>CM035411.1:199622073-200104573 GCA_020310875.1 Ceratopteris richardii
TGCACATAACTATGTGTCAACCTGTCAAACCTGTCAAGAACAAATCCCAGACGAGAACTCTACCTTATGCTATTCTAGAATAGCACCAAGATGGAGTATGACTCTAGTAAAGTTCTTGAAAACGCAAGAGTACCCTGACGGAGCTACTTCGGCAAGGAAGCGTGCTCTGGAAGAACAAAGTAAGGATTATGCCATCATAGGGAAACAACTCTTCAAACGAGGGAAAGATAACCAATTACGAATGTGCATTCACAAAAATGAATATCTTTCTGTTTTAGAGATGGCTTATACAGGAGCTGCAAGAGGACACTTCTCTGCAGACAAGACAGTAAAAATGATCCTCTTTGCTGGAATGTGGTGGCCAACTCTACACCAAGACGCCATAACATATGTGCAATGGTGTGATACCTGTCAACGAACGAAATATCCTATTAGAAGAGATGAGATGCCACTTAGACCCATGATGAGTGCTAGAGCTTTCACAAAATGGGGCATAGATTTCATTGGACCTATTAGCCCGCCAGCGAAAGGTTCACACGCTGAATACATAATTGTAGCAACAGATTACCTGACCAAATGGGTTGAAGCAAAAGCAACAAGGAAAAATGACGCAAGAACTACAGCCAAGTTTCTCTTCGAGAACGTGTTCACTAGATTTGGACTACCTATAGAGATTGTGAGTGATAGAGGTACGCACTTTGTTAATGATGTGATAGAAGCCTTATTGAATGAATTCTTAGTAATTCATAAGAAATCAGCCCCTTATCACCCACAAGCAAATGGACAAGCAGAAAGTTCAAATAAAATCTTGTGTACGGTTCTCACCAAAATCGTTAACAACGGTAGATCAGATTGGGATAAGCAGTTACATCATGCGTTATGGGCATTTCGAGTAGCCTATAAAACCGCAATAGGCACTACTCCTTTTAACTTAGTGTACGGACAAAATGCTATTTTGCCAATTGATTTCTTGATTCCCACTCTGAGAGTAGCAGCCACTTACGAGTGGACAGGACATGAACTGTCAGCTCAATTGGACCAAATAGAAAAGCTTCATGAAACTAGGTTACAAGCGGTAGCAGGTATTTATGCTGCTAAACGACAACAAAAAGCCTACTTTGATGCGCATATCAAGGACAAAAATTTGAAGGAAGGTGATTTAGTTTTGGTATACACCTTGAAACAACATGCTAAGAAGTTGCAGAAGAGAGGATATGGTCCATTAATCATTAATCGCATATCTACAAGTGGAGCCATTAGCTTAGCAACCTTAGATGGAGACGTGTTACCAAACTACATCAGTGGGTGTAGAGTGAAAAAATACCTAGAACCATTAACCGAAGAAACCATGTCACGATTAATCAAAGGTAAAAATAGACGCATAGAAGAGGAAAGAATGCGAGAGGAAGCAAGGCAGGAAGCATTGGAAAGAATAAAAAAACGGAAGGAGTGGATGAGAGAGCGAGATGAAAGATATCGAATAGGAGAAGAACTCATCCCAATGGCTAATTTTAGAGCCACTCAAAACCTAGGATCGCAAAGAACACAACCATATTTAAATTTGGGAGCCGGAAAAACGGAGTATCACTTGGTGAATGCTCTCATAGACACAGGAGCAGCCGTAAGCTGCATTAAGCTTTCTTTGACCCAAAAACTCAAAGAGACAATACGCCCATCGATGGCCCAGTTGATAGGAATAGGAGGAACAATCACTCAATGCATAGGTGAGATCACCTTACCGTTGCATCTTGGTAATAACACTATGGAACAAAAGATGTTAGTGTGTCATGACCAAGATTTACTTGAAGAGGTAGTGTTAGGTCAAGACTGGATTTACGAATACGAAGTGACCATTCAATTGGCGTTAGGGTACATCTCAGCCAGGATAGGACATCGTGAAGTATTCAGTCTGCTAGACGAGCGACCATTAAAATCTGTGAGCATGGAGCAAACAGTTCACTCTAATGAACAAAGTCCTGAATGTACAATCAGTAGCACTATAGAAACACCTTCATCGAGTACTATATGTGCGGACACCTTAAATTCTGCTTGCACACCATGTTCTGATCTAGCAAATCATGAGAGTTTCAATCTGTCTAAAACACACCTCACAGAAGCACCATGCATTAGAGAGACTAGTTCTCTGAGTGATTCAAAACTTGTACCCATTAAAATATACCCTATTCCCTACTCAAATCAAGCATGGATAAAGAAAGACCAAGTGGAGGAGTATCTTCGTCGACAGAAGCACAACCGACATCAAAACGAACAATCAAAGGAGAAATCAACTCAGTCTGAACAACGAAGTCATCGACAAATTACTACAATATGGATTCCAAAGAAAGTCGTAGCCGGTCAACAGGATCGATCGCAGATATGGGTTCCTAAGTCTTGCATTCCAAGGAAAATGAACCGAAAGGATGATCCCCAAAACAAGAATAACCAATATGATGCACAAGCAAAACAACCACAAATAAAGAGTTACTGGAGAAAGAAGGAGTCTGCAAGGACAACCCAACCCTTTCCGAAATTCACGAAGCAGATCAAGCAGGCCTACAACAAGAAGAAAAGCGCCACATTCAGGGGAAGTGGGCAACATACAATGAAGCCCAGCACAATGAAGCAAATTTGGAAGCCGAAAGACAAAACAAAAGACATGCATATGCCAACTACTTCCAATTGCACACATATGGAGTTTTCGAGACCCCAAGTATGCATGATAGGGCCACATTACAAGGCCAAGCATTCGGCACATCCTTCTTCTATTTCAGGATAGTCAAGCACATTTTCCTAATGGGGAAATAGGAGAGCACTTGTACATATACTAAGAAAATACTCCAAAAAATTTAATAAACGCTTCGGCTATGAACTAACTTTTCTGTTTTCCTTTTCAGGTGAAAATACATAAAAATGAGAAAGATCCAAGTATTACCTTTCTCACACACACGGGAAAGGGACGGCACCATTCACTCGGAGCAATACCAAGCTTATAACAAACAAATAAAGGAGGATTTATGATAATGTATGGCACTAATTCACGCTCTACATTGAGTGCAGATGGCATCTACTGATTCAGAATCTACGCAGCAGGAAGAGGTGCAGCTTCTTCCACTAGAATCAGTAACAAAAGCAAGAGGTCACTGGTTCAGAGATGATCAACCAGTGGCAGAACTAATCTTTATGGCAACTATCAAGATAATGGATACAGATCACTACTTTCCAATCATGTCACAAGATTTCAAGACGATAATACAAGGACTACCTCATATTGAGGATGTTTGGACACAAGCAGGCATAGAGGCATTCCTCAGGTTGCCTATATATGTGCCAGACTTTCAGAGATGTGCACAGGTAATGAACACCATGCAGCCTGCCGCAACAAAAAGATCAGTCCCAGAAGCACGAGTATTGGATAAAGTAGGGACATGGAAGACCATCCAATTCACACATGAATTAATTAATAGAGCTTTTGGATGGAATCAAGCAGGCATTACTAGTGTGAAAGAAGAATGCCATGACCCTAAGAAGAGATCCTTCCTGGAAATTAACAGAATTGACATAGAAGATGCTGTGCGATTGGTACATCAACATTTTTGCTTTCCCAGCATGCACAGGTATACAGCTCCACAGAAGATAGTAGTCCAACTATTATCACATGCCATGAGGCAAATTGGAAACAAAATCAATTTAACAGGGTATGTCCAAGAAAGATTGTTTGAAGCACAAAAGAAGTGGGGGCAAAAGAAGTTTTTGAATGGCAGTTCAGCTCTTACATTACTGATTTATGAAGCTTTAGAAATGAAGAACTGTTTGAGAGAGATGCCAACCTCGGAAGGGCTAGCAAGATACGTAAAATCAGCTACGGTCCCTAAGAAGAAGAAAGCAGTAGCTATGGTTGAAGAAGCTGGAACCAGCACACAGAAACCCATGAGGGGTACGAAGTTACGGGAAGAAGAAGCTCAAGCTACTCCACAATCAAAGAGAACGCATCTCTTACCGAAGATCACGACGGCTCAAATGCCGATTACAAAGAGAGATCTGTCCGCTGCCCTCGAAGAGACACACCAGTACATGCAAGGGCAGGTCAATTTAAACGTTCAAGGCCATCATTATAGACATGCTAGTCAAGAGAAGACACAACGGAATCCAGAGCAAACACCAAAACAAACTGGAAGATACAAAGAGCTGGGCATTGATGATTCTAGTACCAACACGGAATCCAGCCCTGAAAAAGATACATTAGATACTGATATACGGACAGAAACACACGAGGATGAATGGAACGAGATCGATCAAGTGGAAGTGACGCCACAAAATCAGGAAGAAAAGGAAAAGAGAGTCGAAGACTCTATGGAACCGGAGCACGTCATTCAATTGAATGACACTACAAAAATAAGCATCAAAGAAGACACAACCCGTGTTGCACATGTAAAACCACCTATTAAAGAGGAAGAACAAACTCCAGTAAGAAAGGAAACGAAGGAGCTCCAAACCCAAGAACAGGCTGTGATCGAGGTGCCCGATGATACACCTCAAGAAGATAAAGCAAACATGGGGGCTAAGCCAAGGATTCAGCTTCAGATTAGGCAGCCCCATGACAGTACATTACATGTGGCTCAAGGCAAAGACGTCAATACCGGAGAAGAACCGAGCATACCAACAACATGGCTAAATGTGGACGTTACGCAGCTCAAGCCTGTAGTCAAGCAGATGATTCAAATGGCCATGGACACTCAACAGCAGATGATGGATATAGATGCTGAGTATGATCAAGCAAGAAGAGAAAAGAATCAGTTTCAACTCATGAGTGAACAGCTATCGGCACAATTGATCGCAGCACAAAAAGAATTAGCAAACAAAAATACGGAAGTGTTGGCAATCAAGACACAACATGAAGCATCCATCACCCAGAATCAACAGCTGCAGGCACAACTTGTGAGTTTGCAAAAATTACATGATGCGAGCGAGGCTGAGAAAGAGAAAATGAGAATGAGAAGCATGCTATTAGAGCAACAACTCAAGCTGTATATGGAAGAGAACGACAGCCTACGCAACAGAAATAAAGAATTGATGAAATCTTTATTATATGATCAACCACTCATACAACAGGAATCCACAGAAACCAAAGATCAAGAATTACGGGATCAGATCTCGAAATATGAAGAGCTGCTAAAGCAAGAACAAGCCCAGATAGAAGAATGGAAGAGCAGATATGCCAATGAAACCAGTGAACTGAAGCGTCAATTACAAAAGGTGAATGCCAAACTGGTCCAAAGCTACAGTGAAAACATGGATCATGTAGCTGACATAGGTAAAGAACTATTGGCCAGTAAAGATGCACTCGGAGAAGCCATGCAAAAGATAAAAGAAAAAGATGAATGCATAGAACAGCTGAAGAATCAGAAGAAAGACAAAGTACCGATCGGGACATCAGTAGTGCCAGAAAAGGAAAATCCTACTGACGAGGTAGAGGTAAGTCCTCTATCTCACCCGATCTATGATTCTCCAATACGTGAGCAGGTGGCGGACATACATGATGATCATCCTATGCCATATACTGCAGAAATAAGTCAGAAGGAACGGGCACTAGTGGTGTCCCGATTAACAGAAAATTTTGAAAATGAAGTGGTAAAAGTCATGAAAGAGGCCAAGATCAAAGGTAAAGACCTGGACAAAATCATGAGGCCCTTCAATATTCCATATGGACTCTTGAAAGAAAAGACAAGACGTTACATAATGAAGATTACACACAAGAGTCCAGATGAGCAGCTAAATTTCACACATGATACATTCGCATACACTCAAGAAGAGTTTGAAGCTGCACAACCAGTGTGGCGGAGAAAATTTTTGGAGAAACATCCCACACTACGAGTGCATTGGCAAGCAGCGCCATATGCATTCCAGGTAAACCTTTCATTTTGTCCAATACCACGCAGAAGGGATACCAGGGAATTTTTGGACTTGCAAAGAAGCGGTACTATAAATAAGCAGTGGCTCAATTATCCTATGCTTCCGAGCCCGCCACATAATTATTTGCCAACGGAGGATTATATGGTCAAAACCATAGAATTTTGGCTACAGAATTACGCGACAGTACCTGATTTAGCTGTAAAAATGACCAACAAAATACTTAGCATGATCCTCACAGTTTTGAAGGTATTCAAGCATGCGGCATACACATTTTTGAACTTCATAGGCATTAATCAGGGCACGGAGATCCTCATTTTTGACCTGTCAGTTATGCCTAGCCGCCCAACAATAATGGCTTATTATTCTAGAATTATGTTCTTGCCAAGTGTATATATGCAAACCTTCGAAGAAGCTTTCTTTACAGGATTTTTTGAGATAGATTTAGAGATCTTTTTGAAGATGTCATCTAATTTAAATGCCAGATTAGTGGCATATGAGCTTAGCTTCTTCGCAGATCATAGACAGCCACCCAATGACGGTGTGAAGGCAGAACAATGGAAACAACTCATGATACGTGAATCCAATCAGCTAAATGATACAGAGCAAAGAGTTTATCAAACATATGCCCGTCGCTTATCAAAGCCTGTCGGGGACGACAGAGTCCAGGAGGGGGGCAGTGTTGAGGGAGAATCGAGTAAGAAGAAGAAAAGAAGAAGACAACGAAAGAAGCAGCTTCACTAAAAAGCAATATCTGAAGATATATCTCTGCAGGAAGCCCCGTAGGGGCGCATTACCCATCTCTGCACAGAGCCCCGCAGGGGCACGCATCAGGCAAAAAGGGAAAACAGCCAGGTCATGCACGGTGGAAAGAAGTAAACAGCCTCAAAGCAATACAACAGGGTCCGATGTGTGCAACCAGGACAAATCAGAGGACCAAAAGTTACAAAGGGGTAGAGGCTGAAAAGTTTAAGAGGGTGACTAAGAACAGCACATTCCTAGTCACTGGTGGCGTGCGTGGCAACCCAAGTCAACGGGCAAGACAATGCAACAGGCTCTCGAGTAGTAGAGCTTGAATCAAGAAGGCCATCAAATCTGCATGTCTGTTTAACTACAGACAACACTGACCAAGGGGAGCGTGCGGAGAAAAGCAGAGCGCCTCTAAAACGTAATGCAAGATCAAGAATCAGGCGACACTGACCACTGGACGCGTGCGGGAAGCAAAGTCTGTCAAGGGACGACAGAGACAAAGAGGGGGAGAGTGTTGCAGAGCTAAAGAGCGCACAAAACAGAGAAAAAGACGGGCCCCAAAATTTTTCCGATTTGGACATCATCTTTTTGTATCATAATCATTCTTGTAATATATTTTCCGTTGTAAAGGCACTAGAGGAGTCCTCTAGATGCATCCCCACAGAAGATTAGAAGCTTACCCATGTAAAATAGTAGAAAATTAGCCTTTTAGTGAATAAAGTGCCGGTCACTTGTGTGAAAGGACCATTTTTAGGGCACTAGTATATAAGTCAAATGTGACTCTTTGTAAAAGACTTTTTGCCATTGTGAGAATAGGGAGCACAGAAATTCGAATTTGTGTCTTCTTCCCTCCTTATCTTCTTCTTCGCGAGTTTGTATGCATGTGTATTGCTTGGAAAGAGTGCTTGTGAGTGTTGTCTATCCATGAAAGTGTTTCTTTGCTGTAGGTAAGGTGTGTGCGAAGTGTAGGAAGTGCTGAAGTGTAGGAAAGTATTCCCGCGACCCAGTATTTCGCTCATAACTTGAAGTAGGAGCGTTGGAATTGAGTGAAACTATTGCCATTGGATGCGTCTTCTTGAGAGCTTCGAAACGCATATGCTATTTGCTATATTTGAAGTTTGGAGCTGGGAGAAAAGTCCAAAATATTGACGGCTGCTGCACCAAGTATCGTTTCGCCTTGACCAACAGTTGGAGCTTGTTTGGATAAGTCTTTGCCTCATTTACATTCTTTGAGTAGTTCACTTGTATTGACCATTACATGATTGCATGTCTTCATACACTCGGCTAGGTTTGTATACTCTTTGGATTGATAATTAAAAGCGTGTATCCCCACTATATGCACTTGTGAGGGGATTGAGGTATAGTCTCTTTCTCCGCAAGTCCCTAAGTTGGTGCTTAGGTCAACAGTGGTAGACTCCACAGGAAGTGTGACATCCACCGCACCAGTATAGGTAGTGACTAGAGCTCAGGCATTGCAGCAGAACCAAGGGGTAAACCAGGATAAGAACCCAGAGGCTAGTGAAACCGAGAGCATGACAAAGATAAGGACTAGAGCGTGGAAAGATAGTCGGGAAAGAATGAAAAGACAATGGGCTAAAAAGATGAGTGAACTTGAGGAAAGCATAAGAGAAACCAAAGCCAGGATAACTGAACTCACATCTCAAACTCCCTCTCACACTACCCCACCACCACCATTCCCATCGCCATCCGACCCGCCACCTTCCAACCCACCTCATACGATTCCACCACCCCCTAGAGTAGGATAAGTATTAGCTGATCCCACTCCTGAAGACATAGACATGATGCTTAAAGCATATCAGGCCAGAATCCAAGAAGGGCCAAATGTCACGGATCATGACAAGTGCTACCTTAGAGCTGACCTAGAGATAGAAAGAACCAAGCTTTGTGCGAAAATGGTCGCATTGGCTCAGACTATGTTTGAAGCCAGTCGCCTTTTCAATTACTCGGGCTCAGCCAAGACGCAATTACACTTGGATGGACTTCTAGAGAAGTTAGAGGGCATAATTGCAAGATCTGCCAAGGAAGAAAAAAATCAAGAAAGAGATAAAGCAAGCAAAAACATGACCCATCCCCCATCGAAAGCTTATGTGCCCAATTCCACTGAACCAGACAACCCCCCCTCCCTAGAAAGAATAGAGAATCTAATGGCACAATCACAAAAGGAACTCGCCCCTCAACACCATGACAAGGCTAGTGAAAGAGCAGGTCTTCCTACCCAGAAAGCCTATGTGCCTGAGGCCTACGTGCCTAACTCTATGGAGCCAGACACCTCTTCTTCTATGAATCAATACACACCAGAATTCTTGCGAGAGATTCAAGAAGAGAAATGGGCTAAAGAGAGTGAAGTTCCTCCTCCCATTGAACTGGTGGATGACACACACGATCAATTCCCACAAGACCTTCCTTCCATTCATGGAGAGCAGGAGAGTGCCCAATCTCAAGAAAGATTAGACTTCGAGTCTAATTCTTTACAAGAACTACCCCATTTCACAGGCCCATGGGAAGCAAAGTCCACCTGTATGAGAGCACCTACAGTCATGGTAAGAAACAAAGATTCAGTCATACCTAGGAACACGGAGGTAGTGAAGAACACCAAAGTGCAGTGCAATCTCACTTTGGAAGAGCTGCTTAAGGTTAGACCAGAAGTGTGGAAACATGTAGCCAAACAAGTGCTCGAGATAGCAAAACCTCGTTCCCAGGTAGGATCACATAGGACAGTGCCAGAGATACCCTTGGATAAGATAGGAGATATGTGTGAAGGTGAAGAAGGGAACACCTATCTTCCCATTACCTACCAGGAGTACACCACCAAGGCAATTTTGGACTCAGGTGCAGGAGTTGCAATTGCCACCACTTCCCTATGGAAGCGTTGGGGCAAGCCAGCACTCAGGCCAACGAGAATGAAATTGCAGATGGCCGATGGTCATATTGAGAGACCCTTAGGATTACTAGAAGGAATAACTCTCACCACCTGTGGTGTCGAGTTCTAGCATACCTTTGCTATATGTGATTTTAGCAAGAACCATGCCTATGAAATGATCTTGGGACGACCCTTTATGCGACAGTTGCAAGTGGTACAGGATTGGGGAACCAATTCTTTGTACCTGCAGCACTTAGGTATTACGACCAAAGTCAATCTCAAGGATTACTCTCATAGAGATGTCCCTCCTATCCAATGGAACCCCATCCATAGAGCCAAAGATGATACGGAATCGATGCATTCCATAGGATCAGGATCCTTATGGATGCATGAAGACACTCACTTATGGATGTGTAAGGTAGCAGTAGAAGAAGAGAAGAGAGAAAAAGCCAGGGAGATAGGTGCAAAAGAAACCCATAGATCAATCCAAGACCCAGCCTATGCACCTGTAGTTTTTCCAGACGAAGAATTCGAACCTCACGGCTGGGCATAAATCCTAGCAACAATGGATGTAGCCATCAATGAAGAACAATGGACACCTCACTGTGATGAAGATGGCTATGACATTTCAGTCTTCTCCATAGAGCCAATCATGGGAGAGGTAGTTCTAGAAGAATGCGAACCTAGCCCTGATGCATTTGAAGATGCGAGCGACTCCGATCTAGAGTCAATCATTATGGATCCACCTTTTGCATCAGATGAAGAATATTTCTATGAAGTAGAATTTCAACCCCAAAGGCACGGAGAGCTTACAAATGATGTGCGGCTAGCCACACATGCGACCCCAAAGGAAGAAGGGAAGAAAAGAAAGAAGAGAGCAGTCACACCAGAAGAGAAAGAATCTTTGTTTGAGGTCCCGGAAAACTTTAAAAAGTATGAGATAGATGACAGAAGAGTCATGATCAGAATGCCTAAACGAGAGGCACAATCAGGAGAGGCCTATGATAACAAAGAAACCACCAAAAAAATAGTAGTGGCCCTAGAAGAAGAAGAGGAGAGATGCACGTACATAGGCCATGACCTAACAGAGGAAGAAGAGCATGCGTTAATTGCCTTGCTAAGAGAATACAGAGATGTGTTCGCTTGGAGTTACAAGGATTTGAAGGGTGTTGATCCTGACATATGCTCACACACTATCCCCATGACCTCAGATGCCAAACCCTCTAAGCAAAAGCCCTATACATATAACGATAATTACGCTGCCAAGATCAAAGAGGAGATAGACAGACTCGTTGAAGCTGGATTTATCTATGAAATTGAGCACACTGAGTGGGTATCCCCCATTGTAGTGGTGCCCAAGAAAAACGGAAAGCTACGTGTGTGCATTAACTTGAAGAAGGTTAATGCAGCCACAATTCGAGATAACTATCCGCTTCCTATTACAGAGCATCTCTTAGAAAGAGTAGCAGGCAAGGAAGTGTACAGCTTCCTTGATGGATTTTCGGGCTACAATCAAGTAGCCATAGCTCCTGAAGATCAGCATAAGACGGCTTTTGCCACTGAATGGGGCATATTTGCCTTTCGTGTAATGCCATTTGGGCTTACCAATGCACCAGCTACCTTCCAGAGACTAAGTGCCATGTATTTAAGGAGTTCCTAAGGAAGAACTTAGAAGTCTATGCTGATGATCTTTGTGCTCATTCCAACATTAGACAAACCCATGTTCCTGAACTGAGACAAATTTTTGACAAATGTAGAGAATATCAAGTCTGCCTAAACCCAGAAAAATGTGTTTTCATGGTCAGGCAAGGCAAGATCCTAGGGCACATAGTGTCAAAGAATGGCATATCTACTGACGAAGAGAAAGTGAGAGCTATAGTAGAGCTACCTAGGCCAAGGAATGCCAAGGAAGTACAAGCTTTCATGGGACATTGTGGTTACTACCGCCGGTTCATTCACATGTATGCTGTCATTGCAAAGCCCATGTACGGACTTCTGAATAACTTTGAGTGGACTGATGAATGTGAGAACTCCTTCCAAGAGCTTAAACGAAGATTATGTTCAGCACCAATATTGACCACACCAGATTGGAATAAGCCATTCCCTGTTCACGTGGATGCATCCAATTATGCTATTGGGTGTGTGCTTGCTCAACCTACTGGTGAAGGTAACATGGATCTTCCAATTGCCTATGCCAGTAGACAATTGAATGCAGCTGAACGAAATTACACCACTACTGAGAGAGAAGGCTTAGGCATGGTATATGCAGTTAAGAAATTTAGACACTATTTGCTTGCAAACAAGTTTAAATTTTTTACTGACCACCAAGCATTGTTATATCTCATGAACAAGCCATGCAATACAGGAAGATTAGTAAGATGGTTTCTCTTACTAATGGAATATGATTTGGAGGTTGTGGTAAGGAAAGGGAGGACTCATTTGAGAGCAGATCACCTTTCTAGGCTCACATCTGAAGAAGCCCCACAAGGAGTATCAGATGACCTTCCTGAAGCTTACTTGTTTAACTTGGAAGTGGTACCACAGTGGGCTAAGCCATTAGTGCCAGTATTGACATACGGACCTAACCATCCACTAATAAACACGCCAGATAGAGAGGTAGTAAAAGCCCAAAAATATCACATCATGGCAGGAAGTATGTACAAGCACACAGATCAAGGAATCTTGGCTTGTTGTGTAGAAGAGGACGAGTACACTAAATGGTTGCATTTAGCACATGTAGGTGCATTAGAGAAACACTACTCAAAGCAACGAACCTTACAGACACTAAGGAGACTAGGAGTACATTGGCCAACTATGGAAGCTGATGTCCAAAAGTTGTGCAAGGAATGCCCAATCTGCTGCACTAAACCACCTGTGGAACATGCCACTCTTTATCAAGTGTCCATAGTGCCAGATTGGAGTGACCCACTAGTATCCTTCCTGAGGACGAAAACATTCCCTCCAGATATGACCCTGGTTAGGAAAAGGAGTTTAGAACAAGAAGCCCAGGATTACTCACTCATTGGTGATAATCTATACAAGCATGGTAAAGATGGCTACCTGAGACTATGTGTCCATGAGAGTGAATATCTTAAGATCTTGGAAACTGCTCACCAAGGTGTAGCAGGAGGACACTTTGGACCAGATCGGGTGATCAAGGCAATACTTTTGCGGGCTTCTGGTGGCCGACCCTTCACATGGATGCACATACCTATGTGAAACGATGTGATGTCTGTCAGAGAACTCAGTATCCTATACGTAAAGATGAGATGCCACTGAAACCTATGATGGGTGGACGTGCATTCTCTAAGTGGGGAATAGACTTCGTAGGTCCTATTAATCCCCCAGCTAAGGGTTCCCCTGCAGAATATATCATTGTTGCAACAGACTATCTAACTAAGTGGGTAGAGGTAAAAGCCACAACGAAGAACGATGCTCAAACAACTGCTAAATTCTTGTTTGAAAATGTATTCACAAGATATGGGCTACCTATAGAGCTAGTGAGTGATAGATGCACTCACTTCTTGAACGAAGTGATTGAAAATCTACTCCAAGAATTCTTGGTAGTTCATAAGAAATCTGCCCCCTATCACCCACAAGCTAATGGGCAAGCCGAAAGCACAAACAAGATTCTATGTAATGTGTTGACCAAGTTAGTGAATAATAAACACTCTGATTGGGACAAACAGCTACACCATGCTGTTTGGGCATACCGAGTTGCCTACAAAACGGTACTCCAAGCCACTCCCTTTCAAATGGTGTTTGGTCAAAATGCTGTGCTACCTTTAGACTTTTTGATACCTACATTGAAAGTGGCACAAGAGCATGAATGGACGGGTCATGAACTCTCCTCTAGACTTTTTGACCTTGAACGATTAGGAGAAACAAGACTGAGAGCAGCTGCAGGGATATATGCAGCTAAGAAACGACAGAAGGCCTACTTTGATGCCCACGTTAAGGATAAAGGGTTGAAAGCAGGAGACCTAGTGCTCGTCTACACTTTGAAACAACATGCTAGGAAGCTAGAGAAAAGAGGCTACGGACCCATGATCATTAATAGAATCTCAACAAGTGGAGCAGTGCAACTAGCCACATTAGAAGGTGATGTTCTTCCAAGTTACATTAGTGGGTGCAGAGTCAAGTTGTATCAGGAACCTCTCACAGAGGAAATGCTAAGTCGACTCAATACTGCTAAGAAACGCAAAGAGGAAGAAAAGCGAATTCAAGAAGAAGCTCAAGCACAAGCCCTAGAGCACATACGGAGAATGAAATTAAGAAGACAAGGTAGAGAGCACCCTAGGCAAGATGCATATGCAGATCAAGGATATGACGTGGCTATGTGTGAAGTTTCAGGTGTTAGCTCACATAGGATTTTCATAACCTTAGATATAGGACAAGGAAAGAGTGCAAGGACTGTAAGAGCCTTGATTGACTCAGGTGCAGCCACTAGTGCTGTTAAACTGTCTTACTGTCAAGAGTTGCAATTAACTGTCAATCCTGTGGAAGCATATCTCATAGGCTTGGGAGGCGTGGAAACCCCTTGCATGGGCGAGGCGGAACTTCCCCTCTATATTCATGATGAGGCAATGACAGTTAAAGTACTAGTGTGTCAAGATGAGGACCTCACTGAACCCCTTGTCTTGGGTCAAGACTGGATCTATGACCAAGCAGTCAACTTAAACCTAAGAAGTGGACTTCTTCAGGTATGGGTGAATCAGACTCGAATTACAATTGAGTTAAATAATGGAGCACTCAAGGAACTAGAAAAGACACGGACTCCTGGTCCCTCCAGGGGTGCACATGAAGTTGACCATGCTGTTCTTGTCCAAGGCTATGTGATGCAGAAGAATGAAGATCTCAAAAAAGGAGTCAGAACCACAATGGAACTCCCTTCTTTTCCAAAGGCCAGAAGGAGGCAGCAACTAAGGGCAGATCAATCACTGAAGACTCTCCAGGCGAGAGACCAAAAGAACGCGCGAAGCAGAACAACTATGTGGATGAAACAAATGTGGGTGCGGAAAGACGAGCTGTCGACCGTAACCAAGTCGCAACCATAGTCTCAACTTCCTATTAGTAATCAACGACTTGATGATAATATGAGGACTCCTAAAACCTCTGTTGAGAAAGTGAAATCTATTTGGGTACCCAAGAAGTCGATGACGGATGACCCACAATCAAGACAAATTTGGGTGCCTAAGGCTTGCTTGCGGGCTCAACTAGTCCCACACAATTCACATCTTACACGACATGGTTCACTCGCTCAAGTAGCCGCCACCCACTCTTGTCTGATACACTCGAACACACTGCCACCTAGAAGCACGCACGGACTCACTCGTAAATGGGTCCCAATGACACAACAACTCCCAGCAGAATTACTCATGCGACCCTCCCGAGTCTCCACAAAACCAAGACCAAAAGTCATCCATGGTGTTTGGCAACTTAAGACTTGTAATAAACCCCCCGACCCCAATCTGTGAATTCATCTCCACTTACTAACTGCATTAGTCAGACAGTGCATCTTTCCATCTAGCTCCTAGGACTATCCAGGCATTAACTACACACACTGCCATCGTGCACTCACTGACCACTAACCCATTACTCACCTCATGATAATATTGTAACGAGGGCAAACATGTTCTATCTTGTCCATTACAATATTAACGCATGCTCTATATTCTCGACAGAATCAGTAGCGAGCAATAACTATGGCAGAAGCCGGAGGTTCCAGTTCTCACGCCGGATCCAGCGCACAGATTGTGGATATAGAAACACTCCTCCTCAAACCACATCTCACCGAAAGACCGCAAGAACTTCAAGCTGTGCATGTGCTCCCAATTCAGGATCCTCCTCAGAGACACACCTCTCAGGTGGGCAAACACGCTCATTGGTTCAGTGATGTTGCAGGACCATTGGGTGATGGAACCTATTTTTGGGAAGCTGAATTGGAGTTTAACGGTAAATGGGGACGCTACCATTTTTTCAGGCGCGAATTTGAGAACTATCAGAATGCCGAAGTAATGCGTTCGGTATGGACCAAAGCGGGCCTGGACAGTTATTTTAGGGCCCACTTACCAAAGCCGGATTTCTTATGTTGTTCTTATCTTATCAGTACCATCACTCCTAGCAGGGCCAAGGGAGGCGACAACACTTTTGTGTTACCCTCACTGTTGCCGGGCCACGAACTTAAAAGATTCAAACTGACCCTCAATCTGGTACGAGAGGCATTGGACATGCATGGTATGCACATTCCTACTGAAAAGGAAACAATGGTTCCACGCAGAATGAAACATAAAGATCTCAATAAGCTGAAGGATATGGTAGCAATGACACCGACCATCGCTCTTCACCTACGGACCGTCATGCAGCATTTTGCTTTTCCAACCCAGGAAAGATTCACCATGCCACCAAAGAAGATATGGTTTAGCTTGTATTTGGCAGAGACAGAAAACCTCCCTATCAACGTACCACATTGGATCATAGATCAGATCCACCTAGCCCATCAACGGTGGAACAAGAAGCAGAAAAATGTGCTCCACGGGTGTTGTGCTCTGACCAAAATAATCTATCGATGTCTAGCCTATGACGTGCCTATTCAGCGGGCACTCGTATGGTCCCGGGCCCAGGAGTTCCAGAGAAGGCTATCAGTGGCAAGTCCTCCATCAAAGAAGATGAGAGGGGAGTCCAATTACCCTGCGCTCAACCAAGAGGAGCCACCACTACACCAGAGATTACCCCTCCCCAGACACGACGCATTAGTCCATTCACCATTCGGCTACCAAGACCAAGTACAGAGGGACCCAATCTGGTGTTTCCACCCGTCCCATCAGACTTGGAATTTCCACAGGGCTTTACTCTCAATGATCTCACTGATGAAGAAGTGGCTAGACTGATCTACGACTCTAATCTCGAAACGGAAACAGAGCGAGCTCAGGAACCACAAACCCATACAACAACGTCAGCCCCCAGCCGATCGCAAGTTGTAGAAGTCGACGTAGATGAACAAGAGACCGAACAAGAGGAAGAAACCTACGAAGAACAAGAGTATGATGAACTTTCAGAGTTAGCAAGTGCCCCCGCGTATTCGGCACAAATAAAAAGACTATATCGAACCATGCAGCTAGTTCAAGAACAACATAAAATGTCACTTGAAGCAGGCAAGAAACTCATGAACCAATTGCTGGCGGAGGAAGGCGTGGATGATATGTTCATCGAGTCCATAAACCTACACGCCGATGCAGTAGGATTGGATGAAGCCATTCATGAGGCAATGGCCTACATTCACCGATTTGAGAAAGGAGTTCCCGCCCGTCCCATGAGGTCCGGGAAACAAATTCATATCAACGTATCAGCACCAGGAGATACAATGCAAACAGACGAACATCAGGAAGCACCACTATCACCACCCTCCCCACCTCTCACTACACAACTCACTCCACCACGTGACACTATCGCCACCACGTCCACTATCACCACAATCGTCATGGGAATTCCACTCTCTCCGGGAATCCAATTCGGGGGAGTCACTATGCCCACCTTCACCACTCTCTTCACTAACGTCACATCCACCCCACCCACGGTCCCCATCTACACGGTCACTCAAACATTTGACACTATGGAAACATCTCCTGCCACAGCACCACTCCCTTCCCCCATGCAACCTCCGTCCCCCATACCCCCTCCACCCACATCTCCACTTGACTCCACATCATTCACAACTCCCTTTCCCGTCCCCATTTCCCCTGCATCTTCATCTCTCCCTGCATCATTTAATGTAAATAGTATATTTCTAGCTTTAAATCAATGTGTCTATCAACTTCAGAATGAGTATCGAGCTCTCGGCGATCGTTATTATCAAGTGATCACTACCAATCAGAAACTTCAGAGCCGCCTCACAGCGATCGAGGAAGAAAATGCAGAACTCAACCAATGTTACACCACGCTCGAACATGCCCACCAAACACTCCTAGAAACCCCCCAACCATCACAACAACCGGGCACCAAACAACTCGAGGCCTTGCTGGACGTATACCAAGCTGATAATATCAGAGTCCGGCGTAACTTGGCACTCCTCAGAAAACACATGGCAACCGCCCTTGAAGAGAACAAGAGTCTGCAGCAGCAAAATTAAGCAAATCAAGAAGCAGCAATGGAAGGCTCTCCCCACGAAATGGATCCAGAGCAGTTTAAAGCCGTACCCTTAGAGACAATGAAGACCATCTTGGAAAGCTATGCAGATCTATTAGATGCTCATGATGAGTTGGAAAGGGAACGTGATGAGCTACGTGGCCAGCTCAAGGAACAGGAGGCTCCAACCAAGGTAATAGAACCGGACTCGACTTCAGAGGAAGTGAAGGCATTGACAGAGCAGGTGGTTGAGCTCCAGAAAAAGTTACTAGAGTATGAAAGGCAACCCTCTCCAGTCATAGAACCTGAGCCAGAAGACTTGGTTCCCATTGAGGTAGATGATTCGTACGAGGAACCATACGTTCCTATGCCAATGCCAGGAGGGCAACAGACCTCAGAGGGAATGGATACCTTAGAAGTGGAAGCACCTGAATGGCTTCAGTCGTTAGAGAAGACAGCGAACACCCATGATGAATGAGTAGCAATACAAATCCAATCATTAGCCAAATTAGAAGACAATGTCATCAAGTCCGAGTATTTCAGACGTATCTCCCATCACAGGTGGATAGGGACCAATGATGATCAGTATGTGCCATATTGCATATTATTGGCTGATTACAATGCAGAGATCCAACGACAATGTGGGAAGGCCCCCACCTTTGCCACCCAGTTTGGCCCCGACGATATACCAGAGAGTGTGAAAAGAGGATCTATTCATCAACCCACTTGGAGGATCCGTCTCTTGGAGACTTATCTTGAAATGGTACGAACCTGGAATAACATGCCCCTCTTTATTAACTACAATCCTTGTTATGCCCCAGTCCTACGAAGACGCACATGGCCCGAATTCACCATTGCTGTCAAGAACATCAAGGGCTGTGCCAAGTGGCTAAATTATGTTTATTTAGCACCTCCACGAGGACCTCCCACTGTAAATTACATGATTTCTACTATCAGACACTAGAGCACTCGACTACGCAATACACCCGATGTGATGGCACAAATGTGTATGAAAATATTTGAATTAATGCTGATCACATTCAGGACATTTAAAAACATTAAGGATCCCCACTTCTCAGGAGCAGGATTCGTTACAGGCAACCAAGACCTAGTTTACGACATGAGCACCACCCCATCAATAGAAGTAATATATGCTTGGCACGCCAGAATAAAGTACCTCCCTGCTTGTTTTAAACGGACTTTCGAGGAGATGTTCATAACAGGATTCTGGGAATATCACTCAGAAATTTTTGTTCCCAGGCCTTCACATCTCCTCCACTTATTTGCTATGGAGAGAACCATACATTCAGAACAACTGCGGGTGCCACACCCGGACGTACCAGGACCAGTGAATTGGGACGCATTATTAACAGATCTAGCACGGGGGCTCAGATTAGAAGAACATCACCTCGCTTCCGATGTCGTCCAATACTACGTTCAATGAACATCTAGATCTGTCAGGGGCGACAGACGCGAGAGTGGGGGGTTGTTAGCAGCAGTCAGGGAACCGAAGGAGCCACAAGACGAAGAGAGTCAGAGCGAAGGGACAGCACAAGCAGACATGGCAATCAAAGAAGATCTGGCAAGTAGGCCATCTAAATTTTTCAGACATCAAGGAGTTGAGCACACAAGAAGAAAGAGCAAGTAGGGAGCTCAAAGGTATGTATGACAAATCAATAGAGAAAATCCCTACACAAATAGTGATTTTCATCACTAAAAACCATTGTAAATATCATTTTGTATTTTTGTAGCTCCATTTTGTGCAAGCCAAGGAGTCCTTGAGCTTGAGGAGCTTTAGAAGTATCTACCTGCCAATTTTCATATTTTTTAGATCTCGTTTGAGCCCTCTAATAAGCCTTGGAACCTAATTTTTAACTAGGCCGGACACTAGGTCTGAACAGGGCCAAAGCTAGTCAAAAACTATAAAAGGAGCTAGAGAGCTCATTTTTGAGGTTAGCTTGTAATTGAAATGAACTTGTAAGAGCTTTTTGAAAGTAATCTAAAAACTCCATTGCTTCTCACTCTTTGTCTTGCCGTGTGTGCGCGTGTGTGTGTATGTGTGTGCATGCTTGTGTGCTTCTCACTCACGCACTTGTGCCTCCACTTGCTCGTGGTCTTCATACCATCCTCACGTCTTCCCGGATTGACATTAAAGGAGGTGCTACTCATCACTGAGCTACACTAGTCTTTGAAGACATATTTATTTCTAGACACCTTGAAGGTGTACGTGCCCACTGTTGGAAGCAGCTAGGGTAAACAAGGTGGAGTTACAAGACAAGGAAGCCATCAGAGAGAATCAAAGTAGAGTGAGAGTCAAGCAGGACCAAGTAGGTAGAGTAGTCAACGAACACTCAAAAAGTAGCCCTACTTAGTTTTTTAATTGATAACTCTTTTACAACATTGATTTTAATCACTACACACCATCGTAAATATTGTTTTTGATCATTCTTACTCCATTTTGTGCAAGCTGAGGAGTCATCAAGCTTGAGGAGTATTACATATAAGTACATACATGTTTCCATATTTTTTAGAGCTTGTTTGAGCCTCCAAATTAGCCTAGGAACCTATTTATTAACTAGGTCAGATACTAGGTTTGGACAGGGCCAAAAGGTAAAAGGAACTATAAAAGGAGCTAGAGAGCTTATTTTTGGAGAGAAAATTGGGAATTGAAGTGAACAAAAGAGCATGTAATCTTTTTTTTGCCTAATCAGGGATTCCATTGCTCCATCTCTTTGTCTCTGTCTTGTCGTGTGTGCACATGAATTCATAATACACATGTGATCCCTCATACTAAAACCAATCTTTTCCATCATCGAATCCATTTTGTATTTGGTCAACCTATTGTACATATGGTGCATGAAATCTATTGGAGTGCGTCCTATGTACTTCTAGGATCTACACTTCTACTCTCCTAGTTTCTTGATCTCCAACAATAGGCTCTTGATGCCCATGAAGGCATGGCGCCATCATCTCTCTAACCTTCAACTTCAATTAAGACCAAGAGAGAAAGAAGCACAAGAGAATTAGGAAGGAGACTATTGTATCGCTATGGGTTCAAAACCTTTCAGAGAACCCTTGGGTTTCATTGAGAAACCCTTGGGAAAGCCACTCCAATTGAATATATTTATTCTAAAGGGTGGATCCCTAGTATTTAAAGACATATTTATTTATAGACACCTTGAATGTGTACATGCCCATAGCTTAGCCCTCGAAGACATAGTTATTTCTAGACACCACGAAGGTGTATGTGTGCAGGTCTAGAGCTTCCTCACTTAAGAAACCCATGCGATTTCACATGATCCCATGTGATTGCTTGCTTTTACAAACCCATGTGGAGGTCTCAATAAGCATCCATGTGACTTGGACACATGTCCCCATCGACTTGGAGGTGTATATGGGTGGCATTGGATGGGTAGAAATGTAGTCTTTCTTCCTCATTGTGGTCTTTCTAGTTAGCTTAAGTGATTTCTTGGTAGGACATGTACATTAACATTGGTATCTCAACGCCTTTTACATCCATCCGTAGCTTCTATGCATGTTACTCATGAACATTTATCCTTAGCATGTGTGCCCCACACAATGTGTAGCATACTATAATCTTTTCTTTGCAACAATATGGGTATTTGTTTGGTGTACTTTGGAGATTTCCTCTCCAATCACTATTCATAAAGGACAAACAACCTCATATACTAAATTGTTAATCAAGGGAGTATACTAAGACCCTAGCTCCTTCTTTATCAATGGACTCAAAGATTTATGACACAAAGATCAGAACATTCATTAATCTTCTCCATCCCATCATAACATTTAAATAATTCATCATTTTTATATAGAAATCTTTATTTGTGTGTAAATATGGATAGGAATAAGATTTTTCAATGATTTGAGTGCCTTAAGTCTTTTATTTTGTATAAGGAAGAGATATCTAAAGCTAGGTTCAAATTTTTGCAATTCTGCCCCTTGAAGAGAGAATCTCGATTTCTATGGATTCACACAGTAGAAAGAATATAGATAATTCTTTGATTTTACAAGCATTTAAGATGAACATAGACCAATAAAAGTATTGCATACACATAAAACCAATATAGGATGAGATACACCTATGATGATTACTCACAAAATCCACTTGAGATTACATGTTAAACACATATGTTGCCCACATAACAAGCTAACTAGTAATAGCTAATTACTAACAACTAACAAAGAACCAATTACTTAGTAATAGCTAATCAATAACAAGTTAATTAGTAATAACCTATTACAAAAAACTAACCAAGGACTAGCTACTTAGCAATAACTAACTAGTAACAAGCTAAATAGTAATAGCTAATTACGAACAACTAAGTAAGAACTAGCTACTTAGTAATAGCTAACTAGTAACAAGCTAACACCTTGTAACAACTAACCAAAACCAGCTACTCAGTAATAGCAAACTAGTAACAAGCCAATTAATGACTATTAATAGCCACTTGTTTATGTAATGTATATGGAGCAATTTATACGCTTCAAAAAATGACATCCAATGATAAGTATCCAGCTTCGAAAGTCCGAATCATTGAAGCCATATTTTGTTAAGATATTGAAAGATGGATTCACATGTTGCTACATTTATCACATTCAAATGCCATACCTTAAGGATGCAATCAATCTCGTATGTCAATCAAGCTCTGTCATGCATAGTTGTCTCTGTAATTGTGACTGTTCTATTTGTCAAGTAGGGAAGACATCAAGGTGCAATGCTTCAACAAATACATTTCAATCCATTAGCAACGTTATAGAGAGTATTCTATGTCCATCTCAAAATGTTACCATATTCCACCAGTACAAATGTGTGATGGGTGAGTGCTCTGAATGCAGAGTAGGACATTCTAAGTGTTATCCAAGAGAGACTAGCATTGAGGAATATCATATTCCTATAAATATATGTTGTAGACAAAAGAGGCACAAAAGAGGAGCCCCAAAATTTTCAAATTAATGAGCATAAAATTTCTTCTTCCAAATTCTAGGAAATTCCCTCAAAACTATGTAAATGCATTAGAGGAGTCCTCTAGATGCATAAGCCCCAAATCCTTGTAACATAACTCTTGTAAAATAGTAGAAAATTAGAGAATAGTCAATAAAGTGCCGGTCTCTTGTGTGAAAGGACCATTTTTAGGGCACATGTATATAAGCCACTTTGTGACTCTTTGGGAGAACTTTTTGCCATTGCGAAGAAGAAGAGAAAAAAATCGAATTTGCTTCTTTCCTGTTGATTTTCACCTTCTCCATGATCTTTTGTGTGTGTGTGATGCTTGGAATGTGTGTGTAGGACCATTATCTATCCCTTCCCGCCATTTTCGAACCACTGTAGTGTATGTGTGAGCCACCACGAGTTGCGGAGTGAGTGTTGGTGTTTCCTACCATTCACTATTTTGTGCAGAACTTGAAGAGCATTTGTCAGATTCAAGTGGAAATACCACCAATAGGTGTGTCTCATTGAGAGCTTAAAAGGAACCCCCTATTGGCCATATTCGGAGTTTTGAGCTGGGAGAAAAGTTGGAATTTGTGCTACTGTTGTAAGCGGTATCACTACATACCTTTTTAGAGAGTTAGTGAGTAGGAGACGTAGTCAAGTCTTTTCACATGCATTGTAGTCCAGCCACTTCACTTTCCATCATGTGTTCACATGTCTTCATATGCTTGGTTCATATGGTTCTTCCGATTGATAATTAAATGTGTATTGATCCATCACGATACGTACTTGTGGGGCGATTGAGATTTAGTCTCATCGACACAAGTCCCTAAGGCTTCACGACTTAGGTACACATGTTTTTGGCACTGTTGCTGGGGAACAAACTTAACCAAGGTGCCTTCATGATGGTTATAGCTCTGGAGTGAAGAAATCGTACTTGTAGAGGTGAATTCGTTCAGTGGCAAGTAGTCAAGCACTTCATCACTTGTTACTTCACACTCTTGAGGTGTGTATAATGAGTTTTCAGGTTTAGGGTTAGGAGTGAAGAAGGAAGGGAAGAGTTAGGGTTAGGTTAGAGAGACGAGTAGAGTAGGAAGAAGTTGGAAACATTAAGAAAAATCCCCAAAAAATTGTCAAAATGAGTGTAGAGTAGGCCTTAGGTATCCAAAACTATAAAAACCAAAAAAATTCAGTTCATTTGACACAAGTTTGAGAACTGGTATTGTGAACAGAGCAGCGTTCGGTATTGCCTGAGTGGAATCGCATTGTATGAGCTAAAAAGCAACTTTGAGAGCTCAAATCTTAGGCAAGACATCCTTGAAGGTAGGCTACCACAAGTTATTAATATCAAAATTACTTCAGAAACACCACCACCTGTGATTATAGACGTTTTCGATATCGCAGGGTAGAACAGAGAGTTGTTGGAGAATTTCTGAGTGATACAGAGGGTCAAGAGTGAGGAAGGGGAAAAACTAAACATCTTTGCACTAAAATTTTTGAATTTAGAGCGATTTTGGCTGAGGTATCACGGTCGGTTGAGTTTTGGTATCACGATACCAAAATTCCCTAGTATCATGATACTCACCTGGTATCATATCGTTGCACACCCACTTGAGGTATCGTGATACCATTCTCTTATCGTATTGTGAAGTTGGTATCGCGATCGCGATCAGCTGGTGGTATTGTATCGTGGTCAACTCGGTATCGTATCGTCTCGATCACGGTATCGTATCGTCGATCGAGCGGTATCATATCGCCCAACCTCTCTGGTATCGTATCGCCCCGGTCATGGTATCGTATCATCGATCGAGCGGTATTGTATCGCCCAACCTTTGGTATCATATCCTCCATTATTCCAGTATTGTATCGTGAAAAAATTGGTATCCTAGCGTCCATTATTCCAGTATCATATCGTGAAAAATTTGGTATCGTATCGTCTAGTGACCAAGTATCATATCGTCCACTAATTGAGTATCGTATTGTGCAAATGCTAGTATCGTATCGTGTCATTTTGTGATATCGTATCACCTTAAGTTTTGGTATCGTATCGTCTATCTGGTATCACCAAAAGTGGTATCATCCAGGACCAATCAAGCCTTTGGAGGGAAAAATTGGGAGAATTTGAAGAGTCAATTGTGGGGAAGTTGGAAGCCAACATAGGCCCAGAAGGGTGAATGAACTTGAGATCAGGACGAGTACTAAGTAGTCGGAGGAGTGTCATTTCATCGGTAGGAAGTGCAACCCAAGCAAGTCATCACTCTATCTATACTGACACCTCTAGTGATTCAGAGGAGGAGATACCTATGGCCTCAGAAGACATGCAAGGTTCTGTCCCTAGGGAGAACTTCATGTCGACTATAGAGGGGGAATACCGCACCTCTATGCAATATGTGTCCATTAATCGTTAGGGGATCCCTATTTACCTGGATGGCTTAAATAGGTCGATAGCAAGGATGGTGAACTCTACTGAATCAGCAATAGTGCCAAGGCCCACAGTCAAGTATGAAGGAGGAGTGTACATGGATAAATTAGGTCACATTTATGTGGTAACAGAACACCCAGACCGGATCAGTGAGAGAGGAGGATTGGAAAGACAAGGAAACTCGAGAAGACCTGATCTTGAAGAGTTAGTAACTACACCAAGGGGCAAATTAGTGGTGACTCAAGTCTTGAGAGGGGATTTGATACCTCAAGATGATTACCTATTAGATGTCTACTTAATCCACGGGTCAGACTTATTGTTACAAACCGATTCACCCACACGCGGACAAGAAGAAAGCCCAATGACTTTCTATGAGTTAAAGGATCTCGAAGATGAGTCTAGAGTCACCTACCTAGACCAGAACCAAAGAAGGTATTGGCCAGTAGATGCAATTGATAGGGCTCAGTTGAAGTACATGGGGTTGCCTGTATTTCCTTCTCGAGAGCAGGCAACCACGTCTCAAAATCCTTTTGCAACGCACCAAAAGCCAAAGAATACAATGTCAAGACAAACGAGCCAACAAAGTATTCCTAACCGAACTCATGTGCAATTTACAATGCCAAGAGTACAGTCACACAATCAAACCCACCCAGGACCAGGCAACCTGAATCGGCCACCAATGAGGCCAAGACCACAACTAGGAGTGCATCATGGGATACCTCCTATTAGACTAGCAATCCCTGTAATACCTAGACCACCAGAACCCAGAAGGAGACTAAGACAAACTCAAGTGGCCAAGTGTATGAGAAATCATTATGACGGAATGGGAGAACCCTATGATCATACCGCTGAGTTTAAACAAGTTTTATGGGCTGAGCAAGTGGATGATTTCTTTGTGTAGTATGAGTCCTTCAGAGTTACCCTCACAGGGACGGCTTTGATTTGGTTCCAACCATTGCATCCCAACCAATTTAGAAATATTGAGCAATTTTTTCAAGAGTTCATTGGATAATTCACCAAGAGATGGATTAAACACAACTCTTCATCCTTAATCCATAGCTTCAAACAAAATCCAAATGAAACAGTGAAAATAGCTATCCGGATATTTAATCAATATGTCGATAGATGCCCAACAATCGAACGACCTTCTTACTAAAAAATGATATCACTATTCTTGGCCGGATTGACAATCGGGACTTTGAGAACCTTAGTCTATGTGAAACCATTCCAGACATTGAGTGAGTGTCTTCAAGAATGTATTAACCTAGAGGACAACCTAGCTGACGATCTCAAAAGTACACCAAGCCCTATGAAATCGGAAGACACTAGAAGTACAGTGACATCTAACTCCAGTAATGTAGAGGAGTTAGCGGAACTGGTGGCCAAGAAGTTAGGAGTCCATGGACAAAGGAATTACCAATACCCATCAATGAGAATACCCATGTTGCGAAGATGCAGCCTATGCGGTGGAGATCATCCATCTCATATGTGTGAAAGAGGAGGAATAGGCATGCCTCAAGCTTATCCATATGTTGCAGAGCAAAGAGAGCAGAAGGCAGAGAAAAAGAAGGGCCCCAAAATTTTTCCGATTTGGACACATTATTTTTGTATTATAACCATTCTTGTAATATATTTTCCGATGTAAATGCACTAGAGGAGCCCTTTAGATGCATCCCCACAGAAGATTAGAAGCTTACGCATGTAAATTAGTAGGAAATTAGTCTTTTAGTGAATAAAGTGCCGGTCTCTTGTGACTCTTTGTAAAGACTTTTTGCCATTGTGAGAATCAAGAGCACAGAAATTCGAATTTGTGTCTTCTCCTCTCTGTATCATCTTCTTTGTGAGCTTGTATGCATGTGTGTTGCATGGAAAGAGTGTTAGAAAGTGTTGTCTATCCATGAAAGTGTTTGTTTGCTGTAGTTGAGGTGTGTGTGAAGTGTAGGAAGTGCTGAAGTGCTGAAGTGCTGAAGTGTAGGAAGGCCATTCCCGCGACTCAGTATTTTGCTCATAACTTGAAGTGGAAGCGTAAGAATCGAGTGAAAATACCACCATTGGATGCGTCTTCTTGAGAGCTTCGAAACACATATGCTATTTCTATATTTGGAGTTTGGACGAGAGAAAAACTCGATTTATTGTTGGCTGCTACACCAAGTATCGTGACACCATAACTGACAGTTGAAGCTTGTTTGGATTAGTCTTTGCCTTGTTTGCACTCTTTGAGTAGTTCATTTGCATTGATCATCATTTGAATGCATGTCTTCATACACTCGGCTAGGTTTTGATACTCATCGGATTGATAATTAAAGCGTGAATCCCCACTATATGCACTTGAGGGGGATTGAGGTACAGTCTCTTTCTCCGCAAGTCCCTAAATTGGTTCTTAGGTACACATGTTTTTTGGCACCGTTGCCAGGGAGTGTCGAATCAAACCGAGGCATTCGTGTGATGGTAAGTAGCTTTTTGCATTGAAGCAAGAGGAGTGGTGATTTTCTCTTCTTTGGTAAGTCACTTTCAGCCGCACTTACTACTTCTCACTCTTGGAGTGTGTGTAGTGAGTTGTTAGTCTAGGGAAGTGAGTGGAATGAGTAGAGTAGGAGAAGTAAGGGAGTAGGTTAGGTAGTGAGAGTAGCATTCAATCCTTGTAGTGTTGTTCTATTTTCAGTGAATAGGAAAATTCAAAAGTATAAAAGCTAAAAATGTCATTTGGAAGTCACTTGTATTTTAAACAAGTATCGTGAGAGGAGCTGTTGAGTATCGCGAGCTACAGTCCAGGTCGTGGGAGCTGCGCAGAGCAAGTGTGGTGTGATTAAAGGGGTGAGAGCGAGGACTGGAGGTGAGCACACTCATCTACACTCATGCTTACCACTTAAATTCACTAGTTTGGAAAAAAACGATCTGCGTTCGGTATCGTGGAGGACTTACAGGGGGTAGAAATTGTGTTTTGGGTGATACAAAGAGTGAGGAGAGGGTAGATGAACCAAGAAAACAATTGTCTCTAATCAAAATTCAAAAAAACTCCAACAAAAATTTGAAAAAGGGTCAAGTATCGTGTTCTCCCACGGTCGAGTATCGCGATACCTGACAAGTATCGTGATCTCCTGTGGTTGAGTATCGTGATACTTCCCGAATATCATGTATCATTTTGCTCCCGATCGTGATACTTAACCAAGTATCGTGTATCGAGTATCGTTTTTCGGAGTATCGAGTATCACTTTTCCCTGTGTATCGAGTATCGTGTGTAACCAAGTATCGTGTATCGTTTCTCAACGATTGCGATACTTGACAAGCATCAAGTATCATGTATCGTGTGCATTGGAGTGTCGTGTATCGTTTTTTCACCGATCACGATACTTATCAGCGATCGTGTATCGTGGTTGCCCAAGTATCATGTTTATGCGAAGTATCGTGTATCGTGTTCATTGAAGTATCGAGTATCGTCTTTCTCCGAGTATCGAGTATCGTCGTTGGCCGATCACGATACTTCATAGGTATCGTGTATCGTGTGAGAGAAGTATCGTGTATCGTTCTATTTGAGGTATCGCGTTTATCCAAGTATCGTCTGTCTCCGAGTATCGAATATCGTTTTATTGAGGTATCGTGTATCGTTTTTAGGCAGATATCGTGTATTGTCTGGCTCAAAGGTCAAGTATCGTGAAAATTTGAGTCAAGTAATGTTACTTGAGATTTCATATTCAGTCCTTTTCTCTAGAATTCTGACCCATAGTAAAGAATTCTAGAAGATAGAGGTTAGCAAGGGCTGATAAGAGCTTTTAAGTGGATGAACCTGAGATCTGGAAGAACCCTAGGAAGCCGAAGGAGTGTGATCTCTTCTGTAGGAAGTGTAGCTGAACCAAGTAGCCACTCACATTATTCTGAGACCTCTAGTGAGTCAGAAGAAGAAATTCCTATGGCTTCAGAGGATATGCAAAACACTGTACCAATGATTGGCATGATGTCAATTATTGAGGGAGAATATCGAACCTCATTAGAATATGTGACCACTAATCAACATGAGATCCCCATATACCTTGATGGACTAAACCGATCAGTGGCCAGACTGAAGAAAGCTTCAGATGCTTACATAGTGCCTAGACCAGCAGTTAAATATTCAGGAGGATTTTATATGGATAAAAGGGACATCCAATATGAGGTTACCGAACACCCTGAAAACATTAATGAACTTGGGGAAGAAAATAATGCTCATAACCCTAATGAAGAAGGAAATGAAGAGCGAGTGACCACACCTAGAGGGAGATCTACTGTTGTTAGGGTTTGGAGAGGAGACCTGATTCCCCAAGATGACTCCATAATGGATGTGTATTTGATTAATGGAATGGAGCATCTCCTTAGAGCCCACTCTTCAATATGGGAAGCAGCCCCTAATCCAGTGACTGTCTATGAGTTACAAGATCCTGACTTCCCCACCATCATCACATATTTGGACAAAAATCAGAGGAGGTATTGGCCCTAACAGATTCAGAGAGAGCCGGGTTGAAATATCAGAACATTCCAGTGTTTCCCCCGAGGGATCAAGCCACTACTTCACAAAACCCACATGGAACCTCTCAGAATCATTCATTTCAACAGTCAAGACAAACACAACAAACTCAAATCCCGGTTAGACCACATGTGGAGTTTGCTATGCTTGCAAATAACCCTAATTATCGGCCTCAGCCACCTGTTGATCCATGGAATGGAATTCCTGCCCCAGTTAGACCACCTGTAGCAAGAAGACCTGGTATACCTATTGGAAGACCAGTTTTCCCTGTGATGCCTAGAACGCCTGAAGGAGGAAGAAGATTAAGGCCAATTCAAGTAGCCAAATGCATGAGAAATCATTATGATGGCTCTAGTGAACCTTACAATCATATAGCTGAATTCAAGCAAGTAATCAGAGCCGAACAAGTAGAAGAGTTTTTGATCCAATATGAATCTTTTGGTCTAACTTTGATGGACACAGCTTTAGCTTGGTTCCAGCCATTAGATCCAAATGATTTTCAGAATATGGAACAAGTCTATCAAGAAATGATTGAAGAATTCACTAAATCCGGAATTAAAAATAATTCTTCTTCATTAATCCATAGCTTTAAGCAAGCTCCTACGGAATCACTGAGATTGGCAGCAAGAAGATTCAAACAATATGTGGATAGATGCCCAGTAGAAGAGAGACCTACCCAAAATAAAATGGTGTCATTATTTCTGGAAGGATTATTGAACGGATCATTAAGATCTCTGGTGTATGTAAAGAGAGTTCAAACTTTGCAAGAATGCATGAAAGAATGTATTGACCTAGAGGACAATCTAGCGGAGGATCTGAAAATACCTCAAGGTAGTATCAAAAGTGAAGATTCATCTAGTAGCACATCAAACCCTAAGAACAATGTAGAGGAAATAGCCGATTTAGTAGCAAAGAAACTAAATGTTCAAGGACAGAGGAACTACCCCAACAACCCAATGAGAGTGCCCATGCTTAGGAGATGTATGCACTGTGGAGGAGATCATCCTTCTCATTTGTGTACTAGGGGAGTAGTCCCACCACCTGCTTATGCGTACAATAGACCACCTGTCCCGGGACCTCTGCAGTATTGCAGTATTGAGCAAAAATATACCAAACACAGAAAATTGTCCTTACAATAGGCAATCAAGACCCATGCAACCTGTCATGAGACCTTACGGATACCCTCAGAGAGATCAAGGAGGTGAAGCCTTTAGATATCCCACATATCAGCAGCAAGCACCAGTACCACGACTGTATGCTTATCAAGGATACACTCAACCACAACCAGTGTTAGGACAACAACCGCCCCATCCTCAGAATGTTGTCCCACTGAAAATAGCTCAACCTGAAGAAAACTTAGAGAGAGCGATAGTCCCAGCCGCACCAGTGACTAGTAGTGAATCATATGACCCATCCTACGACCATAGTCAAGGAGCATATTCCACTTATGAAAGCTCTATGATAGAATATGGACAACTGTACGAACCATATGCCTATGGCATGGAAGTACCAGATAGTTCCTACGGATATGAGCAGGACTATGTGTCATTGATGTACACAGCCCCTAGGGCACCCATACCCCCTCGACCTATGAATAGACTGCCTGTACCTAGAGGACCATGTTATAGATGCGGAGGTGATCATTATATCAGAGTGTACACTGCCAAACCCACCACCACCACCACCACCACCACAGCGAGTCTGGGAAGGATACTGTGGTGATTGTGGTAAGGAACACCTTTTCAGAGATTGCCCCAAGAACCCCAACAAGGTTACATCCAATGTGCAAATCAATGTGATAGAAGTAATTGAATCATCAGGGAGCGATAAGGAATACATTGTGCCACTGAAGGCAATAACTAGAGCCAAAGCTAGAGAGACCCCAGACAAAACTGAGGAAAACAATCAAAGCTATAGAGAGGTGAACACACCCACACCTCAGAGAGTTGAAGACTCAGAAGAGCCTGAGAAAATTATTGTAAGTAAACGGACACAAAGATGGAAGAACCGTAGAGATAGGATAAAAGAAAAGAAGTTACTGCATAAGAAGGAAAATGAGAAGAACGAACAAAACCCAAAAGAGGAACAGAAATTTGAAGAAGAAAATAAAAATGGAAAGCATAAAAAAGAAGAGGTAGGATCAGTTTTAGCAGATCCCATGCCTGAAGAATTAGCCATGTGGATTCAGGCGTACAAAGCACGAATAAGAGCACGACCTACCATAGAACAACATGAAAGAGAATATCCTAGAGGTGACCTAGAGAAAAAGAGGTTGGAGATATGTAAAAAATTAATAGAAGTTGCTCAACAGACCTTAGAAAAACCTGTGTTGCCATTACCCAATACCCGAATTTCCGAAAGACAATTCCAAGAGTGTGTCATTACTAATGATCACGAGAAACCCGAAGCAGGTAAGACACATAATAGAAATTATGGTGAGGATAAAAGGGAAGGTTCCATTGTTTCTGAAGTAGAAGGGGAATGGCCTAAAGATTTGTGGGCAAGAGTCCAAGAAGACAGATGGAAGAAAGTGGAAGGAATTGAACCGCCCTTTGAAGAGCTAGAAGCAGAAGATGGAACAGAGAATTCAATACCTGAGTTGAATTCAGAAGAAATATTACCAATGGATCTAAGTGACAAAGAAAATGACGGAGTAAAGGCTTTGCCAAATTACACAGGAGAGTACGAACATAATTCGAAACTATATTGCATTCCCTCAATGAGGAAAAAAGAACCTAACCCATCAGCCCAAACATCGGATATCATACAACACCTTAAAAAAGTAAAAGTCCCTTGTACCCTAACATTGGAAGAACTCTTAAAGGTCAAACCACATTTGAAGGAGAAACTGACCAGTCAATTGGAGATTAAGGCGGAAGAAAAGGAGATGGCTGATGAAGTGAACACAGTAAAAATCCTAGTTGATAAGGTTGGAGATTTTAGTGAGGGAGATGAAGGAAACACTTGCCTTCCAATTACCTATAAGGGTTACAACACCAAAGCCATTTTAGATACAGGAGCTGGAGTAGGAATAGCAATTAAAGAGATCTGGGAGAAATGGGGAAAACCAGTTCTAAGACCAACACGCATGAAGATACAAATGGCAGATGGACACACTGAACGACCCTTGGGATTTGGAACGAGTAGTTTTTACCACTTGTGGAGTCGAATTCGAGCACACCTTAGTAATTTGTCAATTTGAAAGACCTAGCAATTATGAAATGATACTTGGAAGACCTTTCATGAGACAACTAAAGGTAGTGCAAGATTGGGGAAAAGACGTTGTATACCTACAGCATGAAGGAACCACCACCAGAATAAATCTCCACACATATACGTATCAAGACGTCCCCCCCTTACAATTGAATCAGACTCATAAGGAGGAAGATAATCAGTCGGTTCATAGTATAGGTTCAAGTGATCAATCATGGATGAAAGAAGACACTCATCTATGGATATGCGAAACTGCAAAAAAGAAAGAGGATAGGAGAAAGGGATGGCAGCAAAAGCAAGGAGTAGCTAGGTCTGTACAAGATCGAGCTTACATGCCTCAAGTCTTTTTGGATGAAGAGTTTGAACCTCACGGTTGGATGGAGATTTTAGCGACCCTTGATGTATGTGTGAATGAAGAAGTAATAACTATGAATGAATGTATTGATGAGGAAGGATATGACGTTAGTCTATATGTGGTAGTCCTTCAGGAGGCTGAAGAAGGAGAAGTGATAGAAAAGGAATGGAAGGAAGACTACGAGAGCATTGAAATGGAGAAAGAACACATGGAAACAGAAAATGAAACTCAAGAAATAAGTGTCATAGCTAGTGAAGTAAATCGAGAACCAACACAGGAAGAGGAGCTTGGATTAGAAAAATAAAAAATTGATGAAGAAAACAAGCCTCAAGACCAATTTGAAGTGCCCGCACACTTCAAAAAATATGAAGTAGAAGAGAGAAGAATTGCTATTCAAATGCCAAAACGAGAAGCACGGCCGGGAATAGCATACGACAACAAAGAGCAAACCAAGAAGATAGTAGTAACATTAGAAGAAGGAGAGGAGCGATGTACTTTCATAGGACAGGATGTCTCAATGGAGGAAGAACAAGAGTTAATACGCCTCATAAGGGAATATCGGGATGTCTTTGCCTGGACCTATAAGGACTTGAAAGGAGTAGATCCATCTATATGTGCTCATAGAATCCCCATGACATCCGAAGCCAAACCTTCTAAACAAAGACCGTATACATACAATGATGTGTACTCAGCAAAGATAAAGGAAGAGATAGATAAGTTGTTAGATGTTGGATTCATTTACGAGATCGAACACACGGAATGGGTATCACCTTTGGTGGTCGTACCGAAAAAGAATGGGAAGTTAAGAGTATGCATAAATCTGAAAAAAGTTAATGCCACTACCATAAGAGACAGTTACCCATTACACATCACGGATCATCTTTTGGAGAGGGTGGCAGGGAAGGAAGTGTATAGTTTTTTGGACGGCTTTTCAGGCTATAATCAGGTAGCCATTGCTCCTGAAGACCAACATAAAATAGCCTTTGCAATTGAATGGGGAGTATATGCCTTTAGGGTTATGCCTTTCGGCCTAACTAATGCCCCAGCCACCTTCCAGAGATTGATGTGCCATGTATTCAAAGAGTTCCTGAGAAAGAGTATGGAGGTATATGTGGATGATCTATGTACTTATTCAGCTGTACGATCAGAGCACATCCCTGAACGAGAAAAGATCTTTGCCAAATGTCGACAATATCGAGTATGCCTCAACCTAGAAAAATGTGTTTTCATGGTTTGACAAGGAAAGATATTAGGACATATTGTCTTTAAGAATGGAATCTCAACCAATGAAGACAAAATCAAAGTAATTCTAGATTTGCCAAGACCGAAGACAGCTAAAGAAGTCCAAGCATTTATGGGACATTGTGGTTACTACCAAAGATTCATACATATGTATGCCATAATTGCTAGACCTCTTTATGCATTATTGACGCAATTTAATTGGACAGAAGAATGTGAAAAAGCCTTTAATGAATTAAAGAGTCGATTGAGTTCAGCACCAATCCTTCGAGTACCCAATTGGAATAAGCCATATCACATTCATGTGGATGCATCCAAGTTTGCCATTGGTTGCATCTTAGCTCAACCTGCAGATACAGGAAAGCTAAACCACCCTATAGCCTATGCCAGTAGACAATTAAATCAAGTAGAGCGTAATTATACCACAACCGAGAGAAGGCCTAGGGATGGTGTACGCAGTAAAGAAGTTTCGACACTACTTATTGGCAAACAAATTCAAATTCTTCATTGATCATCAAGCCCTACTATACTTAGTCAATAAGCCTTGTAATACAGGACGACTAGTACGATGGTTTCTATTGTTGATGGAATTTGATTTTGAAGTAGTAGTCAAGAAAGGAAATACCCACATAAGAGCAGATCACCTATCAAGAATGACACATGGGGAGCCACCCATAGGAGTACCCGATGATTTGCCAGATACGTATCTTTTTAATCTCGAAGTATGTCCACAATGGGCAGAAAAGTTGATCCCTATACTCACGCATGGACCTAAAGATGGGATTACACCAAACCGAACTCAAGACCTATGGAAGACTAAAAACCTTCATATCATTGCTAGAAGTTTGTATCACCAAGACTCAAATGGATTACTCATGAGATGTGTAGAAGAAGAGGAACAGGAAATGTGGATTCAAAAAGCACATGTAAATCAATGGAAAACTCATCTAAATGCGAACGGAACATGGCAAACACTAAGGAGATTGGGCATATATTGGCCAACCATGCAGAGGGATGTGCATAACTATGTATCAGCCTGCCCAACCTGTCAAGAACGGAATCCAGAAGAGAACTCCACTGTTAGCAGCAGTCAGGGAACCGAAGGAGCCACAAGACAAAGAGAGTCAGAGCGAAGGGACAGCACAAGCAGACATGGCAGTCAAAGAAGATCTGGCAAGTAGGCCATCTAAATTTTTCAGACATCAAGGAGTTGAGCACACAAGAAGAAAGAGCAAGTAGGGAGCTCAAAGGTATGTATGACAAATCAATAGAGAAAATCCCTACACAAATAGTGATTTTCATCACTAAAAACCATTGTAAATATCATTTCGTATTTTTGTAGCTCCATTTTGTGGAATCCAAGGAGTCCTTGAGCTTGAGGAGCTTTAGAAGTATCTACCTGCCAATTTTCATATTTTTTAGATCTCGTTTGAGCCCTCTAATAAGCCCTGGAACCTAATTTTTAACTAGGCCGGACACTAGGTCTGAACAGGGCCAAAGCTAGTCAAAAACTATAAAAGGAGCTAGAGAGCTCATTTTTGAGGTGAGCTTGTAATTGAAATGAGCTTGTAAGAGCTTTTTGAAAGTAATCTAAAAACTCCATTGCTTCTCACTCTTTGTCTTGTCGTGTGTGTGCGTGTGTGTGTATGTGTGTGCATGCTTGTGTGCTTCTCACTCACGCACTTGTGCCTCCACTTGCTCGTGGTCTTCATACCATCCTCACGTCTTCCCGGATTGACATTAAAGGAGGTGCTACTCATCACTGAGCTACACCAAATTTTGGCGCCGTTGCCGGGGATCGAGCTTTGAGGACGAGCGTGTGATGGTAAGACGTAGATTGGAGACGTTGGCGTTGTAGGTAATTTCTTTACTTTTCCTAATTTTTTCTTTCTTACCTTACCACCATCATCACCATCATCATCATCACCATCTTCCACCTTCATTTCCATCATCGTGAAAATTTCAGTTTTTTTTATCATATCACCTTCTCCACCTCATTTCCCTCATTTCACTTGTGAGAGAGAGCGAGATAGCGAAATTGTGTGTGCTGTTTTTGCATGTTTCTTGAGCTGTCTTGCAGGTACAGGCCGCATCATCGTCCCCAGCACTCTGCGTAGGTACGGAATTCTCGGTAACTGTCTGTGTGTCGCCGACTTCTGTCAATCGCGACCGATAGAAAAAATGCTCAAATTGCCAAACAAAGTGCAAAACCATGATCTACAGGCCTAGAGCTTCCCAAAAATGTGCTTAGATTTTTGAAATTCATCAGATTTCTATCAATCGCGATCGCTCTGTCAATCGCAATCGACAAACCACGACAGACAGACCTGTCAATCGCGATCGACCCATCAACCGCGACTGACAGCCCACGACGGCTCTGTCAATCGCGACCGACAGAGTCAACGACCGATTGACCACGACTGACGGATCATACGCGTGACACGTGTCAATCGCGATCGACCCATCAATCGCGACTGACAGCCCACGACGGCTCTGTCAATCGCGACCGACACAGTCAACGATTGTTTGACCACGACGGACAGACCCTCGCGACCGACCTGTCAATCGCGATCGACCCATCAATCGCGACCGACAGAGTCAACGACCCTTTGACCACGACTGATTGACATTTCGAACCACTTGTCAATCGCGATCGACACATCAATCACGACTGACAGCCAGGACGGACCTGTCAATCGCGATCGACACATCAATCGCGACTGACCTGTCAATCGTGACTGATAGAGCTTGCGAACGCGTTAGAAGGGCAAATTAGGCCAATTTTCTAGGGTAAAGAATAGGGGGCTAATTTGGTCAAATTGTGGGACAAACACTCGGGGTTAGCATTGCATGTTGAGGCTGCAACCCAAGTAATTCAAGAATCTCTGTCGCTTGATTAAACTGTTTTGAACCCTGTTTTAATCCCTGAAGCCTGAACTGATGTAACTTCCTCATACGAAATCCAATTGCTGTGATTCTTGTTTTGTCGGAAAGCTCGTGGGAAAACTGAGGTAGGAAAACAGAGGGATCCTTGGGATTGTTTTTTATAAAGGGCAAGAGATAAGTTGGTCAGTAAGTCACATGCATGAATGTGATCTAGTCTGTCATTTGAATTTAAGTCTGGAGCTAATCTTGGGACTAATACAGGTCTATTGAGAAGCAATTGAGAGCGTCCAAGCAAGGGCTTTGTGCAAGCTTGAGAATCAACTTCTCGAGCACTAAAGAGCAAGGATCAGCAAGAAAGGTCGGAATACTCTCAACTCCCCTTCGTCAATTCCTAGCTTAGGCTAAGAACGACTAGAGGTAGGAGTAAGTCAGGGCGACGATAGGCAATTATCAAGTTGAAGCATACCTAAATTTTCAAGTTCAAGCTAAGAACATAATCTTTGTACTATCGAGAACTTTAAAGGAAAAGAACTTAACGTGGAACGATCAACTTTAAGTGCGGAACTACACTCAAATATACCTTACGACGTGATATCAGACAAGAATTTTAACACGGGAATCAACTAAAAAGAATCAAGTAACTGATACAAAAGGACTCTGCAACGAGGTTGTCCCTGGGCAAATTTGGGCTATCCAATTAGGCTTATGAACCTTAGATCAGGGCGACATCTAGTAAGGGATAGACAAAGCCTTAGGTCTTCAGAGGCTAGTGTCAACCACACTGCTAGGTCGTGGGCCCAGCAGTTGAGCCACCACTCATACTACCCTAGCTCTGAGACTAGTGAATCCGAGATGTCTCAAGGTATGGAGAGACCGATAGGAAGTTCAGGAGTGCCATACTTGCACAGGGTAGAAGGCCCTTACAAAACGCAGTTGGAATACCTTAGGACCAACCGATTAGGTGCCAGCATCTATGAGGACGGCCTAGGAAGATCTGTGGTACAGATTAAGAATCCTGATCAATCCATTGGACCAGAGCACCCAGCGGTCAAGTTTGAAAACGGAGCATACTTGGACAAAGAAGGAACCATATACGTAGTCACCAGTCACCCAGATAGGACGGACGAATTTGGAAATGTGATCCCAGAAGTGGACTTAGGGGACCTAGAGCAAGGAAACATGGGTACAGAACCTAGAACCCCTCGAGGCAAATCGGTTCTCACTAGGGTTATCACACCAGAGTGGATTCCCCAGGATAATAAGAGCATAGATTTGCTCCTCAATCGAGAAACTAACGAAGCCTTTTGGAGGTATAAATCTGATCAGCCAACTGATATAGGAACAATCATGATCTATGAGTTTAAGGATCCTGATAGCCCAGGCAGAGTGACCTACTTAGATCACGCTTCGGAGAGGATCTTTGTGGTGACAGAAAATGATAGGCATGCTTACACTTGGAAAGGTGAAATTATTTTCCCCCAACCAAGATCGAATGTGTCCTATGGTCACCCTGGTGCTGGAACATCCCAAGCTCATGGAATTCAAAGAGACAAGAGTAGAGATAGGCCAGAAGTAAGCTTTGCCAACCCAGGGGGCAGAGAAAGAACGAGAATGGAAACGAATAGAGTAGAACCTGAGATGCTTAGAGCTCACAGGAATCAAAGAAATGTGGATGAGTTCCCTCTACCACGACCTAGAGAGCACACAAGGACCTTGAGACCGACTCAGCTAGTTAAGTCCATGAAGAACTACTTCGATGGCACTGGAGATCCATACGATCATGTGGCTGAGTTTAGACAAGTCCTGAGAGCTGAACAAGTGGAGGATCTATTCATGCAGTACAATGCCTTTGGTCTAACCCTTAGGAACACTGCCCTGACATGGTTTCAGCCACTAAACGAGAGACAGTTCAGGAGCATAGACCAACTCCTAGAGGCTTTCATTATTGAATTCTCTAAGAGTGGCATAAGACATAATACCTCCTCACTGATTCACAGCTTCAAGCAAACCCCTCAAGAGACCGTGAGACTTGCAGGAAGGAGATTTAGGCAATATCTTGAAAGATGCCCTGTCCCTGAGCTACCCACACCAGCTAAGCAAGTGGCTTTATTCTTGGATGGATTGCTAAGTACCAAATTAAGATCATATGTGTACTTGAAGGACCCTAGGACCATAGAAGAGTGTGTACGCATGTGTATTGACATTGAGGATAACCTAGGGGAGGAGTTAGAGCTTTCCAAGATATACAAAGATTCAGATAGTGCCTCTAGCCTCTCTTCCACGCAATCCACATCGATTGAGGAACTTGCAGAGAAAGTTGCTCAGAAACTAGGTGTCTCTGGTAAACAAATCCCAAGGTTCGCCCCTGTAAAAAGATGTTATAATTGTGGAGGCGACCATATGGCAAATGTCTGTCCCATTATGGCTCAACCCCAAGTAAATCCTAGTGGCCAGTACTGCACCATAGAACGGAGGTACACCAATCACACCGCCCAAGATTGCCCATACAACAAGCAGGCGGTTAGGCAACCCTACCCTCAGCCATACCCTCAGCAGGGAAGATACCAGAACCCGTACCCTCCACAGCCATATGGCAGGCCACAACAACCTTATCAGCAACCATACCAAAACCAACAAAGGCCTCAGCCTGTGTTAGCACAACAACCCCCTGCCCCAGCTAATGTGATCCCAGTAAAATATGCAGCAGCAGAAGAAAACCTGAATAGAGCTATTGTCCCTGTAACACCACTGCTTCCTGAAAGTGACCCCAGTGACCATAGCTTTGATTCTACACATGTCGATAGTCCCCATGCTTACTACATGCAATCTCCTGAACATGGTGAGTCCTACTACAGTGAGGAACCGAGTGAACCTAGTTGGGAGTCAGATTACACAAACGTCATGTATACGAACCTCAATCCTAAGCCTCAACCTAGGCAGGTAAGACCCCCATTCCCTAGAGGACCATGCTACAGATGTCAGGGAGATCACCTCATTCGTGATTGTCGCTTACCTCCACTCACACAACCCCAGTCAGTGACAATTCAGGGCTTTTGCCAAGAATGTGGAAAGGAGCATCTCTTACGAGACTGGCCTAAGAATCCTAATAATATGCCAAAAATCACTCCTATTAACGTTATTGGGTTGGTGGTAGACTCCACAGGAAGTGTGACATCCACCGCACCAGTACAGGTAGTGACTAGAGCTCAGGCATTGCAGCAGAACCAAGGGGTAAACCAGGATAAGAACCCAGAGGCTAGTGAAACCGAGAGCATGACAAAGATAAGGACTAGAGCGTGGAAAGATAGTCGAGAAAGAATGAAAAGAAAATGGGCTAAAAAGATGAGTTAACTTGAGGAAAGCATAAGAGAAACCAAAGCCAGGATAACTGAACTCACATCTCAAACTCCCTCTCACACTACCCCACCACCACCATTCCCATCGCCATCCGACCCGCCACCTTCCAACCCACCTCATACGATTCCACCACCCCCTAGAGTAGGATCAGTATTAGCTGATCCCACTCCTGAAGACATAGACATGATGCTTAAAGCATATCAGGCCAGAATCCAAGAAGGGCCAAATGTCATGGATCATGACAAGTGCTACCCTAGAGGTGACCTAGAGATAGAAAGAACCAAGCTTTGTGCGAAAATGGTCGCATTGGCTCAGACTACGTTTGAAGCCAGTCGCCTTTTCAATTACTCGGGCTCAGCCAAGACGCAATTACACTTGGATGGACTTCTAGAGAATTTAGAGGGCATAATTGCAAGATCTGCCAAGGAAGAAAAAAATCAAGAAAGAGATAAAGCAAGCAAAAACATGACCCATCCCCCATCGAAAGCTTATGTGCCCAATTCCACTGAACCAGACAACGCCCCCTCCCTAGAAAGAATAGAGAATCTAATGGCACAATCACAAAAGGAACTCGCCCCTCAACACCATGACAAGGCTAGTGAAAGAGCAGGTCTTCCTACCCAGAAAGCCTATGTGCATGAGGCCTACGTGCCTAACTCTACGGAGCCAGACACCTCTTCTTCTATGAATCAATACACACCAGAATTCTTGCGAGAGATTCAAGAAGAGAAATGGGCTAAAGAGAGTGAAGTTCCTCCTCCCATTGAACTGGTGGATGACACACACGATCAATTCCCACAAGACCTTCCTTCCATTTATGGAGAGCAGGAGAGTGCCCAATCTCAAGAAAGATTAGACTTCGAGTCTAATTCTTTACAAGAACTACCCCATTTCACAGGCCCATGGGAAGCAAAGTCCACCTGTATGAGAGCACCTACAGTCATGGTAAGAAACAAAGATTCAGTCATACCTAGGAACACAGAGGTAGTGAAGAACACCAAAGTGCAGTGCAATCTCACTTTGGAAGAGCTGCTTAAGGTTAGACCAGAAGTGTGGAAACATGTAGCCAAACAAGTGCCCGAGATAGCAAAACCTCGTTCCCAGGTAGGATCACATAGGACAGTGCCAGAGATACCCTTGGATAAGATAGGAGATATGTGTGAAGGTGAAGAAGGGAACACCTATCTTCCCATTACCTACCAGGAGTACACCACCAAGGCAATTTTGGACTCAGGTGCAGGAGTTGCAATTACCACCACTTCCCTATGGAAGCGTTGGGGCAAGCCAGCACTCAGGCCAACGAGAATGGAACCCCATCCATAGAGCCAAAGATGATACGGAATCGGTGCATTCCATAGGATCAAGATCCTCATGGATGCATGAAGACACTCACTTATGGATGTGTAAGGTAGCAGTAGAAGAAGAGAAGAGAGAAAAAGCCAGGGAGATAGGTGCAAAAGAAACCCATAGATCAATCCAAGACCCAGCCTATGCACCTGTAGTTTTTCCAGACGAAGAATTCGAACCTCACGGCTGGGCAGAAATCCTAGCAACAATGGATGTAGCCATCAATGAAGAACAATGGACACCTCACTGTGATGAAGATGGCTATGACATTTCAGTCTTCTCCATAGAGCCAATCATGGGAGAGGCAGTTCTAGAAGAATGTGAACCTAGCCCTGATGCATTTGAAGATGGGAGCGACTCCGATCTAGAGTCAATCATTATGGATCCACCTTTTGCATCAGATGAAGAATATTTCTATGAAGTAGAATTTCAACCCCAAAGGCACGGAGAGCTTACAAATGATGTGCGGCTAGCCACACATGCGACCCCAAAGGAAGAAGGGAAGAAAAGAAAGAAGAGAGCAGTCACACCAGAAGAGGAAGAATCTTTGTTTGAGGTCCCGGAAAACTTTAAAAAGTATGAGATAGATGACAGAAGAGTCATGATCAGAATGCCTAAACGAGAGGCACAATCAGGAGAGGCCTATGATAACAAAGAAACCACCAAAAAAATAGTAGTGGCCCTAGAAGAAGAAGAGGAGAGATGCACGTACATAGGCCATGACCTAACAGAGGAAGAAGAGCATGCGTTAATTGCCTTGCTAAGAGAATACAGAGATGTGTTCGCTTGGAGTTACAAGGATTTGAAGGGTGTTGATCCTGACATATGCTCACACACTATCCCCATGACCTCAGATGCCAAACCCTCTAAGCAAAAGCCCTATACATATAACGATAATTACGCTGCCAAGATCAAAGAGGAGATAGACAGACTCGTTGAAGCTGGATTTATCTATGAAATTGAGGACACTGAGTGGGTATCCCCCATTGTAGTGGTGCCCAAGAAAAACGGAAAGCTACATGTGTGCATTAACTTGGAGAAGGTTAATGCAGCCACAATTCGAAATAACTATCCGCTTCCTATTACAGAGCATCTCTTAGAAAGAGTAGCAGGCAAGGAAGTGTACAGCTTCCTTGATGGATTTTTGGGCTACAATCAAGTAGCCATAGCTCCTGAAGATCAGCATAAGACGGCTTTGCCACTGAATGGGGCATATTTGCCTTTCGTGTAATGCCATTTGGGCTTACCAATGCACCAGCTACCTTCCAGAGACTAATGTGCCATGTATTTAAGGAGTTCCTGAGGAAGAACTTAGAAGTCTATGTTGATGATCTTTGTGCTCATTCCAACATTAGACAAACCCATGTTCCTGAACTCAGACAAATCTTTGACAAATGTAGAGAATATCAAGTCTGCCTAAACCCAGAAAAATGTGTTTTCATGGTCAGGCAAGGCAAGATCCTAGGGCACATAGTGTCAAAGAATGGCATATCTACTGACGAAGAGAAAGTGAGAGCCATAGCAGAGCTACCTAGGCCAAGGAATGCCAAGGAAGTACAAGCTTTCATGGGACATTGTGGTTACTACCGCCGGTTCATTCACATGTATGCTGTCATTGCAAAGCCCATGTACGGACTTCTGACTAACTTTGAGTGGACTGATGAATGTGAGAACTCCTTCCAGGAGCTTAAACGAAGATTATGTTCAACACCAATATTGACCACACCAGATTGGAATAAGCCATTCCATGTTCACGTGGATGCATCCAATTATGCTATTGGGTGTGTGCTTGCTCAACCTACTGGTGAAGGTAACATGGATCTTCCAATTGCCTATGCCAGTAGACAATTGAATGCAGCTGAACGAAATTACACCACTACTGAGAGAGAAGGCTTAGGCATGGTATATGCAGTTAAGAAATTTAGACACTATTTGCTTGCAAACAAGTTTAAATTTTTTACTGACCACCAAGCATTGTTATATCTCGTTGTTAGCAGCAGACAAGGGAGTCAACGAAGATCTGGCAAATAGGCCAATAATTTTCCTCATGAAGAAGCAAGTATGATTCACGCAAATCTAGCACTTAGGCAACCCTTTGACTTTTCAAAAACCCTTACACCAATTAAAAGTGATTTTTATCACTAAACACCATTGTAAATACCATTTCATATTTTTGTAGCTCCATTTTGTGCAAGCCAAGGAGTCCTTGAGCTTGAGGAGCTTTAGAAGTATCTACCTGCCAATTTTCGTAATTTTTAGATCTCGTTTGAGCCCTCAAATAAGCCCTGGAACCTAATTTTTAACTAGGCCAAACACTAGGTCTGAACAGGGCCAAAGCTAGTCAAAAACTATAAAAGGAGCTAGAGAGCTCATTTTTGAGGTTAGATTGTAATTGAAACAAACTTGTAAGAGCTTTTTGAAAGTAATCTAAAAACTCCATTGATTCTCACTCTTTGTCTTGCCGTGTGTGCGCGTGTGTGTATGTGTGTGCATGTTTGTGTGCTTCTCACTCACGCACTTGTGCCGCCACTTGCTCGAGGTCTTCATACCATCCTCACGTCTTCCCGGATTGACATTAAAGGAGGTGCTACTCATCTCTGAGCTACACAAAATTTTGGCGCCGTTGCCGGGGATCGAATTTTGAGGACGAGCGTGTGATGGTAAGACGTAGAGTTGACGCGTTGGAGTTGTAGGTATTTTCTTCACTCTCATCGATTTTCTTTTACCTTCTTCACCATCTTCATCACCATCATCATCATCACCATCTCCCACCTCCATCTCCATCATCGCAAAAATTTTCACTTTTTGATAATATCACCATCTCCACCTCATTTCCCTCATTTCACTTGTGAGAGAGAGCGAGAGAGCGATATTGCATGTGTGTTTTCTTGCATGTTTCTTGAGTTTTTTGTAGGACCTTGCTGAATCACCATCCCCAGCTTCCTGCGTAGGTATGAAAAACTCAGAAACTGTCTCGCGGTCACAGGCTTCTGTCGATCGCGACTGACAGAAATTTTTGGTGTTTCACAAAATTGAGTGCACCACTAGAACAAGCACAAGGAGCACATCCTAAAACACTAAAAACAGTAGAAAAATTCCGAGGTTTTCTGTCAATCGCGACCGACAGCCTCTGTCAATCGCGACCGACAGACTCTGTCAATCGCGACCGACAGACTCTGTCAATCGCGACCGACAGACCCTGTCAATCGTGACCGACAGACATCCACGATTGACTGACTGCCACGTAGGACCCTGTCAATCGCAATTGATACCGTCGATCGCGATTGACAGCCACGACCGACACCTCTGTCAGTCGCGATTGACACCGTCGATCACGACCGACTGAAATTCAACGATTGATTGACTTTTTCGCTTAGCCACATGTCCATCGCGACTGATAGGCCCCCGATTGACTGAAATCTCGACAAAAAATCCGAAAAACGTGTCGATCGCGATTGATACCGTCGATCGCGATTGACAGCCACGATCGACTCTGTCGATCGCGATTGACACTGTCGATCGCGACTGACAGGCTCGACGGACACCTCTGTCAATCGCGATTGACAGACCTGTCGATCGCGATTGACAGGCTTTTCGGCCAAAAATTAGGGTGTGATTTTGTTCAAATTTTGGGATAAATTTTGGGGCAAATAGTCAATCCAATAGTATAATTGGAGGTTCCTACACTTGTGTTTTGGGAGAAAATCCTAGGATCCGTCAGCCAGACTGAATCATGTCATAACCCTTTAAACCCTGAACAGTCATAACTTCTTCATACGAAATCAATTTTTTGAGCTCTAGGGCTTGTTGGGAAGCTCGTGGCATATTTTGAAGTTAGGGTATTTTGAAGTTGACCATACCCAGGGGGATCAAAGTCAGGGGTCTTTAGGATTGTTTTCTTAAAAATCACTATGCAAGTTTGTGTTTGTGCTACAGGAATGAAAATAATTGGTGCTGTCTTTGGAATTTAAATCTTCAAGCTAACTTTGGAACTCTTACAGATCTATTGAGAGAATCGAAAGGCGTTCTAAGCAAGTGTAAGTGCAAGCTTGGGAACACACTTCCTGAGCACTCAAGGGCAACCAAGCAGGAAACAAAAGGTTGGAAACTTTTAACCCCCTCTGTCAATTCATAGTTTAGGCTAAGAACGACTAGAGGTAGGAGTAAGTCAGGGCGACGATAGGCAGGTATCAAGTTGAAGACTACCTAAAAACTCAAGTTCAAGCTAAAAATCTAATCTCTGTACTGTGGATAACATAAAGGAAAAGAACCTAACGTGGAACGATCAACCTAAAAGCACGAAGAACATTCAAGTATTCCTGACGACGTAATATCATACAAGACCTTAAAAACGAGAAATAACTAAAAAGAATCAAGTGACTGATACCAAGTGATCGGCAACGAGGTTGTACTCTGGGCAAAGAATTGGGCTACTTAGATAGGCATATGAACCTTAGATCAGGACGACATCTAGTAAGGGAGAGACAAAGCCTTAGATCTTCAGAGGCTAGTGTCAACCACACTGCTAGGTCTTGGGCCCAGCAGTTGAGCCACCACTCGTACTACCCTAGCTCTGAGACCAGTGAGTCACAGATGTCTCAAGGCATGGACAGATCTACGGGAAGTTCAGGTGTGCCTTACTTGTACAGGGTGGAAGGCCCTTACAAAACACAGCTGGAATACCTTAGGACCAATCGAATAGGTGCTAGCATCTATGAGGACGGCTTAGGAAGATCTGTGGTACAGATTAAGAACCCTGACCAATCCATAGGACTAGAGCACCCAGCAGTCAAGTTTGAAAACGGTGCATACCTGGACAAAGAAGAAACCATATACGTAGTCACCGATCACCCAGACAGGACAGATGAATTTGGGAATGTAATCTCAGAGGCGGACTTAGGGGACTTAGAGCAAGGAAACATGGGTGTGGAACCTAGAACCCCCCGAGGCAAATCTGTTCTCACTAGGATTATCACACCTGAGTGGGTTCCCCAAGATAACAAGAGCATAGAGTTGCTCCTCAATCGAGAGACTGACGAAGCCTTTTGGAGGTACAAATCTAATCAGCCAACTGATATAGGAACTATCATGATCTATGAGTTTAAGGATCCGGATAGCCCAGGTAGAGTGACCTACTTAGATCACACTTCGGAAAGGATCTTTGTGGTGACCGAAAATGGTAGGCATGCTTACACTTGGAAGGGTGAATTCATTTTCCCCCAACCAAGATTGAATGTATCCTATGGTCATCCTGGAGCTGGAACATCCCAAGCTCATGGAACTCAAAGAGACAAAAGTAGAGATAGACCAGAAGTAAGCTTTGCCAACCCAGTGGGCAGAGAAAGAACGAGGACGGAGACGAATAGGGTAGAACCTGAGATACTTAGAGCTCACAGGAACCAAAGAAATGTGGATGGATTTCCTCTGCCGAGACCTAGAGAGCACACAAGAACTTTGAGACCGACCCAGCTAGTTAAGTCCATGAAGAATTACTTTGATGGCACAGGAGATCCCTATGATCATGTGGCGGAGTTCAAGCAAGTCTTGAGAGCTGAACAAGTGGAGGATCTATTCACACAGTACAATGCCTTCGGTCTAACCCTTAGGAACACAGCACTTACATGGTTTCAGCCATTGGACGAGCGACAATTCAGATGTATAGACCAACTCCTAGAGGCTTTCATTGTAGAGTTCTCTAAGAGTGGCATAAGACACAATACCTCCTCATTGATTCACAGCTTCAAACAGACTCCCCAAGAGACTGTAAGATTGGCAGGAAGAAGATTTACACAATATCTCGAAAGATGCCCTGTTTCGGAGCTACCCACATCTGCCAAACAAGTAGCCTTATTCCTTGATGGATTGCTGAGTACAAATTTGAGATCCTATGTGTATCTGAAGGACCCTAGGACTATAGAAGAGTGTGTACGCATGTGCATTGACATTGAAGATAACCTAGGGGAAGAACTAGAGCTTTCCAAAATCTACAAAGATTCAGATAGTGCATCTAGTCACTCTTCCACGCAATCCACATCAATTGAGGAACTCGCAGAGAAGGTAGCTCAGAAATTAGGTGTAACTAGCAAACAAATCCCAAGGTTTGCCCCTGTGAAAAGGTGCTATACTTGTGGTGGTGACCATATGGCAAACGTGTGTCCCATTATGGCTCAACCCCAGGTTAATCCAAATAGTCAATATTGCACCATAGAACGAAGGTACACCAATCATACCGCACAAGATTGCCCCTACAATAAGCAAACAGTTAGGCAACCCTACCCTCAGCCATACCCTCAGCAAGGAAGATACCAGAACCCGTACCCTCCACAGCCATATGGCCGGCCACAGCAACCTTATCAGCAACCCTATCAAAACCAGCAGAGGCCTCAGCCAGTGTTAGCTCAACAACCACCTGCCCCAGCTAATGTGATTCCGGTAAAGTATGCTGTTGCAGAAGAAAACCTGAATAGAGCTATAGTCCTTGTAACACCCTTGATTTCTGAAAGTGACCCGAGTGACCATAGCTTTGATTCTACACATGTTGATAGTCCCCAGGCGTACTACATGCAGTCTCCAGAGCATGGTGAGTCCTATTACAGCGAAGAGCCAAATGAACCTAGTTGGGAGTCAGATTATACAAACGTCATGTATACAAACCCCAACCCTAGACCCCAACCTAGGCAGGTACGACCACCATTTCCTAGAGGACCATGCTACCGATGTCAAGGAGATCACTTCATTCGTGATTGTCCCTTACCTCCACCTACACAAACTCAGTCCGTGACGATCCAAGGCTTTTGCCAAGATTGTGGAAAAGAGCATCTCTTACGAGATTGCCCAAAGAACCCCAATAATATGCCAAAAATCACTCCTATCAATGTGATTGGGTTGGTTGTAGATTCCTCAGGAAGTGTCACTTCCACTGCACCAGTACAGGTAGTCACTAGAGCTCAGGCATTGCAGCAAAACCAAGAGGCAAGCCAGGAAAAGGGCCCAGAGGCGAGTGAAACTGAGAGCATAACCAAGAAAAGGACTAGAGCTTGGAAAGATAGTAGGGAAAGAATGAACAGACAATGGGCTAAAAAGATGAGTGAACTTGAGGAAAGCATAAGAGAAACCAAAGCCAGGATAACTGAACTCACATCTCAAACTCCCTCTCACACTACCCCACCACCACCATTCCCATCACCACCAGACCAGCCACCTTCCAACCCACCTCATACGACTCCACCACCCCCCAAAGTAGGATCAGTCCTAGCAGATCCCACTCCCGAGGACCTAAACATGATGCTTAAAGCATATCAGGCCAGAATCCAAGAAGGGCCAACCATAACCGATCATGAAAAATGCTACCCTAGAGCCGAGCTAGAGCTTGAACGAACTAAAATTTGTGCTAAAATGGTGGAATTGGCTCAAGCCATGTTCGAAGCTAGCCGCCTCTTTAACATCTCTAGCTCAGCTAAGACGCAATTACACTTTGATGGACTGTTAGAAAGAATAGAGAGGCTAATTGCACAATCAAAAAAGGAACCTGCCCCTCAAGGAAAGGAAAGGGCAAGAGAACGGATAAGCCAGCCTCTTCAGGAAGCCCATGTGCCTCCCCAAGAAGCTTATCTTCCCCCCCAAAAGGCAGATGAGCCCCCCGCGAAAGCTTACATACCTCCACAGGTTGCCTACATTCCTTCTCAGGGAGCGTATGAGCCTGTTCGGAAAAGTAATAGAATAAGCAATCCTCCCCAGGAAGCTTGTGTTCCAGCCATCTATGAGAACGAGGAGAGAACCAACGACAGAATAAGCCCTCCCTCCCAGGTTGCTTATGTGCCTAATTCTACGGAGCCAGACACCTCTTCTTCTCTGAATCTGTTTGCACCAGACTTCCTACGAGAGATTCAAGAAGATAAATGGGATAACGAAAGTGAAGTCGCCCCTCCCTTTGAACTTGTGGATGATGCACACGACCAATTCCCACAAGACATCCCATCTATTTATGGGGAACATGAGAGTACTCAGTCTCACGAGAGATTGGACTTTGAGTCTAATTCCATACAAGAGCTACCCCACTTCACAAGCCCATGGGAAGCAAAGTCCACGTGTATGAGAGCACCCACAGTCATGGTAAGGAACGACGACTGTTGGCATACAAAGCAATAAAGGAGTCATGCACAATACGGCAACAAGGCCAGATCATTTTTTCCCATAGATTATGTACAACCCAAGTGATTTTAATCACTACACAAACATTGTAAATCCCGTTTTTGGTAGATTAGACTCCATTTTGTGCAAGCCGAGGAGTCCTCGAGCTTGAGGAGTATTAGAAGTACCATCGTACCAAATTTCATAATTTTTAGACTTCGTTTGAGCCCTCAAATAAGCCCTGGAACCTAATTTTTAACTAGGCCGGACACTAGGTCTGGACAGGGCCAAAAGCTAGTCAAAAACTATAAAAAGAGCTAGAGAGCTCATTTTTGGGGTTAGATTGTAATTGAAACGAACTTGTAAGAGCTTGTGAAAGTAATCTAAAGCACTCCATTGATCCTCTCTCTTTGTCTTGCCGTGTGTGCGCGCGTGTGTGTATGTGTGTGCATGCTTGTATGCTTCTCACTCACGCACTTGTGCCGCCACTTGCTCGAGGTCTTCATACCATCCTCACGTCTTCCCGGATTGACATTAAAGGAGGTGCTACTCATCACTGAGCTACAACGACTCAGTCATACCTAGGAACTCGGAGGTAGTAAAGAACACCAAGGTGCAGCGCGATCTCACTTTGGAAGAACTGCCTAAGGATAGACCAGAAGCGCGGAAATATGTAGCCAGTCAAGTAACTGGAGTTGCAAAACCACGTTCCCGGGTAGGATCCCATAGGACAGTGCCAAAAATTCCCTTGGATAAGATAGGAGATATGTGTGAAGGTGAAGAAGGGAACACCTATCTTCTCATCACCTACCAGGAGTACACCACCAAGGCAATTTTGGACTCAGGTGCAGGAGTTGCAATTGCCACCACTTCCCTATGGAAGCGTTGGGGCAAGCCGGCACTCAGACCAATGAGAATGAAATTGCAGATGGCCGATGGTCATATTGAGAGGCCCTTGGGATTGCTAGAAGGCATAACTCTCACCACTTGTGGTGTTGAGTTTGAGCATAGCTTTGCTATATGTGACTTTAGCAAAAATCATGCCTATGAGATGATTTTGGGAAGACCATTTATGCGACAGTTGCAAGTGGTACAGGACTGGGGAACCAATTCTTTGTACCTGCAATACTTAGGTGTTACGACCAAAGTCAATCTCAAAGATTACTCTCACAGAGATGTACCTCCTATCCAGTGGAATCCCATCCATAGAGCCAAAGATGATACAGAATCGGTGCATTCCATAGGGTCAGGATCCTCTTGGATGCAGGAAGACACCCACTTATGGATGTGCAAGGTAGCAGTAGAGGAAGAGAAGCGAGAAAAGGCCAGAGAAATAGGTGCAAACGAAACTCATAGACCCATTCAAGACCCAGCCTATGCACCTGTAGTGTTTCCGGACGAAGAATTTGAATCCCACGGCTGGGCAGAAATTTTAGCAACCATGGACGTAGCCATCAATGAAGAACAATGGACACCTCACTGTGATGAGGATGGCTATGACATTTCAGTCTTCTCCATAGAGCCAATCATGGGAGAGGCAGTTCTAGAAGAATGCGAACCTAGCCCTGATGCATTTGAGGATGCAAGTGACTCCGATCTAGAGTCAATCATTATGGACCCACCTTTTGCATCAGATGAAGAATACTTCCACGAAGTAGAATTTCAACCCCAGAGGCATGGAGAGCTTACAAACGATGTAAGATTAGCAACACATGTGACCCAGAAGGAAGAAGGGAAGAAACGAAAGAAGAGAGAAGTCTCACCAGAAGAGGAAGAATCTTTGTTTGAGGTCCCAGAAAATTTTAAGAAGTATGAGATAGATGACAGGAGAGCCATGATAAGAATGCCTAAACGAGAGGCACAAGTAGGAGAGGCCTATGATAACAAAGAAACTACCAAGAAAATAGTAGTGGCCCTAGAAGAAGGAGAGGAGAGATGCACGTACATAGGCCATGACCTAACAGAAGAAGAAGAGCATGCATTAATTGCCTTGCTAAGAGAATACAGAGATGTATTCGCTTGGAGTTACAAGGATTTGAAAGGTGTTGACCCGGACATATGCTCACACACCATTCCCATGACTTCAGATGCGAAACCCTCTAAGCAAAAGCCCTACACATATAACGATAATTACGCTGCTAAGATCAAAGAAGAGATAGATAGACTGGTTGAAGCTGGATTTATCTATGAAATTGAGCACACTGAATGGGTATCCCCCATCGTAGTGGTGCCCAAGAAGAATGGCAAGCTGCGTGTGTGCATTAACTTGAAAAAGGTTAATGCAGCCACGATTCGAGATAACTATCCGCTTCCCATCACAGAACATCTCTTAGAAAGAGTGGCAGGCAAGGAAGTGTACAGCTTCCTTGATGGATTTTCGGGCTACAATCAAGTAGCCATAGCTCCAGAAGATCAGCATAAGACGGCTTTTGCCACAGAATGGGGCATTTTTGCCTTTAGAGTAATGCCATTTGGGCTTACGAATGCACCAGCTACCTTCCAGAGGCTGATGTGCCATGTGTTTAAGGAGTTCCTGAGGAAGAGTTTAGAAGTCTATGTTGATGATCTTTGTGCTCATTCCAATATCAGACAAACCCATATTCCTGAACTCAGACAAATCTTTGATAAATGTAGGGAATATCAAGTCTGCCTGAACCCAGAGAAGTGCGTTTTTATGGTCAGGCAAGGCAAGATTCTTGGACACATAGTGTCTAAGAATGGCATATCCACTGATGAAGAGAAAGTGAGAGCCATAGCAGAGCTACCTAGGCCAAAGAATGTCAAGGAGGTACAAGCTTTCATGGGGCATTGTGGTTATTACCGAAGATTTATACACATGTATGCTGTCATTGCAAAGCCCATGTACGGACTTCTGACTAACTTTGAGTGGACGGATGAATGTGAGAATTCCTTCCAGGAGCTTAAACGAAGATTATGTTCAGCACCAATCTTGACCACACCAGATTGGAATAAGCCATTCCATGTTCATGTGGATGCATCCAATTATGCTATTGGATGTGTGCTTGCTCAAGCTACTGGTGAAGGTAATATGGATCTTCCAATTGCCTATGCCAGTAGGCAATTGAATGCGGCTGAACAGAATTACACCACTACGGAAATAAGCCATGCAATACAGGAAGATTAGTGAGATGGTTTCTCTTGCTAATGGAATATGATTTTGAGGTTGTGGTAAGAAAAGGTAGGACTCATTTGAGAGCTGATCATCTATCTAGGCTCACATCGGGAGAAGCCCCACAAGGAGTATCAGATGACCTTCCTGATGCTTACTTGTTTAATTTGGAAGTTGTACCGCAGTGGGCTAAGCCATTGGTACCAGTATTGACATACGGGCCTAATCATCCAGTGGTAAACACACGGAATAGAGAGGTTGTAAAAGCCCAAAAGTACCACATCATGGCAGGAAGTATGTACAAGCGCACAGATCAAGGAATCTTAGCTTGTTGTGTGGAAGAGGACGAGTACAATAAATGGCTGCAATTAGCACATGTAGGTGCATTAGAGCAACACTACTCAAAGCAACAAACTTTACAGACCCTAAAGAGACTCGGAGTACATTGGCCAACTATGGAAGCTGATGTCCAAAAGTTGTGCAAGGAATGCCCAATCTGTTGCACTAAACCACCAGTGGAACACGCCACTCTTTATCAAGTATCCATTGTGCCAGATTGGAGCGAACCTCTAGTATCCTTCCTGAGGACAAACACATTCCCTCCAGACATGACTCTGGCTAGGAAAAGGAGTTTAGAACAAGAAGCCCTAGATTACTCAGTCATTGGTGATAATTTATATAAGCGTGGTAAAGATGGTTACCTGAGGCTATGTGTCCATGAAAGTGAATATCTTAAGATCTTAGAAACGGCTCACCAAGGTGTAGCAGGAGGACACTTTGGACCGGATCGGGTGATCAAGGCAATACTATTTGCGGGCTTCTGGTGGCCTACCCTTCACATGGATGCACATACCTATGTGAAACGGTGTGATGTCTGTCAGAGAACTCAGTATCCTATACGCAAAGATGAGATGCCACTGAAACCTATGATGGGTGGACGTGCGTTCTCTAAGTGGGGAATAGACTTCGTAGGTCCTATTAATCCCCCAGCTAAGGGTTCTCATGCGGAATACATCATTCTTGCAACAGACTATCTAACTAAGTGGGTAGAGGTAAAAGCCACGACGAAGAACGATGCTCAAACAACTGCTAAATTCTTGTTTGAGAATGTATTCACAAGATATGGGCTACCTATAGAGCTTGTAAGTGATAGAGGCACTCATTTCTTGAACGAAGTAATTGAAAATCTACTCCAAGAATTCTTGGTAATACATAAGAAGTCTGCCCCCTATCACCCTCAAGCTAATGGACAAGCTGAGAGCACCAATAAGATCTTATGCAATGTAGTGACTAAATTAGTGAACACGAAACGCTCTAATTGGGACAAACAGCTACACCATGTTGTTTGGGTATACCGAGTTGCCTACAAAACGGTACTCCAAGCCACCCCCTTTCAGATGGTGTTTGGCCAGAACGCTGTGCTACCCTTGGACTTCTTGATTCCTACATTGAGAGTAGCACAAGAGCACGAATGGACAGGTCATGAGCTCTCCTCTAGGATCTTTGACCTTGAACGATTAGGAGAAACAAGACTGAGAGCAGCTGCAGGAATCTATGCAGCTAAGAAGAGGCAGAAGGCATACTTTGATGCCCATGTGAAGGATAAGGGCTTGAAAACAGGAGATCTAGTTTTGGTCTATACACTGAAACAACACGCAAGGAAGCTAGAAAAGAGAGGCTACAGACCTATGATCATCAATAGGATCTCCACGAGTGGAGCAGTACAACTGGCCACATTAGAGGGTGATGTTCTCCCAAATTACATTAGCGGTTGCAGAGTCAAGTTGTACCAGGAACCCCTCACGGAGGAAATGCTCAGCCGACTCAACACTGCTAAGAAACGCAAAGAGGAAGAAAAGCGAATTCGAGAAGAAGCTCAAGCAGAAGCTTTAGAACGCATCAGAAGGATGAGATTACGAAGGCAAGGTAGAGATCAGCCTAGAACAAATGACTATGCAGATCAAGGATATCATATGGCAATGTGTGAAGTCGTAGGAACAAGCTCGCATAGGATAATTGATCGACGTCCTTTCATAACCCTAGATATAGAACAAGGAAAGAGTGCAAGGACCGTAAGAGCCTTGATTGACTCAGGTGCAGCCACTAGTGCTGTTAAATTGTCTTACTGTCAAGAGTTGCAGTTAACTGTCAATCCTGTGGAAGCATATCTCATAGGATTGGGAGGCGTGGAAACCCCTTGCATGGGTGAGGTGGAACTTCCCCTCTACATTCATGATGAGGCAATGACAGTTAAAGTACTAGTGTGTCAAGACGAGGATCTCACTGAACCGCTTGTCTTGGGTCAAGACTAGATCTATGACCAAGCAGTCAACTTAAATTCTTCAGGTATGGGTCAATCATAGTCGAATTACAGTAGAGTTAGATAATGGAGCACTCAAGGAACTAGGAAAGGCATAGACTCCTGGTCCCTCTAGGGGTACACATGAAGATGACCATGCTGTTCTTGTCCAAAACTATGTGTTGCAGAGGAATGATATTCTCAAAAAAGGAGTCAGGGATGCAACGGAACTCCCTTCTTTTCCAAAGGCCAGAAGGAGGCAGCAACCAAAGGTGGATCAAAGGCAGAAGAAGCAGAGTACTACCTATGCCGGAAATCAAAAGTACCTGCGCAGCAAAATGTCTCAGCAAGTAAACCAAGTGTGGGTGAGGAAAGGCGAACACCCGGTTGCACTCAAGCCAACCATGCGAGCAAAGCCTCTTATCAGTAACCAACAACACGACACTAATAAGAAGTCTGTCAGAAATTCTGCTGCTAACGTGAAATCTATTTGGGTGCCCAAGAAGTCGATGAAGGCTAGCCCACAATCAAGAAAAATTTGGGTGCCTAAGGCTTGCTTGCGGGCGCAAGTAGCTACGCCAAGGCCACAACCTATACCGCGTGACCCATTCACTCGCACAGCCGGCATCCAGTCATTTTCAACACTCAGGAACACACCAAGGCCCACGAGCACGCACATAATCACTTGTAAATGGGTCCCTAAAAGGCCTCTTTTCAAACCGAGACACCGAAAAAGCTCTCTAGAGTCTCTACGAACCCAAGAGCAAAACCCAGCCACTGCAATTGGCAGCCTCCGAATTGTAACAAACCCCCAGATCCCATTTGTAAATCCATGATAACTTACTAATCACATCACTATCACATTACATCATTCCACTTAACTCTTAGGTCTACCGAACGACTAACCGCACACACACTCGCACCGAGCACTTACTAACCCGTTATTCGCTCCCGACCCTCATGTTAATATTGTGATGGGAACAACAACGGTCCTCCCTTGTCCTGTACAATGTTAACACATGTTTGTATATTCTCACAGAGACACGCAGCAAGAGGTAAAATGGCAGATACGGTAGGAACTAGCTCCCAGGCAGGCACCAGCCCCCAAGTGGTGGACATCGAAAGCCTTCCGGTCGAGGAGGAATTAAAGGAAATACTAGTGGCATTAAGGGCGTTACATGCCATACCGATTCAGAATCCTCCACAGGGTCACACAATGCCGGTGGGCAAAACCTCACACTGGTTCAGTGACGTTGCTGGACCTCTGGGTGAAGGCACATATATGTGGGAGTCCGAGGTGGAATTCAATAGACGATGGGGCAGATACCATTTCTTTACCAGGGAGTTTGAAAAACTACAGAACAATGAAGGACTGAAGTCGATATGGAAGAAGGCTGGGCTTTATGATTACTTCAAGTTCCAACTACCAAAGCCAGATTTTCTAAGGTGCTCATACTTAATTAGTACCCTCACTCCAAGCAAGGACAAGAAAGGTTACAGCTCCTTTATGCTCCCATCACTCACAAGGGGCAACGAGCTGAAGCGTTTCCGCTTGACTATCAACCTGGTAAGAGAAGCACTCGACATGACAGGTATGCACATTCCAACAGAGAAAGAGACTATGGTTCTAGACAATATGAAGAACAGGAATCTGACGAAGTTGAAGGACATGGTTGCGATGACACCCACGATCGCCATTCACTTACGCATGGTCATGCAACATTTCGCATTCCCCGCGCAGGAAAGGTTCACAATGCCTCCCAAAAAGATCTGGTTTAGCCTCTACCTAGCGGATGCTTTTGAATTGACAATCAATATGCCCCACTGGATTATCGACCAGATTCATATGGCTCATCAGAGATGGTATAAGAAGCAAAAGTCTGTACTGTATGGTTGCTGTGCGCTCACAAGAATTGTATACAGGTGTCTCGCATATGATGTACCAGTGCAGAGGGCTCTCATTTGGACCAGAGCACAGGAGTTTCAACGCAGATTGTCAGCTGTAGGACCTCCCTCAAAGAAGATGAGAGGCACTGTCCAGATGCCTTGTGCGCAAGCTCGTGGTGCAACCCTAACGCCTGAAACAACCCCAAGACTTCCCCGCCGAGTACAACCATTTACTATCAGGTTACCCAGGCACAGCACAGATGGCCCTAATCTTGTGTTTCCACCAGTACCGACTGATCTGGAATTCCCGCATGGATTCACTTTGGAGGATCTAACGGACGAAGAAGTTGCTATAATCATCGAAGCGGTAAACGCGGAAGTTGAAGAAGAGCAAGCTGGTGGACAGCAAACTGCCCCAGACCAAGCCCAGCCCAATCAACCGGATGTAGTCAATGTGGATGATGAAGAAGAAGCACATGAGGAGGCACAGGGTGGACAATCAGACGCAGAAGAACAAGAGTATGATCAGGAAGCCCTACAAGTACTGGAAGGTGCCCCAGCTTATACTAACGCATTAAAGAAGCTCTACGACACGATGAACCGAGTTCAAGAACAACACAGACTATCATTAGCTGCGGGTAAAGCCCTCATGAACCAGATTCTGGAGGACGAAGGAGTGGACGAGCAATACCGTGCCACCTTGGAAATGATATCGGACGCTTTGGGAGTACCTGAAACGGTGCATACTGCACTAGCGCAATCACGAAGGACAGAGAAAAGATATGGCAGATGCCCCCCACGAACGGGAAAACGAATGAATGTATTAGGATCAGGACCACAAGGCACCCCCACAACCACTGGCACAGCACACACTGTTCACGACACCGAGGAAGCCCACACATCGAGTGCACCTCCATCACCTCCCTTGCCACCTTCTCCCCCACATCCGCCCCATTCACCTCCCTCTACCACTGTAACCTCTACTGTCACCACCTCCGAACCCACTACACACACCGACGCACAAACCATCAGTCAACCCACATACTCTATTTCCACTGAAAACATAAGTCTGACCACAGCCACGGTAAACACCACTACTCCGATCACACTTCCTGGGAGTTCACAATTACACACACCCCTATACACGTTCACAACTCTCACCGCAACCACAATCCCCATGTTCACAGTCACTCCCATCACGCCCTCCACTTTTGAATCCATGGAGGTGTCACCCACCTCTGCACCTCTCCCACCCCCTGTTTACCCACAATCTCCCATTCCCCCACCTCCCCCCTCACCCTTCTCTAGTACTGCATCCACACTTCCCTTTCCCTTTCCCTTCCCCTCTGCATTCAACACCATTTCTCCCACCATTCCTCTTAATAATGTATTTAATAATATGTATCAATGCATGTCCCAACTTCAGCAACACTACCAACACCTTGACAACCAACATACAAGGCTTTTCCGAAGCCACGAAGATCTCCAAGCACGATATAGGGATCTTGAAGAGCAGAAGCAGCTACTACAACAGCAGCACGTGACCTTACAGGAACAATATGCACAATTAGTAGCCAACCCACCCCAAGCAGATGATGAAGAACGACGACACATGGACGAGCTGCTACATTCTCAGATCATGGAAAACCTTAAGCTTCGACGGAACCTGGGCCTCCTACGCAAGCATATGTCTACAGCGCTAGAGGAGAATAAACGATTACAGAAACAGAACGAAGAAAATCTGGAGGCGACCATGGAGGGTTCCCCACAGGAGATTGACCCAGAGCGATTCAAGGCAATCCCCTCCGAGAATATGAAAGTGGTGTTAGAAACTCATGCAGATCTAATGGAGGCCCATGCCGCTTTAGAGAAAGAGAGAGATGATTTGCTAAGGCAGTTGGCCACCCGACAGACATCACCCAGCAAGATCACGACCGCAGAAGATACATCTGAAGAGTTCACTAAACTCCGGGCAGAACTTGAGGAATTACGTAGCAAGGTCATGCAATACGAGCGTCAGCCCTCCCCTCTGGTAGAGCCCGAGCCTGATGATCTTGTGCCAATCGAAGTAGAAGAAACATTCGAGGATCCCTATGTCCTGATGCCAACACCCGGGGGTAAGCGAACAGAACAGGGCATGGACACAATTGAAATTGAGGCACCTGAATGGATGCAAAAGTTAGAGAAAGTAGCCACGACACATGATGACAGGGTGGCAGTCCAAATCGCATTGATGTCAAAATTGGAAGAGGTTGTAATAAAATCCGATTATTTTAAGAATCTCTCACACCATAGGTGGATCGGCCCATCGGACGACCTGTATGTTCCTTTTTGCGTTCTAATGGCGGATTATAATGCGGAGATCAAACACCACACCTCAAGGGAACCAACCTCTACCACCAAGTTTGCACCTGACGACATCCTAGAAAGTGCCAAGCAGGGACATATTTGCCAACCGACGTGGAGAATTCGGCTGCTTGAAACCTACCCGGAAATGGTAAGAACATGGAACAACATGCCATTGTACATCAAATATAACCCATGTTATTGCCCTGTATTTCGAAGGAGATCATGGCCGGAGTACACACAAACAGTGCTGACGATTAAAGGATGTGAGAAGTGGCTCAATTATGTGTACTTCGCACCCCCTAAGGGCCCACCTACTATTGGATATATGATTTCGACGATTCGACATTGGGGGGTCCGCTTCAAGAATGTACCTGATGTCATGACTCAGATGTGCCTGAAGATTTTCGAACTTATGTTGGTCACCTTCAAGACCTTCAAAAATGTCAAGGAACCGCATCTCTCAGCACTAGGATTTAATGAAGGTAATCAGGACCTTGTATACGACATGAGCACAACCCCATCGATTAATGTTGTGTATGCATGGCACGCTCGCATCAAATATCTACCGGCCTGCTTCAAACAAACATTTGAAGAGATGTTTGTCACGGGATTCTGGGAATATCACTCCGAGATATTCATTCCCAGACCATCCCATCTCTTGCAGTTGTTTGCAGTGACAAGCTCTCCATTCCGAAAAGCTACGTATACCACATCCAGAGGTTCCCGGGCCGGTAGACTGGGATGCTCTACTCACAGATTTGGCCAAAGGATTGAGAATTGCTGAACATCACTTAGCGCAGGATGTCGTCGAGTACTACATCCAAAAACCCACACAACAAGGGTCTGTCAGGGACGACAGACGCGAGAGAGGGGGGGTGTTAGCAGCAGACAAGGGAGTCAACGAAGATCTGGCAAATAGGCCAATAATTTTCCTCATGAAGAAGCAAGTATGAGCATTCACGCAAATCTAGCACTTAGGCAACCCTTTGACTTTTCAAAAACCCTTACACCAATTAAAAGCGATTCCTATCACTAAACACCATTGTAAATACCATTTCATATTTTTGTAGCTCCATTTTGTGCAAGCCAAGGAGTCCTTGAGCTTGAGGAGCTTTAGAAGTATCTACCTGCCAATTTTCGTAATTTTTAGATCTCGTTTGAGCCCTCAAATAAGCCCTGGAACCTAATTTTTAACTAGGCCGGATACTAGGTCTGAACAGGGCCAAAGCTAGTCAAAAACTATAAAAGGAGCTAGAGAGCTCATTTTTGAGGTTAGATTGTAATTGAAACAAACTTGTAAGAGCTTTTTGAAAGTAATCTAAAAACTCCATTGATTCTCACTCTTTGTCTTGCCGTGTGTGCGCGTGTGTGTGTATGTGTGTGCATGTTTGTGTGCTTCTCACTCACGCACTTGTGCCGCCACTTGCTCGAGGTCTTCATACCATCCTCACGTCTTCCCGGATTGACATTAAAGGAGGTGCTACTCATCTCTGAGCTACACTCGTGAACAAGCCATGCAATACAGGAAGATTAGTAAGATGGTTTCTCTTACTAATGGAATATGATTTCGAGGTTGTGGTAAGGAAAGGGAGGACTCATTTGAGAGCAGATCACCTTTCTAGGCTCACATCTGAAGAAGCCCCACAAGGAGTATCAGATGACCTTCCTGATGCTTACTTGTTTAACTTGGAAGTGGTACCGCAGTGGGCTAAGCCATTAGTGCCAGTATTGACATACGGACCTAACCATCCACTAATAAACACGCAGGATAGAGAGGTAGTAAAAGCCCAAAAATATCACATCATGGCAGGAAGTATGTACAAGCACACAGATCAAGGAATCTTGGCTTGTTGTGTAGAAGAGGACGAGTACACTAAATGGTTGCATTTAGCACATGTAGGTGCATTAGAGCAACACTACTCAAAGCAACGAACCTTACAGACACTAAGGAGACTAGGAGTACATTGGCCAACTATGGAAGCTGATGTCCAAAAGTTGTGCAAGGAATGCCCAATCTGCTGCACTAAACCACCTGTGGAACATGCCACTCTTTATCAAGTGTCCATAGTGCCAGATTGGAGTGACCCACTAGTATCCTTCCTGAGGACGAAAACATTCCCTCCAGATATGACCCTGGTTAGGAAAAGGAGTTTAGAACAAGAAGCCCAGGATTACTCACTCATTGGTGATAATCTATACAAGCGTGGTAAAGATGGCTACCTGAGACTATGTGTCATGAGAGTGAATATCTTAAGATCTTGGAAACTACTCACCAAGGTGTAGCAGGAGGACACTTTGGACCAGATCGGGTGATCAAGGCAATACTATTTGCGGGCTTCTGGTGGCCGACCCTTCACATGGATGCACATACCTATGTGAAACGATGTGATGTCTGTCAGAGAACTCAGTATCCTATACGTAAAGATGAGATGCCACTGAAACCTATGATGGGTGGAGGTGCATTCTCTAAGTGGGGAATAGACTTCGTAGGTCCTATTAATCCCCCAGCTAAGGGTTCCCATGCAGAATATATCATTGTTGCAACAGACTATCTAACTAAGTGGGTAGAGGTAAAAGCCACAACGAAGAATGATGCTCAAACAACTGCTAAATTCTTGTTTGAAAATGTATTCACAAGATATGGGCTACCTATAGAGCTAGTGAGTGATAGAGGCACTCACTTCTTGAACGAAGTGATTGAAAATCTACTCCAAGAATTCTTGGTAGTTGATAAGAAATCTGCCCCCTATCACCCACAAGCTAATGGGCAAGCCGAAAGCACAAACAAGATTCTATGTAATGTGTTGACCAAGTTAGTGAATAATAAACGCTCTGATTGGGACAAACAACTACACCATGCTGTTTGGGCATACCAAGTTGCCTACAAAACGGTACTCCAAGCCACTCCCTTTCAAATGGTGTTTGGTCAAAATGTTGTGCTACCTTTAGACTTTTTGATACCTACATTGAAAGTGGCACAAGAGCATGAATGGACGGGTCATGAACTCTCCTCTAGACTTTTTGACCTTGAACGATTAGGAGAAACAAGACTGAGAGCAGCTGCAGGGATATATGCAGCTAAGAAACGACAGAAGGCCTACTTTGATGCCCACGTTAAGGGTAAAGGGTTGAAAGCAGGAGACCTAGTGCTCGTCTACACTTTGAAACAACATGCTAGGAAGCTAGAGAAAAGAGGCTACGGACCCATGATCATTAATAGAATCTCAACAAGTGGAGCAGTGCAACTAGCCACATTAGAAGGCGATGTTCTTCCAAGTTACATTAGTGGGTGCAGAGTCAAATTGTATCAGGAACCTCTCACAGAGGAAATGCTAAGTCGACTCAATACTGCTAAGAAACGCAAAGAGGAAGAAAAGCGAATTCGAGAAGAAGCTCAAGCAGAAGCCCTAGAGCGCATACGGAGAATGAAATTAAGAAGACAAGGTAGAGAGCACCCTAGGCAAGATGCATATGCAGATCAAGGATATGACGTGGCTATGTGTGAAGTTTCAGGTGTTAGCTCACATAGGATAACTGATCGACGTCCTTTCATAACCTTAGATATAGGACAAGGAAAGAGTGCAAGGACTGTAAGAGCCTTGATTGACTCAGGTGCAGCCACTAGTGCTGTTAAACTGTCTTACTGTCAAGAGTTGCAATTAACTGTCAATCTTGTGGAAGCATATCTCATAGGCTTGGGAGGCGTGGAAACCCCTTGCATGGGCGAGGTGGAACTTCCCCTCTATATTCATGATGAGGCAATGACAGTTAAAGTACTAGTGTGTCAAGATGAGGACCTCACTGAACCCCTTGTCTTGGGTCAAGACTGGATCTATGACCAAGCAGTCAACTTAAACCTAAGAAGTGGACTTCTTCAGGTATGGGTGAATCAGACTCGAATTACAATTGAGTTAAATAATGGAGCACTCAAGGAACTAGAAAAGACACGGACTCCTGGTCCCTCCAGGGGTGCACATGAAGTTGACCATGTTGTTCTTGTCGAAGGCTATGTGATGCAGAAGAATGAAGATCTCAAAAAAGGAGTTAGAACCACAATGGAACTCCCTTCTTTTCCAAAGGCTAGAAGGAGGCAGCAACTAAGGGCAAATCAATCACTGAAGACTCTCCAGGCGAGAGACCAAAAGAACGCGCGAAGTAGAACAACTCAGCCGATGAAACAAATGTGGGTGTGGAAAGACGAGCTGCCGACCATAACCAAGTTGCAACCATGGTCTCAACTTCCTATTAGTAATCAACGACTTGATGATAATATGAGGACTCCTAAAACCTCTGTTGAGAAAGTGAAATCTATTTGGGTACCCAAGAAGTCGATGACGGCTGACCCACAATCAAGACAAATTTGGGTGCCTAAGGCTTGCTTGCGGGCTCAACTAGTCCCACACAATTCACATCTTACACGACATGGTTCACTCGCTCAAGCAGCCGCCACCCACTCTTGTCTGATACACTCGAACACACTACCACCTAGAAGCACGCACGGACTCACTCGTAAATGGGTCCCAATGACACAACAACTCCCAGCAGAATTACTCATGCGACCCTCCCGAGTCTCCACAAAACCAAGACCAAAAGTCATCCATGGTGTTTGGCAACTTAAGACTTGTAATAAACCCCCCGACCCCAATCTGTGAATTCATCTCCACTTACTAACTGCATTAGTCAGACAGTGCATCTTTCCATCTAGCTCCTAGGACTATCCAGGCATTAACTACACACACTGCCATCGTGCACTCACTGACCACTAACCCATTACTCACCTCACGATAATATTGTAACGAGGGCAAACATGTTCTATCTTGTCCATTACAATATTAACGCATGCTCTATATTCTCGACAGAATCAGTAGCGAGCAATAACTATGGCAGAAGCCGGAGGTTCCAGTTCTCACGCCAGATCCAGCGCACAGATTGTGGATATAGAAACACTCCTCCTCGAACCACATCTCACCGAAAGACCACAAGAACTTCAAGCTGTGCATGTGCTCCCAATTCAGGATCCTCCTCAGGGACACACCTCTCAGGTGGGCAAACACGCTCATTGGTTCAGTGATGTTGCAGGACCATTGGGTGATGGAACCTATTTTTGGGAAGCTGAATTGGAGTTTAACGGTAAATGGGGACGCTACCATTTTTTCACGCACGAATTTGAGAACTATCAGAATGCTGAAGTAATGCGTTCAGTATGGACCAAAGCGGGCCTGGACAGTTATTTCAGGGCCCACTTACCAAAGCCGGATTTCTTACGTTGTTCTTATCTTATCAGTACCATCACTCCTAGCAGGGCCAAGGGAGGCGACAGCACTTTTGTGTTACCCTCACTATTGCCGGGCCACGAACTTAAAAGATTCAAACTGACCCTCAATCTGGTACGAGAAGCATTGGACATGCATGGTATGCACATTCCTACTGAAAAGGAAACAATGGTTCCAGGCAGAATGAAACATAAAGATCTCAATAAGCTGAAGGATATGGTAGCAATGACACCGACCATCGCTCTTCACCTACGGACCGTCATGCAGCATTTTGCTTTTCCAGCCCAGGAAAGATTCACCATGCCACCAAAGAAGATATGGTTTAGCTTGTATTTGGCAGAGACAGAAAACCTCCCTATCAACGTACCACATTGGATCATAGATCAGATCCACCTAGCCCATCAACGGTGGAACAAGAAGCAGAAAAATGTGCTCCACGGGTGTTGTGCTCTGACCAAAATAATCTATCGATGTCTAGCCTATGACGTGCCTATTCAGCGGGCACTCGTATGGTCCCGGGCCCAGGAGATCCAGAGAAGGCTATCAGCGGCAGGTCCTCCATCAAAGAAGATGAGAGGGGGAGTCCAATTACCTTGCGCTCAACCTAGGGGAGCCACCACTACACCAGAGATTACCCCTCCCCAGACACGATGCATTAGACCATTCGGCTACCAAGACCAAGTACAGAGGGACCCAATCTGGTGTTTCCACCCGTCCCATCAGACTTGGAATTTCCACAGGGCTTTACTCTCAATGATCTCACTGATGAAGAAGTGGCTAGACTGATCTACGACTCTAATCTCGAAACGGAAACAGAGCAAGCTCAGGAACCATAAACCCATACAACAACGTCAGCCCCCACCCGACCGCAAGTTGTAGAAGTCGACGTAGATGAACAAGAGACCGAACAAGAGGAAGAAGCCTACGAAGAACAAGTGTATGATGAACTTTCAGAGTTAGCAAGTGCCCCCGCATATTCAGCACAAATAAAAAGACTATATCGAACCATGCAGCTAGTTCAAGAACAGCATAAAATGTCACTTGAAGCAGGCAAGAAACTCATGAACCAATTGCTGGCGGTGGAAGGCGTGGATGATATGTTCATCGAGTCCATAAACCTACACGCCGATGCAGTAGGATTGGATGAAGCCATTCATGAGGCAATGGCCTACATTCACCGATTTGAGAAAGGAGTTCCCGCCCGTCCCATGAGGTCCGGGAAACAAATTCATATCAACGTATCAGCACCAGGAGATACAACGCAAACAGACGAACATCAGGAAGCACCACTGTCACCACCCTCCCCACCTCTCACTACACAACTCACTCCACCACGTGACACTATCGCCACCACGTCCACTATCACCACAATCATCATGGGAATTCCACTCTCTCCGGGATCCAATTCGGGGGAGTCACTATGCCCACCTTCACCACTCTCTTCACTAACGTCACATCCACCCCACCCACGGTCCCCATCTACACGGTCACTCAAACATTTGACACTATGGAAACATCTCCTGCCACAGCACCACTCCCTTCCCCCATGCAACCTCCGTCCCCCATACCCCCTCCACCCACATCTCCACTTGACTCCACATCATTCACAACTCCCTTTCCCGTCCCCATTTCCCCTGCATCTTCATCTCTCCCTGCATCATTTAATGTAAATAGTATATTTCTAGCTTTAAATCATTGTGTCTATCAACTTCAGAATGAGTATCGAGCTCTCGGAGATTGTTATTATCAAGTGATCACTACCAATCAGAAACTTCAGAGCCGCCTCACAGCGATCGAGGAAGAAAATGCAGAACTCAACCAACGTTACACCACGCTCGAACATGCCCACCAAACACTCCTAGAAACCCCCCAACCATCACAACAGCCGGGCACCAAACAACTCGAGGCCTTGTTGGACGTATACCAAGCTGATAATATCAGAGTCCGGCGTAACTTGGCACTCCTCACAAAACACATGGCAACCGCCCTTGAAGAGAACAAGAGACTGCAGCAGCAAAATGAAGCAAATCTAGAAGCAACAATGGAAGGCTCTCCCCACGAAATGGATCCAGAGCAGTTTAAAGCCGTACCCTCAGAGACAATGAAGACCATCTTGGAAAGCTATGCAGATCTATTAGATGCTCATGATGAGTTGGAAAGGGAACGTGATGAGCTACGTGGCCAGCTCAAGGAACAGGAGGCTCCAACCAAGGTAATAGAACCGGACTCGACTTCAGAGGAAGTGAAGGCATTGACAGAGCAGGTGGTTGAGCTCCAGAAAAAGTTACTAGAGTATGAAAGGCAACCCTCTCCAGTCATAGAACCTGAGCCAGAAGACTTGGTTCCCATTGAAGTAGATGGTTCGTACGAGGAACCATACGTTCCTATGCCAATGCCAGGAGGGCAACAGACCTCAGAGGGAATGGATACCTTAGAAGTGGAAGCACCTGAATGGCTTCAGTCGTTAGAGAAGACAGCGAACACCCACGATGAACCTGTAGCAATACAAATCCAATCATTAGCCAAATTAGAAGACACTGTCATCAAGTCTGAGTATTTCAGACGTATGTCCCATCACAGGTGGATAGGGACCAATGATGATCAGTATGTGCCATATTGCATATTATTGGCTGATTACAATGCAGAGATCCAACGACAATGTGGGAAGGCCCCCACCTTTGCCACCCAGTTTGGCCCCGACGATATACCAGAGAGTGCGAAAAGAGGATCTATTCATCAACCCACTTGGAGGATCCGTCTCTTGGAGACTTATCCTGAAATGGTACGAACCTGGAATAACATGCCCCTCTTTATTAAGTACAATCCTTGTTATGCCCCAGTCCTACGAAGACGCACATGGCCCAAATTCACCATTGCTGTCAAGAACATCAAGGGCTGTGCCAAGTGGCTAAATTATGTTTATTTAGCACCTCCACGAGGACCTCCCACTGTAAATTACATGATTTCTACTATCAGACACTGGAGCACTCGACTACGCAATACACCCGATGTGATGGCACAAATGTGTATGAAAATATTTGAATTAATGCTGATCACATTCAGGACATTTAAAAACATTAAGGTTCCCCACTTCTCAGGAGCAGGATTCGTTACAGGCAACCAAGACCTAGTTTACGACATGAGCACCACCCCATCAATAGAAGTAATATATGCTTGGCACTCCAGAATAAAGTACCTCCCCGCTTGTTTTAAACAGACTTTCAAGGAGATGTTCATAACGGGATTCTGGGAATATCACTCAGAAATTTTTGTTCCCAGGCCTTCACATCTCCTCCACTTATTCGCTGTGGAGAGAACCATACATTCAGAACAACTGCGGGTGCCACACCCGGACGTACCAGGACCAGTGAATTGGGACGCATTATTAACAGATCTAGCACGGGGGCTCAGATTAGAAGAACATCACCTCGCTTCCGACGTCGTCCAATACTACGTTCAACGAACATCTAGACAAGGGTCTGTCAGGGGCGACAGACGCGAGAGTGGGGGGGGGGTGTTAGCAGCAGTCAGGGAACCGAAGGAGCCACAAGACGAAGAGAGTCAGAGCGAAGGGACAGCACAAGCAGACATGGCAGTCAAAGAAGATCTGGCAAGTAGGCCATCTAAATTTTTCAGACATCAAGGAGTTGAGCACACAAGAAGAAAGAGAAAGTAGGGAGCTCAAAAGTATGTATGACAAATCAATAGAGAAAATCCCTACACAAATAGTGATTTTCATCACTAAAAACCATTGTAAATATCATTTCGTATTTTTGTAGCTCCATTTTGTGCAAGCCAAGGAGTCCTTGAGCTTGAGGAGCTTTAGAAGTATCTACCTGCCAGTTTTCATATTTTTTAGATCTCGTTTGAGCCCTCTAATAAGCCCTGGAACCTAGTTTTTAACTAGGCCGGACACTAGGTCTGAACAGGGCCAAAGCTAGTCAAAAACTATAAAAGGAGCTAGAGAGCTCATTTTTGAGGTGAGCTTGTAATTGAAATGAACTTGTAAGAGCTTTTTGAAAGTAATCTAAAAACTCCATTGCTTCTCACTCTTTGTCTTGTCGTGTGTGCGCGTGTGTGTGTATGTGTGTGCATGCTTGTGTGCTTCTCACTCACGCACTTGTGCCTCCACTTGCTCGTGGTCTTCATACCATCCTCACGTCTTCCCGGATTGACATTAAAGGAGGTGCTACTCATCACTGAGTTACATCCACTCTATGCTACTCCACTGTAGCACCAAGATGGAGCATGCCTCTGGTAAAGTTCTTAAAGACCCAAGAGTACCCAGAAGGAGCCACTCTAGCTAGAAAACGAGCACTTCTAGAACAAAGTAAGGACTATGCTCTTATAGGAAAACAACTCTTTAAATGAGGAAGAGATAATCATTTGCGAATAAAACAGCAAAAATGATTCTCTTTGCTGGAATGTGGTGGCCAACTCTACATCAGGATGCAGCCACGTATGTTCAAAGATGTGATACATGTCAACGAACAAAATATCCAATTAGAAGAGATGAAATGCCACTAAAACCCATGATGAGTGCCAAAGCTTTTACTAAATGGGGAATAGACTTCATAGGACCTATTAGCCCCCCAGCTAAAGGATCTCATGCCAAATAAATAATTGTAGCCACAGATTATCTGACCAAATGGGTTGAAGCCAAAGCTACCAAGAAAAACAATGCAAGAACTACTGCCAAGTTTCTCTTCGAGAACGTTTTCACTAGATTTGGACTACCGATAGAAATTGTGAGTGATAGAGGTACGCACTTTGTGAATGAAGTTATAGAAGCCTTACTGAATGAATTTTTGGTAATTCATAAGAAATCAGCCCCTTATCACCCACAAGCTAATGGACAAGCCGAAAGTTCCAATAAAATCTTATGCACAGTTCTCACAAAAATTTTGAACAATGGTAGATCTGATTGGGATAAACAATTACATCACGCTTTATGGGCATTCAGAGTAGCCTACAAAACCGCCATAGGCACTACGCCTTTTAACTTAGTATATGGACAGAATACTATTTTACCAATTGATTTTTTAATACCCACTCTCAGAGTAGCAACAACATATGAGTGGACGGGACATGAACTCTCTGCTCAATTGGATAAAATAGAGAAGCTTCATGAAACTAGGTTACAAGCAGTAGCAAGGATTTATGTTGCTAAAAGACGACAGAAAGCCTACTTTGATGCTCATATCAAAGATAAAAATTTGAAGGAAGGAGATTTATTTTTGGTCTATTATACTCTAAAACAACATGCAAAGAAACTGCAAAAAAGAGGATATGACCCGTTGATCATCAATCCAATATCTACTAGTGGAGCCATCAGTCTAGCAACCCTAGATGGAGAAGTACTACCAAACTTTATCAGTGGATGTCGAGTGAAAAAATATCTAGAACCATTGACTGAAGAAACAATGTCTCGGTTAATTAAGGGCAAAAATAGATGCATCGAGGAGGAAAGGATACGGGAAGAAGCTAGACAGGAAGCACTACAACAAATTAAGAAACGAAAAGAATGGATGAGAGAGAGAGATGAGAGATATCGACTATGAGAAGAACTCATCCCAATGGCTAATTTTAGAGCCACTAAAAAACCTAGGGCAACTAAGGAAGCAACCATATTTGAATTTGGGAGCTGGAAAAATGGAATACCACTTAGTGGATGCTGTCATTGACACAGGAGCCGCCATAAGTTGTATCAAATTGTCATTGACTCAAAGACTCAAGGAGGAATTACGTCCATCAAAGGCACAGCTGATTGGAATAGGAGGAAAAATCACCAAGTGTATAGGAGAGATTATCTTGCCTCTACACTTAGGAAACAACACTATGGAACAAAAACTCTTAGTATGTCACGATCAGGACTTATTGGAAGAGCTAGTGTTAGGTCAAGATTGGATATATGAATATGAAGTGACTACCCAATTGGCCTTAGGATACATCTCAGCCAAGATAGGACATCGAGAAGTATTCAGCATGCTAGACGAACGACCAATCAAAGCCACAAGTATAGAGCCAAAAACTCACTCAAATGAATAAAGCGATGCATGTATGTTCACTAGCACTTTGGAAACCCCTTCATCAAGTATTTCTTGTGAGGACACACCGAATTTTGCACCGTCTTCTAATCTAGCAAGTCACCAGAGTACCATTCAATCTGGAACCAACCTCAGTGAAGCACCATGCACAAGAGAGACTAGTTCTCATGATCATCACAAGTCTGTAACTATTGGAATATACCCCATTCCTCACACTAGACAGGCTTGGATAAGGAAGGATCGAGTAGCTGCATATCTTCTACAACAAAAACATCGTCGACATCAGAACAATCCAGCAAAGAAGCAGACAAATGACTTTGGACACCGACGTCCACAACAAATTGCTAGAAGATGGATTCCGAAGAAAGTAATAGCCGCCCAGTCAAACCGAACACAAATATGGATTCCCAAGTCATGCGCTCAAAGGACAATACTCAGGAAGGAAGAGTCAAGAATCAAGAATAATTAGTGTGCTCCAAAGGCAAGACAATCAAAGATGAATAGCTGCAGGACAAAGAAGAAGTATACATTTACATCAAAGACTATTCCAAGGTTCAAACATCAGCAGAAGCAGACGTACAACATGAAAAGACCCACCTTCATCAAAAATGTTGAAAATACAATTTGTCCCAACAGAGTGAAGCAGATTTGGATGTCGAAAAGCACGACGAGCTGCATGCATCAAACAAATACTTCAAGTTGCACACATCTAGAGTTACCAGAGTCCAAAGTATGCATGATAGGGCCACATTACAAGGCCACGCATTTGGCACAATATTCTTCTGTTTCAGGATAGTGAAGCACATTTCCCTCCTGGGAAATAGGAGAGCACTTGTACATAATTTAAAGAAAATTACTAAAAATTTAATAAGCGCTTCGGCTATTGACTAACTTTTCTGTTTTCCTTTTAGACAAAAACATAAAAATATATAAAAATTATGGAAAATCCCAGGTACTACCTTTCTTACACCCACGGGGAAGGGACGACACCATTCACTCGGAGTATTGCCAACCTCATGAAAGACGAATGAAGGATGGTTTCAGATAATATCTTGCCACTAATTCATACTCTATATTGAGTGCAGATGGCATCCACTAATTTCGAAGCAACTCAAGAGGAAGAGGTCCAGATTCTTCCACTAGAATCTATAACAAAAGCGAGAGGCCATTGGTTTTTGGATGACCAAACAGTGTCGGACCTCATTTTTATGGCCACAATCAAGATTATGGATAGGGATCACTACTTCCCTATTATGTCGCAAGACTTCAAGACTATCATACAAGGATTACCGTGCATAGTGGATGTATGGACACAAGCAGGAATAAAGGCATTTCTGAAACTGCCTATTTATTTGCTAGACTTTCAAAGATGCACGCAAGTGATGAACACACTGCAGCCTGCAGTGACGAAGATATCAGTTCCTGAAGCAAGAGTACTGGACAAAGTGGGTACCTGGAAAACCATACAATTCACTCATGAGATAATTAACAAAGCTTTCGGATGGAATCAAGAAGGAATCACCAATGTCAAGGAAGAATGTCATGATCCACAAAAAAGATCCTTTTTGGACATTAACAGAACCGATATTGAAGATGTTGTCCGCCTGGTGCACCAGCATTTCTCTTTTCCAAGCATGCATAGATATACAACACCTCAAAAGATTGTCGTACAACTACTCTCGCATGCTATGAGGCAAGTTGGCAATAAAGTGAATCTGACTCCTTATGTCCAAGACAGACTATTTGAAACAAAGAAGAAATGGGGTCAGAAAAAATTTCTAAATGGCAGCTCTGCTTTGACCTTACTTATCTATGAGGCACTTGAGATGAAAAATTGCTTGCATGAAATGCCAACCTCAGCAGAGTTAGCTACATATGCCAAATCAGCTATGGTCCCAAAGAAAAAGAAAACAATCATTGCTCTTGAAGAAGTGGGAACCAGTTCTCAGAAACCCATGAGGGGTACAAAACGTCTTAGAGAGGAAGAAGCCCAGGCTACACCCACTTCAAAGAGGACACATACTTTGCCAAAGATTCCTGGGACCCAACAACCAATTACTAAAAGAGATCTCTCCGCAGCCCTAGAAGAGACACATTAGTACATGCAAGGGCAAGTGAATCTAAATGTTCAAGGTCATCACTATAGACAAGCAAGTCAAGAAAAGCAACAACGGAGTAAAGAAAAGACCCCAGAACAAGCTGCTAGATACAAAGCACTGGGCTTAGAAGATTCAAGCTCCAACAAAGAATCTAGTCCTGAGAAAGATACATTGGATACTGATATAAGAACAGAAACTCACGAGGAAGAATGGACGGAAATTAATCAAGTTGAAGTCACACCTGACAACCAACAGTCGCAAGCGAAGAACATAGAAGAACATGTGGACAATGTGCATGTGATTCAACTAAATGACCAATCAAAGATAAGTGTGAAGGAAGTTCCCATGAATAATCAAAATCCCAGACCACTTATCAAAGAAGAAATACAAACTCCAGTGAATGCGGACTCAGGTTTACTACAAAACAAAGAGCCAACTGTGATCGAGGTGCCAGACGACACACCACAAAGCAAGATCGACCACATGGGGGCTGAGCCAAGGATCCAACTTCATATTAGGCAGCACCATGACACTACATTACATGTAGCACAAGGCAAACATGTGACAACAGGAGCAGAACAGAGTATCCTGAAAACATGGTTAAATGTGGATGTCACACAATTGAAGCCGGTGGTCAAGCAGATGATACAAACTGCCATGGATACACAACAACAGATGATGGATACAGATGCAGACTATGACAAAGCCATGAGGGAAAAGAATCAGCTCCAAATTATGAGTGAACAACTGTCTGCACAACTAATACAGGCCCAGAAAGAGATTGCAGACAAAGGAATGGAGTTACTCAAGGTAAATACACAATGTGGTACATTGATGATCCAGCATCACCAACTCCAGGGACAGCTTACAGACCTACAAAGATTACATGAAGCCAGTGAGGCCGACAAAGAGAGAATGAAAGCTAGAAGCACCTTGCTCGAAACCCAATTAAAGGTGTACATGGAAGAAAATGATAGTTTACAAAATAGAAATAAAGAACTCATGAAGTCATTGCTATACGATCAACCTCTCGAAAAACACGAAACAACAGACGTTGATCAGAAAGAGTTAAGAGACCAGATTGCAAAATATACAGAATTGCTAGAACAAGAGCAAGCATTAAGAAACGAATGGGAGCAGAAGTACATTCAAGACACCACAGAGCTCCAAAAACAATTGAATACAGCCCATGGGAAACTTGCAACAAGTTACAGTGAAAACATGGACAATATAGCAGAAATTGGCAATGAACTGCTTGCAGCAAAGGAAGCGCTCAGAGTAGCAATGCAAGAAGTAAAAGAAAAGAATGAACACATAGCACAATTAGAGATCCAAGTCAAACAGAAAGCACCAATCGGGACACCAATAGAGCCAACAAAAGAGCATCCTACTGATGAGGTAGAGGTACGTCCTCTATCTCCCCCGATTTATAATTCTCCAATTCATGAGCAGAGGGCGGACATACATGATGATCATCCAATGCCATACACTGCAGAAATAGGTCAGAAGGAACGGGCACTAGTGGTGTCCCGGTTGATAGAAAGTTTTGAAAACGAAGTCATCAAAGTCATGAAAGAAGCAAAGATTAAAGGTAAAGACTTAGAGAAGATAATGAAGCCTTTCAACATTCCGTACGGATTATTGAAAGAGAAAACAAGACAATATATAAAGAAGAGTACAAAGACAAGTCCAGACGAGCAGCTAAACTTTAAACATGACACATTCACTTACACTCAAGAAGAATTTGAAGCTGCACAACCTGTTTGGAGAAGAAAGTTTTTGGAGAAACATCCTACACTCCGGGTGCATTGGCAAGCAGCACCATATTTCCTACAGGTAAACCCTTCATTTTGTCCTATACCACGTCGAAGAGAAACCAGGGAATTTTTGGATATGCAAAGAAATGGTGCCATAAATAAACAGTGGCTGAATTATCCTCTGCTGCCAAGCCCGCCACATAATTATCTACCAACGGAAGATTATATGGTCAAGACCATCGAATTTTGGCTGCAGAACTATGCAACAGTACCAGACTTAACCATGAAGATGACAAATAAAATACTCAGTATGATACTTACAATATTGAAAGTTTTCAAACACGGGGCCTATACATTTTTGAATTTCATTGGTATTAATCAGGGAACAGAGATCCTCATTTTGGATATGTCTGTTATGCCTAGCCGACCAACCATAATGGCTTATTATTCCAGGCTCATGTTCTTGCCAAGTACATACATGCAAACGTTTGAGGAAGCATTTTTTACAGGATTTTTTGAGATAGATTCCGAAATCTTTTTAAAGCTGTCATCTAATTTGAATGCCAGATTAGTGGCATATGAACTCAGCTTCTTCGCCGACCATAGACAGCCACCTAACGATGGCGTAAAGGCAGAACAATGGAAACAATTAATGGTACGTGAAGCCAATCTGCTTAATGACACAGAGCAAAAAATATATAGAACATACGCCCGTCGCTTGTCAAAGCCTATAGGGGACGACAGAGTTCAGGAGGGGGGCAGTGTTCAGGGAGAATGAAGCAAAAAGAAGAAAAGAAGAAGACAAGGAAAGAAGCTTCACTAAAAAGGTAATATCTAAAGACATATCTCTGCAAGAAGCCCCGCAGGGGCGCAACACCCATCTCTGCACAGAGCCCCGCAGGGGCACATATCAAGGAAAAAGCACGTAGGTGGAAGGAGGAACTGTTAGAAGATGTATTTTTTGAAGCCTTTTGGATGAAAAATAATTGTAAAATGACAAAAACTTGTAAAAATATTTATGCAAGTGATGTAAAAATAAGGAAGAGTCTTCCTTATGTAGGATAGAATCTTATGTAATTTTTCTAGAATTTTGGGAAACTCCTAGATAGCATATTTTTAGAATAACAGAGGAAAGGACCAAAATTCAAGTGTGAAAAAGGACACTTGAAAATGTATATAAGATAATTTCCTCTATTATGAGGGGGTTGGTTAATCATTTGTTTACATGCTATCCAAGTGAATAGAGAAAGAGTTTCCTGCTGAAAATCGTGTTTTCTCCTCTTTGTGTGGTTTCTTTGATTTGTGAGTCCAATTCTTGTGTATCTATGGAGATTTGTGAACTTCTATTGTGTAATTCTGTTGAATGTGTGTGAAGAGAGCTGAATACTGATGTGTTGAGTGATAAATTGATGAAGAATGGTGCTGGAGATGAAAATCATCTGTTTTCACAGAATCGTGATTGTCTCGTCTGTATGGTACAGGTAATATTTTTGAGTTTTGACTTCATAATTGTGTTCTACTGATGAAATAGCATGTATTAGACACCAAGATTGTGGAAAATGGTGGAGATTTGCTCAAGATAATCCAAACCCTAGAAATTCCTCTTCATTTTCACTATTCTCAGAAATCTAGCCATTATTCTCTTATTTCTTGGATTCTATCATCTAGAAGGGGATGTGGTCTCTTGAATACTTCCAGGATTGACAAAATAAAGATGTATTTTTAATTCTTTATGCTAAATGATTGGAGAGGACAACTCCAAAGATCAATAACAAACACTTCCAGGATTGACAAAATAAAGATGTATTGTTAATTCTTTATGCTAAATGATTGGAGAGGACAACTCCAAAGATCAATAACAAACATTTTTTGGCGCCGTTGCCGGGGAGTATTTCAAAAGCTTCATTGAAGTTGGACCTTGCTGGATCTTCTATTGTTTATGGTAACAAACACATGGAAAAGGTAACACTCTTTAATGAAGAAATGTGAACATGAAAAGGTAGATGTCTTTGTTTGTCTTTTGGGAAAAGAAAGCAATAGATCATCTTTTAGAATTGGAAGTGCTAAAATTTTTGTAAATTGATAGTTGCTCATCTCATTTTTTGAAGTAAAAGTGCAAGTGTGTGAAAAATTTGAATCAAGAAAGCTCAAGATGAGGTAACATGTGTCTATTCTTGCATTTTTAGAGTGCTTTTTGACCAAGTACTAGGCAAAATTGTTGATCTTGGGAAGATAACATGGTTGCATTAAGGAAAAGTCAAGTAAAGTAGCTAGATGCAAAGTAGAAAAGATTCATTCATTAACCAAGTCAAAGCATAAATCTTGAGAAACAAAGCTCATTTGCTTTTGAAAAAAAAGTTTGAGTTTATCTTTGCAAAAATTGATACTTGCATTTCATAGCACAATTTTTCTTTTAGGAATTTTTCTCATGAACTGTTTTGATAGCTAAGCCATAAGAGAGTATAACCAATCAAGGAACACAAGATCAATAGATCACCAAACAAGAAACCCTAAGTGAAGTGTTTACCCTAATTTAGGGCAAAATACTAAAAAAATGCATAAAATTCATTAAAAACAATCAAACAAATTTCTTTTCTTCTTAGGAAGTTGGACTGAAGCTTTGTTGATAAGAGTAATAGGGACCAAGTGAAAGAAAAGCAAAAACTTGTCGAAAAATTAGAAAATTGGAAAAACACGATTCTCTGCACAAGATTGTGATTTTCTGAGTGATGTTGTGATTTTGATGTAAAAGTACAGGAGTCTGTTGAATTGCAATTGGTAGAGGGTATTGAAGGGGAACAAGAGAAAAGAATACTCAAATTTGCACAAAATAAGAAGTACAGAAAAAACACGATTTTCTGCACAAAATCGCGATTTTCTGTAAGGGAAATTTTCTGGAACATTCAGCATATTTGGGTTTTTGAAGAAAGATAATTGCAAAAGATTTCATCAAGATTGAGTAAGTAAAGTTGGACAATTGAACGAGTGAAGAACTGTGGAAATCACACAAAATCGCGATTTTTTGGACACTATAAAATCCTAAAATTTCAAGAGAAACTCATTTTGAGTGAGTGTGTGAGAGAGAGAGAACAGGCACAGAATCGCGACTTTCTGCAGATTTAACAGTTGAAGAATTTTTTCAACCAAGCAAGCAAGGTAAGGAGTCTCAAGACTATTTTGTTGTATTTCTTTGCATTTTTGTGATCATATAACATAGAAAAATAGAAAATAATAGAAAAAACACGAAATCGTGATTTTATAATTCAGAAATTTTTGTAAAAAATTAAAAGTTTTGAGAAGAACACTTTCATTGCATGTTAAAAAATAGACATGGCGATTCTATAGGTGAATAAAATCTTAAAAATCAATATCTAAAAATTTTTCAAAAAATTGATCAGAATCGCGATTCTGTAGTCAAACACAACATCACGATTCTCTGATCAAAGGACAAAATCGCGATTACCAGAACACGATTTTCATAAGAAAATCATGTTATTAACTATTGTGAGAAATCACGATTGTCTGGGAAGAAAATCGTGAAAAACACGATTTTGGACACAGAATCGTGAAAAACATGATTTTGGACACAGAATCGTGAAAAACACGATTTTGAACACAGAATCGTGAAAAACACGATTTTGGACACAAAATCATGAAAAACACGAGTTTGAACACAAAATCGTGAAAGACACGATTTTGAGTAGAAAATCGTGAAAAACACGATTTTTGTCACAAAATCGTGAAAGACACGATTTTGAGTAGAAAATTGTGAAAAACACGATTTTTGTCACAAAATCGTGAAAGACACGATTTTGAGTAGAAAATCGTGAAAAACACGATTTTTGTCAGAAAATCGTGAAAGACACGATTTTGAGTAGAAAATCGTGAAAAACACGATTTTTGACAAAAAATCGTGAAAGACACGATTTTGAGTAGAAAATCGTGAAAAACACGATTTTTGTCAGAAAATCATGAGAAACACAATTTTGAGTAGAAAATCATGAAAAACACGATTTTTGTCACAAAATCGTGAAAGACACAATTTTGAGTAGGAAATCGTAAAAAACACGATTTTAGTCACAAAATCGTCAAAAACATGATTTTGGGCACAGAATTGTGAAAAACTCGATTTTGAACACAAAATCGTGGAAAACACGATTCTCAATAGAAAATCGTGAAAAACACGATCTTAGTCTGAAAGTCGTGAAAAAGTAACTGAATGATCCTTAGGTCTGGGAACAAATTAAACACACATACGAAGCAAGACTTAGGAAGGAAGGAAACAGAACCAGTGGAAGGTGAAGTGCAAAAAAGAGATCTAGGGCAAATAAACACCATGGAAAATTTAAATGAAACAAATGAACCCATTGAAACTGGGGATTTAGAAATATCCTCAAATACATGTATACAAATAGGTTTGGAACCTATGTATATCAAGATGGAATGCATAAGTCTCTCATTAGATTGAGAAACTTAGAAGTTCCCCTGAACATAACACCAGTAGCTCAATTCAAAGATGGTAGGTATGAGGATAGGCAAGGGTGTGTATACATCTTCTCCCAAGACCCAGAAAATTCAAATGACTTAGGGCAATGTGCTGATAAAGGACCTTGGGAACATAACATAGGACAACCAGATTTACCTAGACCACATGAAAACTACACTAGTAATGAGCAACAACAAGGGAGGAGAACACATGCTTCTCCAAATCCTTTTGAAAAAGAACCAGAAGGATTTAATGAATTTTCACTAAGAAGAAGACATCATTGGCAACCTCAGGGTAGAATGCTTAGACCATATCAAGTAGCCAAATGCATGAAAAATCAATATGAAGGGTATTCTGATCCTCATGCTCATGCTGCAGAGTTTAGGCAATTAATTAGAGCTGAGGAGGTGGAAGATTACAAAGTCCAATTTGAAGCATTTGGTCTAACCCTAACAGGACCTGCATTATCTTGGTTCATCCCTTTGAGAAAGGAAATGTACTTAGATATTGAATCCTTCCTAGAAGCCTTCATTGGTGAATTCTCAAAGACTGGAATAAAACATAGCACAGCCACTCTGATACATAGTTTTAAACAACAAAAAGATGACAATGTCAGAGAGGCAGCCAGGAGATTTAAGCAATACATTGACATATGTCCTAAAGAAGAAGTACCTTCCATGGCCAGACAAGTATCCCTATTCATAGAAGGATTAAGAAGTACCCTAGTGTACTACAGAAGATGCCTTGATCTAGGAGCTTGTGTAAAAGAAGCAATAGATTTGGAAGATAACAGAGGCCAAGATCTGTTAGCATTTGATCAACCCAGATCAAATGAAGATAAAATCCCTCCAGCAGAAGAATTGGCTTAGGCCATTGCTAAAGCCCTAGAGGTAAGCACCAAAACCAATTTGATAAACTCCAGGATAAACACAAATAAAAAATGCTACAATTGTGGAGAAAGCCATTTGGTACAACAATGCCCATATCAAAAGCCTCCACATTTGCAAGATAGAAAAACACTCAAATATTGTACACTAGAGAGGAAATGGACAAATCATACCAGGGAGGAATGCTTCTATAATAAACAACCCATAAAGGAAAGAGATTATGGGGGTCAAAGAGAATCAACATATATTGAGCAACCAAGACCTGTGCTTGGGCAACAACCTCCTATACCAACAAATGTGGTACCTATCAAATACACACCAATAGAGGAGGGAAACTCAAGAACAAAGTCACCATACAAGGAAGATTATCAATGGAATGAAGGATATCAAGAAGAATGGGAAGGTTATGAATTAAGAGAACCAGAATTACAAGCCCTAGACTTGGGAAATGGAAGAATTGAGATGGACACTGCCACTTTCATGTATATAACCAATAATTATATGTCCAACCAAAAACCTCAATTCAAAGGGGGACCAAAGATAACTTGTTATAGGTGTGGGGGAGAACAAAGCATTACGAGACAACACAGGGGGTTAAGCAGACTTTGCAGCGTTATAAAGAACTTCAGGACATTATAGCTATTCTAGGACTAGACGAGTTATCCGAGGAGGATCGTTTGACAGTAGCTAGAGCACGAAAAATAGAACGTTTTTTATCACAACCCTTTTTCGTGGCAGAAGTTTTGGTGCTTGCTGGACCTCCGTAATACCTAACAGGTCAAGTCTTATATCGGTCGTATAGGGCACCAATGCATGAAGAAAGGGCTAAAAGAACCGGTCCATAGCTTGACGTGGGTAAAATGCTACCTTCAATTCCCTGTATGTTTGATGGAGTGAAATCTTCTAACGAGTCCTCCCTGAACCGTACGAGATGGTCACCCATCATACGGCTCTCTAACTCCACTTATTGGGTTGTGTAGCTTTCAATTCAATTGATGGTAGTATTTGAGCACTCGAGTGAGTGACACTTTCACATAAAGCCGCTTTCTATCCTATCCATGGTTGGCATGTATTCTATTATTCCAAAACCGACCGTCTAGCATTAGAGACTGTCCACAACCTCCTACATTAAGAATAGAAGGAGCTTATTGCAAGGATTGTGGCAGGGAGCATTTGATAAAGGATTGTCCAAAAAATCCTCAAAAACTACAAAACACACCTAATAACATACCACTAAAAGCAGTCAATATCATGGAACAAGAAGAATTAAGTGACATTGACCAAGTGAATGTAAATGCTATAACAAGGTCACAAACAAAACAACAAAGAACAACTAAGGAACAAAATGAAGGTTCAATCTCAAAGGTGAAGAAAAATAGACAAAAAGGGAAATGGGAAAGGAAACAAAGAATGGGTAAAAACTTGGAAGAAGAAAATAGGGAACAAACAAACAGTACTTCTCCTCAGAAGACACAAACCCAGTTGGAAATAGGAAATTCACAAAGTCTAGACACTCTAATAAAAGCATACAAGGGAAGAATTCAAGAGGGACCAAGCCCTGCTGATCATACAATGGCTTATCCTATGCCAGACTTAGAACATGAAAGGATGCAGAAGTGTAAACAAATCATATGGGAAGTGCAACTCAAAATGGGGGAAGAAGACAATTCTCAAAAAACAGTTGAGGAATCTGAGACAACAAAAACAAGAAGAAATAGTATCAAGGAAGAAACCCACAAGTAACACTCCAGGTGAATATAGATAAACAATGCACAATTCTTTATCATACCACATGGGAAGAGTTAATGAAACAAAATCCTCACTTACAGAACCAAATGAAAAAATGGGAAACAACACCAGAAAATCTTCACCCACAACTACTGGAAATGGAGGAGTTGTGGTATATTCCCATTGATAAGATAGGAGGATATTGTGAAGGAGAAGAGGGAAACTCAACCTTAAAAATACAATATGGTAAAAACCAGGCCAAAGCTATTCTGGATAGTGGATCAGGAGTGGCCATCATGACTAAACAAACTTGGGAGAAATGGGGAAAAAATGAATTATTACCCACCAAAATGAGATTGCAACTTGCAGATGGACACATAGAAAAACCCCTAGGAATATGGGAAAAAGTGATTGTGGACATATGTGGAATAGAGATAGAACATACCTTTGCTATAGTTGAATTCCCACAATCCACTTCATAGGAAATTATCCTAGGAAGACCATTTATGAGACAAATGCAAATTGTGCAAGATTGGGGTAATGATTGCTTATACCTGCAGAACAAAGGAAGAATAACCAAAGTAAATCTAAGAAATGGGCACTACTGTGACATATCTCCTCAAGAATGGTATAAAATTCATCAGAATCAAGAGTTGAGTGAGGAATCAGAAATGGAAGACCAGGATGAAGCTGAATCATCAGTATGGAAGTGCAATATGATAAGAAATCTTACCAGTAGGAAAAGGAGATTAAGAAGAGAGGATTGTGTGGAAGGAAGGAAGTTACAAGATGAAAACTATGTACCACAACAATTCAAGGATGAGGAATTTGAGCCCTATGGGTGGAATCAAATTTTGGCTACCATGGATCTAGCCAGTGATGAATATGTGGGAGTGGAATTTCAAAATGAAGAAGGATATGATGACTTTCACATTGGAATTCAAATGATAAAGGTATCCGGAACAGAAGAGGACAAAGAAGAAGAAATGATATTAGAAAAAGGGAAGACTCAATTTTTGGAAGAAGTAAAAGCTGAAGATGCTATTAAAGATAAAATTTCAGGCAAGTATAAGAGGAACATGCACAAGGAAATAAAAAAAAAATCAGGGGGATGAGAAGAAGACAAGGGAAACAAACAAAAATCAACAGTTTGATATACCAGCAAATTTCAAGACTTATGAAGTAGAAAATAGACTAATTCTCAAGAGGAAACCAAAGAGGGAAAAAAAGAAAGGGAGGCTTATGATAATGAGGAACAAACTAAAAAAATCATGATCACTCAGGAAGAGGGAGAAGAAAGACATATTGTAGTGGCTGATGACATGACATCTCAAGAAGAGGAGGCACTAAGAAACTTGGCAAAAAACTATAGGGATGTGTTTGCTTATAGCTATAAGGATTTGAAAGGAATTGATCCTAAAATCTGTGAGCATAAGATTCCTATTACACCTGAGGCAAAACCTAGCAAACAGAGACATTACACATTCAATGATAAATACTCTGCTAAAATAAAGGAAGAAATTGACAAGCTATTAGCTGCCAATTTCATCTATGAAATTGAGTATACAGAATGGATATCTCCTATAGTTGTGGTACCAAAAAAGAATGGGAAACTTAGGGTATGCATTAACTTGAAAAAGGTAAATGCAGCAACGATAAGAGATAATTATCCACTGCCTATAACAGATCATCTTCTAGAAAGAGTTGCAGGGAAGGAGGTTTATAGTTTTTTAGATGGTTTTTAAGGATACAACCAGGTTCCCATAGCATTGGAAGACCAACATAAAACTACCTTCTCCACAGAATGGGGAATTTATGCTTTTAGGGTAATGCCCTTTGGGTTAACCAATGCTCCAACAACTTTTCAGAGGTTGATGTGTCATATCTTCAAAGAGTTCCTGAGGAATGTAATGGAAATCTATGTAGATGATCTTTGTACTTTTTCATTAAAAAGACAAGATCACTTGCAGGATTTAGAAAATATATTCAGGAAATGTAGAACCTACAGAGTATGTTTAAATCTAGAAAAATGTGTATTCTTTGTAAGACAAGGAAGAATGTTAGGTCACATAGTCTCTAAAAATGGAATTTCAACTGATGAGAAGAAAATAAAGGCCATAATAGAGCTTCCAAGACCAACAAGTGTAAAGGAACTTCAAACTTTCATGGGACATTGTGGGTACTATAGGAAATTTGTACAAAAATTTGCTGACATAGCCAAACCCTTATATGCCCTAATTACAAAGTTTGAGTGGACTAAGGAGTGTGACCAAGCCTTTGAAACTCTAAAAACTTGTTTGGTAACAGCCCCAATTCTGAAAACACCTCAATGGGATAAAATTTTTCATGTCCATGTGGATGCTTCAAATTATGCTTTAGGAATAGAAGGAAGCAAGTTAGATTTTCCAGTGGCCTATGCTAGTAGGTAATTGAATCTAGCAGAAAAAGATTACACAACCACTGAAAGAGAGGGATTGGGCATGGTATTTGCTGTAAAAAAATACAGACATTACCTTTTGGCCAACAAGTTTAAGTTCTTTGTAGACCATCAAGCTTTATTATATTTGGTAAATAAACCTTGTCACACTAGGAGAATAGTCAGATGGTTTCTTTTGCTAATGGAATTTCAGTTTGAAGTGGTGGTCAGACAAGGGAAAACACACTTAAGAGCAGATCATTTATCTCGAATTCAGTCTAAAGAACCCAGTTCACCTTTAGATGACAACTTGCCAGACACTTATTTGTTTAAAGTAGAGACTGTTCCTGAGTGGGCCATGACTTTAGTACCATTATTAACCATGGGACCTTGCAGAACAGTTGGGAACAATGCACACTTAGTGTTACAAAGCAGAAACTTTATATTACTAGCTGGGCATTTGTACCATCTCAACCACACAGGCATATTGGAATATTGCACTCCTAAGGAGGAGCAACAAGAATATATGAGGAGAGCTCATCATTGGAACCCTTGCACTCATGCTTCTAGGGTAGTCACCCTAAGTAATCTCAATAGGATGGGGGTACATTGGCCTAATAAGATTCAAGATGTAAGAAAATACATTGCTAATTGCGGGAAGTGCCAAATATTGCAAGATGCAGAATTCATAACTCTATATTGGTTCCAAAAAAATCCAGATTGGAGTGAAAATATCATTGAGGAATTGAAAAGGAAGAAGAAAGGAAAACAAGTGATAACTGGTACAGATTCAAAAAATCTACAAGTAATCTCTGAAGAATATCAATTGATAGGAGAACAATTGTATAAGAGAGGAATGGATGGATACCTAAGAATTTGTGTTCCTGAGAATAAATATCTGGAAATGTTGGAAATGGCACATTCTGGAGTGGCAGGAGGACACTTCTCAAGTGACAGAACTGCTAAACTCATTTTATATTCTGGCTTTTGGTGGCCAACGCTATTTCCGGATGCAAGAACCTATGTAAAAAGGTGTGATGTCTATCAGAGGGTGAGTCAACCAAATAAAAGAAATGATATGCCATTAGTTCCATTAATTTCAGCTAGAGCCTTTAGTAAATGGGGGTTGGATTTCATTGGACCTATACATCCTCCAGCAAAACAATCCCATGCTGAATACATCATAGTGGCTACAGACTACCTGACAAAGTGGGCTGAGGCCAAAGCCACAAGAAGGAATGATGCTCATACTACTGCCAGATTCCTATATGAAAACATTATCACCAGATTTGGACTTCCAATTGAACTAGTAAGTGATAGGGGGACCCATTTTGTGAACCAAATCTTAGAAAACATAACTGAATATTTCTTGATCAGTCATAGAAAGTCAGCCCCATATCACCCACAAGCCAATGGGTTAGCAGAAAGTACTAATAAAGTACTTTGTACTGTACTATCAAAAATAGTAAACACAAACAGGAATGATTGGGATTTACAACTTAATCATGTCCTATGGGCTTATAGAGTGGCTTATAAAACTGCAATAGGAAACACATCATTCAATCTAGTATATGGACAAAATGCAGTTTTACCTACGGAATTCCTTATTCCAACATTAAAAGTAGGAAGTCACTACAATTGGACTGGACATGAACTATCAGAGAGAGTAATAGAATTGGAAAAATTGGGAGCATCTAGACTCCAAGCCATTATGAGTATATATGTGGACAAGAAAAGGCAAAAAGCTTATCATGATGTTCACATAAAAGAAAAAGATCTACAGGAAGGAGATCTAGTTTTGGCTTACACAGTCAGAGAACATCAGAAAAACCTCCAGAAAAAAGGACATGGACCGTATATTATACATCAAATAAGCAACAGTGGAGCCATTCAATTAGCTAACATAGACGGAGAAATCATGCCAAACTTCATAAGTGGATGTAGAGTTAAGAGATATGATTGCCCATTAACTGTTGATGAATGGAGAAGGTTGCAACAAGCTCAAAACAGGAAAAGAGAAGAGGAAGACATTAGAAAAGAGGCTCAACAGGAAGCTATGGAAAGAATAAGAAAAATCAAAGAGCTTAGGGAAGTCGGTCTGTGTGAAACTCCTCTAAAACCAAAAGAACATGTGCCTATGATGACAATGGATTTTCAAAATGAAAGCATTAGGGTTTTGATAGATTCTGGAGCACAAGTAAATCTGATTAGTTCAGCTTTGGTAAGTAAATTTAACATAAAAAGAACTAAAAGTAGAACCTTAATCAAAACTTTGGAAGGTCAAATAGTACAGAGCATGTCTTCACTGTCTATTGAAGTTAAGTTCAATGAAGAATATATGAAAATAGACTGTGAAGAATGGCCAGATCATTTGATGTCTGAAAAAGTGATTTTAGGTCAACCATGGCTCCAACAAGGTAAAGTGATTTTGGATTTTGAAAAAATGAAGCTTAAATTGAACATAAATGACAAAAGGTTGTTAATATTTTTATTGAGTAATGAAGAACAGGAAATTCAATCAGATGTTCATGATATACACTTGGAAGGATTCACTTTTGCATTTGAAGACACACAGACATTACCAATACAAATGTTAAATGATCAAGCTTCATATAACCAAAATCAGCAAAAGATTGGAAGAACAAAGAAGGGTGGAGAGATAGGAAGAAAGTGGCAATCATGGCATTGTCTAAAGCATCAAAACATCAGAACAAGAAGCACATGGAATCAAATTCTACAGGAGGTTTGCTCATCAAAACAAAAATCGAGGACAAAATGGATATGGAGACCAAAAAATCCTACAAAATGCTTATCCGAAGGGAATGGTTGTTTGCCTGAAACCAGAACAATTAGAGTCAGGAAGTATTGGGTCAAAAAATCAGAGTTGTTCCAATGGAAAAAAGATCATCCATATTTGATCTGTATTTAGAAAATCATAACATGTTGAAAAATTATGACAAAAATATTTGACTTGATTCTCTTTTCTAAAAAAGAGAATTAGGAGGGGAAGAAAAGAAATAGAAAAAAATTATTATAAAAAAAAAAAGAGAAAAAGAAAAAGAGGAGAGAAAGAAAAGTTGAGAAAAATTGTTTATTTTCCCTTCTTTTTTACAAAAATTATATAGCACAAAGCAAGATCTAGGTAGAAGAGTAGTAGAGTTCTATTTATTTTTTATTAATTAATTTTTTTTTTCTCTATCATTGATAAATGTTTTGTTTTTCTCCAAAAGAGTTGTTAGGAAAAGGGACTGCACTAGACATCTTGCTACACCTGTAATGATCACTTTTTGAGTCTTTTTGAAGAAACAGAATTTATTTTGGATTTTATTTTCATTCTTATGTCATGACATCTCAAAATAAATATTACTCTTTGATTTCTTGTGACTTATGTGGGTGGAGTTTTTCTTTGTGCATTTTATTTTTCTCAGAATGGTGAATGCAAAGGAGTTAGCAATTCATGACTTCAAGGCAGAATCAGTCACTCTATCAAGAGGTCATTGGTTCCTAAACAGTGAAGCTGTGGAAGAACAGGTGGACCTAGAGTCAGATGAAGAGCCAGAAATTCCAGAAGTTGAGAAGGTGGTGAAGGAACTCAAGGAGACCTTAAGCATAATTAGTCAGCACATATTCACAGTGGGAGTAGGAGGATATAAATATACAATGTTGTGTCAGGAGTTCTACAGGTTCCAAAGAGTTGTTGTCAATATGAAAAGATGGAAGGCAGTAGGGTTGCACAAATTATTGGAAGAGCCCATCTTCTTCATTGATTTCGAGAGAGTGGCACAAGTAATGAGTAGTCTGATGGAAATAGGAAAAGGGAATGATGCTTATTTCAGGTGCAAAGTCAAGAACAAGGATAATCAGGAGGTGGGTATCACTATCAAAGCAGAACACATCAGAGCACCTTTACAATTCTACCCTATGGGAACTAAGCTTGATCCCAGCTTTGTAAAGAAGAATAAGGAAACTTATACAGGGTACACAAAATTCACTGATTTCAAAGGAAGAGAGAATGGAGAATATGCCACCAGGATGTTCTTACAATATTTCTGCTTCCCAAAGCTACCAAGGTATACCATGCCACATAAGTCTGTTACACTGTTGATGTTCAACAACAAGGACAGAACCAAACCCTTTGGAGTAATGGATGTGACACCATACATCCATGAACAGCTGAAAGAAGCAGCAAAACATTGGGAACAGAAAAAATTCATGAATGGAGCCTAGTTTTTAACCAGGATCATTTATCATGTCCTAGGAATGGAAGATCAATTGAAACTGGCTCCAGAGGCACAGTATTTTAGAAATTTTATGTCAGGAATCAAGAGTCTCCAAGGAAAATGGCTGTGAGGGAAATAGAAGGACAAACCCGTATGAGGGGAACAGGAATGAAAAGAAAGGTAATATCTGAGGAAGTGATTCCTGTAAAGAAAAGGAGGTTGGACCCAAGAAAGGTTGAACTAGAGATGGATGAAGCTACAAAAGAAGAACATTAAGATGCACAGAAGCAGCTCCAATCCTCTAGTGATCCTCATCCACCCCAAACAAGCAAAGAACAATTATACACTTATCTAACTCAAGGAAATAACAAAAGAGCAATGTATGAGGCACAATATCAGAAGATGCTGGAAGATTATTCATGCAATGCTACAGATTGGGTTCAAGAGGAGGTAGAGCAGTATGAAGCACTTCATGATCAGATGATGACAGCTGAAACAGAAGAGGTGTTTGTTAGAAAGGAAGTTGAGTTGCTAGCTTACTTCAAAGAATTGCAAGGACCTCCAGAAACCAGAACCACTATTGTTGTAAAAAAGAAGGTTCCAAAGAAACCAGTGCAAAAGAAGAAGTTGACCAAGAAGGGAAAAGGAAAATCAGTAGTTGAAATTGTAATCACAAGAGAAATGGAGGAAGTGATAGTGGAAGAAACACAGAAGCAATCCACTATGGTAGAAGCATCAAGACTCAAAGAACCAGAAAGAGGACCTTCACATTTTTCCTCTGATTCTGAAAGTGATATTGAGAGCTTTTTATTAAAGAGCCTGAATCTATCAATACCAAATACTCCTAATGTGATTACACAGGCCCCTGAGAAACAGAAAACACCCGAAGATTTGAAGAAGAAGTCTCAGGAGAAGCAGATGCAGGAGCAGGAAGTGAAACAACTCAGTTTTGAACATGAAAGAAGGTTGATGAAAGGAAAAGCAGCTATGATAGAACAAGAAAGTGAAATAAGAGAAGTTAGTTGTGGGCTGGTGCATACAGGAATAAAATCAGTATGGATAAAAACCTCACAAACCTACTTCAAATTAGATGAGAGCATAGCAAAAATAGCCAAAAAAGCACAGTTAAGCAGTCCAGTTATAAATAAAAAAGGTGCAGATCAAGAGACCACATATACAGAAGAATATGAGGTAGAAAATAATGATGGAATACAACATGGCAGTGAACCAGCAAATAAAAGATCAGAGGGAGAATATTCAGAAGAATTTGTAAAAAAATTGCTGACAAATAGAGATTCCAGAATGGATTTTATCAGGAAAATGCATGATGAATATGAAGATCAAATTGTCACATTTGCATTGAATAAGGGGATTAATCCAGACCAGCATCATTGGGCCGCAGATGGATTGGGTATACCATTGTGTATGATCATGGAGAGTATCAAGAACTATCAGTTGGCCAGAGTTGGGCTACCTCCAAATAAATATCTAGAGTATGAAGAGGATATCAATGTGACTAAAGAATTATTTGAAAGAGCCAATCCAAAGTGGAGGAACAAATGGTTGGATGCAAATAAAGAATGTAGGAAAATTTGGAAGGAGGCACCTCTTCACTTAAAAATTAATCCAGCTTACTGTCTAGTGGCAAGAAGAAGAGAATGGACAATTTTTTGGGAAAGACAGAGAGAAGGTCAAATCCCACCTAAATGGTTGAATTTCCCAAAAATAGCCGGTCCAAAGGCAGGCACATGGCCTACAAAAAACTACATGGTGAATACAACTGAGTCCGTTATAGCTACATACAAAGCTGTAAACGACCCTGCATGCATTCTACTTATCAGAATAATGAGATTAATTTTGGCCTGTATAGAAACATACACCGATATAGATATCAGAACATTAAATTACATTGGCTTCAATTCTCCAACAGATGCATTATTGTTTGATCTTAGCGAAACACCTGATAGAATCTGTTTATTGGCATATTACAACAGAGTAATATTTTTGGGAGTCATTACTTACAAATTTTTGAAGATGCGTTTGATTACGGGTTTTTTGAAAGAGAATCTGAGATTTTTGGAAATTTGTCAATTGTTACTAAGTCCAGACTCATAGCATATGAAGCCGCCTATAAAAAGTACTTGAAAAAGGACATCATTGATAAACCAGAAGCTGCAGTACAGTGGAGAAAGGCATTGTTTGAAATGGTCAATAACCTAAACATTATAGAAAGGAAAAGTCATGACTTGCTGTCACAAGTCTATCAAAGAAAAAAAAAGTGAAGAAAAGCAATCAGCACAGAAGAGCAGGAAAGTCTTTTGTCAGGAGCCAAAAGGTTTAGGAGGGGAAGGATGTTAGAAGATGTATTTTTTGAAGCCTTTTGGATGAAAAATAATAATGACAAAAACTTGTAAAAATATTTATGCAACTGATGTAAAAATAAGGAGAGTCTTCCTTATGTAGGATAGAATCTTATGTAAATTTTCTAGAATTTTTGGAAACTCCTAGATAGCATATTTTTAGAATAATAGAGGAAATGACCAAAATTCAAGTGTGAAAAGGGACACTTGAAAATGTATATAAGATAATTTCCTCTATTATGAGGGGGTTGGTTAATCATTTGTTTACATGCTATCCAAGTGAATAGAGAAAGAGTTTCCTGCTGAAATTTGTGTTTTCTCCTCTTTGTGTGGTTTCTTTGATTTGTGAGTCCAATTCTTGTGTATCTATGGAGATTTGTGAACTTCTATTGTGTAATTTTGTTGAATGTGTGTGAAGAGAGCTGAATACTGATGTGTTGAGTGATAAGTTGATGAAGAATGGTGCTGGAGATGAAAATCATCTGTTTTCACAGAATCGCGATTGTCTCCTCTGTATGGTACATGTAATATTTTTGAGTTTTGACTTCATAATTGTGTTCTACTGATGAAATAGCATGTATTAGACACCAAGATTGTGGAAAATGGTGGATATTTGCTCAAGATAATCCAAACCCTAGAAATTCCTCTTCATTTTCACTATTCTCAGAAATCCAGCCATTATTCTCTTATTTCTTAGATTCTATCATCTAGAAGGGGCTGTGGTCTCTTGAATACTTCCAGGATTGACAAAATAAAGATTTATTGTTAATTCTTTATGCTAAATGATTGGAGAGGACAACTCCAAAGATCAATAACAAACAGGAACCATGGCCAACAAGTATCCATGAAGAAGTGCAAGAAGATATCCAGCGGTTCCGAAACCACAAGAGGGTGCTTCAACCTCTCGATCTTTGGAAGGTCCAGATCGAAGACTGAAGCATCACATCCTCATACCTTCCACTGGTGGCGTGCATGGCAACCCGACTTATAAGGCAAGACAAATGCATCAGGCCTAGAGAATGTAAAACAAGAATTAAGAAGAGGCCATCAAAACTGAACATCTGTTTAACAAACAGGCAGAACTGAGCAAGGGTTGCGAGCGATGAAAAGAAAAGAACAGGCAACACAAATGCATCACGCCGAGAGAATGTAAAAGAAAAAATCAAGAACAGGGCCATTAAAACGTAACGCCAGTCCAACCAATAGGCAATACTGACCAAAGGATGCGTGCGGACAACAAGGGAAAGACAAGAAGTAAAGCCTATCAAGGGACGATAGAGACAAAGAGGGGGAGAGTGTTGTAGAGCAAAGAGAGCACAAGGTAGAGAAAAAGAAGGGCCCCAAAATTTTTCCGATTTGGACACCTTATTTTTGTATTATAACCATTCTTGTAATATATTTTCCGATGTAAATGCACTAGAGGAGCCCTTTAGATGCATCCCCACAGAAGATTAGAAGCTTACCCATGTAAATTAGTAGGAAATTAGTCTTTTAGTGAATAAAGTGCCGATCTCTTGTGTGAAAGGATAATTTTTAGGGCACAAGTATATAAGTCAATTTGTGACTCTTTGTAAAGACTTTTTGCCATTGTGAGAATCAAGAGCACAAAAATTCGAATTTGTGTCTTCTCCTCTCTGTATCATCTTCTTTGTGAGCTTGTATGCATGTGTGTTGCATGGAAAGAGTGTTAGGAAGTGTTGTCTATCCATGAAAGTGTTTGTCTGTTGTAGTTGAGGTGTGTGTGAAGTGTAGGAAGTGCTGAAGTGTAGGAAGGTCATTCCCGCAACTCAGTATTTTGCTCATAATTTGAAGTGGAAGCATCAAAATCGAGTGATAATACCATTATTGGATCCGTCGTCTCGAGAGCTTCGAAAAGCATATGCTATTCGCTATATTTGGAGTTCAGAGCTGAGAGAAAAGCTCGATTTACTGTTGGTTGCTGCACCAAGTATCGTGACACCATAACTGACAGTTGAAGCTTGTTTGGATTAGTCTTTGCCTTGTTTGCACTCTTTGAGTAGTTCATTTGCATTGATCATCATTTGAATGCATGTCTTCATACACTCGGCTAGGTTTTGATACTCATCGGATTGATAATTAAAGCATGAATCCCCACTATATGCACTTGAGGGGGATTGAGGTACAGTCTCTTTCTCCGCAAGTCCCTAAGTTGGTTCTTAGGTACACACCATACAATATGCAATCACATCAAGGACCCACCTTGTATTGCCAGATAGAACAGAAATACACTAATCACACTACTGAGAATTGCCCATTCAACAGGCAGCCAAGACCCTTAAATCAACCTCAGTATAGGCCATATGGATACCCTCCTAGAGAGCTAGGAAGGGAGATTCCAAGCTACAATCCCTATCTAGGACCACAAGGAGCACCTAGACCATATGAACAAGGGCAATATGGACAACCTCAGCCAGTGTTAGGACAACAACCACCACTTCCATAGAACGTAGTGCCAATTAAATACACTCAACCAGAGGAAAACATGGAGAGTGCCATAGTACCAGCTACACCATTAGCTAGTACAGAATAAACGAATCAAGGATACGAGGAAACCCAAGGAGAATACTATCCCTATGACACCAATTTGCAGGAGTATGACCAAATTTACGACTAACAATACTATGGTTATGAGGGATATGACAACCCCTACGGACAGGAGTTTGCAACCCTAATGTACACCGCACCCAAGGCACCAACACCCATGAGGCCACCCCTTAGCCCGCACCAAAGGTACCTTGCTATAGATGTGGAGGAGACCACTTCATAAGAGACTACACGTGGCCATATAACCCACCACTCCCCAGGACTTGGGAAGGGTATTGCAACGAATGTGGAAAGGAACATCTATTCAGGGACTGCCCCAAGAATTCCAATAAGACTCATGATACAACCCAAATCAATGTGATTGAAGTAATTGAATCATCAGGCAGTGATAAAGAGTACAAAGTACCCTTAAAAGCTATCACACGAGCACAAGCCAAAGGACCAGAGAGGAAACAAGTAGACTCAGAGCAAGGAAAGAACAAAAAACTAGAACCCAAAATATAGATAGTGGAAGACTCTGAAGACTCACATGAGAATACCCAAACAAAGAAAACCCAAAGTTGGAAGGATAGAAGGGAAAAACTTAGAGACAAATGGATGAAAAACAAAAGTAGAGAAGATAAGAAGAACACCAGAGGTTGTAAGAAACCGAAGGAACCTGAAATACGAGAAGGAAACCCAATTACTCATCAGACACAAGAATCAAACAAGCCAGGATCAATCTTAGCAGACCCAAGACCAGACGATTTGGACATGTGGTTGAAAGCTTACCAAGCCAGAATCAGGAGTGGACCAAACATCGAGCAGCACGAGAAACTTTACCCACAAGGGGAGATAGAAAAGGAGAGACTTGCTATATGTAGGAAGCTCATAGAGGTAGCTCAGGCCACTCTAGAAAAAACTATCCCTGTCCTCCCAGAGACAAGAATGTCTTAGAATCAATACAATGATTGTTTTAAAAAGGACCAGAAACGAAAAGGGAAAGATAATAAGGAAGAATTACTTAACACTCACGACAAATGAATATCTGTCGTCCTTGAGTTAGAGGCTGATTGGCCAAGAGAGTTATGGACTAAGATTTGAGAAGACCAATGGAAAAAGAATGGAAATGCAAGAACTACTTTTGAGGAGTTAGATGTGGAAGACGATCAGCCAACTCCAAATTTGGAAGAAATATATGAAGAGGTTTCTATGCTAGACCGAAATAAAAAGGATACCCTAGGCTTGAATTACCAACAAATATGAATGTGTCACTTGATCATGTGCCTTCATTCCCCATGAAAGATGAATCCAAGAGAGAATGTGAGGACAATGCTCCTAAAACTACCTACACCAAGGAAAGAACATCCACATCGAAATCTACTACTCGATTCCCACAGTCAAGAAATGCTAATCGACACTAGTTTTGCAAGGATTGAATGAGGGAATCAGAGAAGGCAACACTGAAGCAGGTCACTCACACCATGAAGGCAACGAAAAACAACAATTTCTCTACATTACAATCAAGACCAAAAAGACTTCTAAAAGTATGGCTTCCAAAATCATTAGTGGAAGCCCAAAAAATGTGGACGTAGATGTGGATCCCAAAGAAGGTCAGACAGATTGGAAACCAAGAACTAAACAATCTAGAAGAAATATTGTGCACACGAAGCGAAACAATGAAGCCCAACAAGGCCTACCAAAGGTACAAGAGGAACACGACATCAACCAATCAGACTTCAAGAAAGAAAGAGAAAGGGTCTAGAGCACGACAAAACCAAGAGAAGCAAAGGCCTCAAACACTAACTACAAAATGGATATGGAGACCCAAGAGGCAGCAAGGACAGGAACAACAGACTCAACAGATATCCACTTGCACTCATGAAGAGTCGATTGCACCTAGAGTATGCATGCCAGGGTCACATTACGAGGCCATGCATTCGGCACATAATCTTTTCAACGAAACTAGTGGTGCACATTTCCAACTTGGGAATAAATCCTAGATTCTACTTCCATAGGAATGAACCTACAGTTTAAATAAATAAATGCTTCAGATAAAACTAACTTTTGTTTTCTTTCAGGAATATAAGTCAAAATAAGTGTGGTAAGAGACCTTACTTACTTAAGCAAGGGGAAACAGAGTGATGCAATAAGCAAAATGCCACCAAGCCACACATAACACACAACTTGATTTCTACTAGAAGCTGATGATCTCTCTATTACAAGTGCATATGGCTTCTGAGGATTCTGAAGCGACTGTTCAAGAAGAGGTGCTAGAGTTTCCCTTACAGAGTGTGACAAAAGCAAAAGGTAACTTGTTTCGGGAGTATCAACCTACTAGGGATTATCTATTATTAGTGACAATCAAGATTATGGACACAGACCATCAGTTTCTAGTGATGTCCCAAGATTTCAAAGTCGTGCATGAACTTCCGTCAACTATAGCCATAATGAAGAAGGTAGGTATTCAGAAGTACTTTGAACTATCAATCTACAAATCGAACTTCCAACGATGCACACAAGTGATGAACACCCTGCAATCGGCTTTACATGACCCGTTAGTACGTGAAGCCAGAGTTCTAGACGCGGTAGGAGAGTGGGTAATCATTCAATTCACCCATGATTTGATCAAGGAAGCCTTTAGGTGGGAAAAGAATGGAAACACAGTTTTGAAAGATGAAAGCCGAGGTGCTTGAACACGAACATTCACGGATATCAATCATGTCGATATAGAAGAATAAGTCAGATTGATTCATCAACACTTTTGCTTTCCAAATGTGCATCGATATACTACATCACAAAAAATCATAGTGTAGATGCTATCTCATGCCATCAAACAGATAGGGAACCAAATGAGTATGATGCCATATATTCAAGAACGCCTTTTCGAAGCTAAGAAGCAGTGGAACCATAAGAAATTCTTGAACGGAAACGTTGCATTAACAATACTTATCTATCACGCACTAGGCATTCGGGAACATTTGAAAGAGATGCCCTCATCTGAAGAAATGGCTAGGTATGCAAAGATAGCCATGGTTCCAAGAAGAAAGAAAGGATTAAAATAGTGGAAGAAGCTGAAACCAGCTCTCAACCAAGAATGAGAGGTACCAAAAGACTACGAGAGATGATGAAGGTAGAAGAAGCCATTCTAGCATCAAAAAGGATATATGTACTTCCAAGGACAAGGCTAGAAGACAATATGCCAATTTCAGAAGAGGAACTAACCGGAGCCATGGAAGCAACTCATTAGTACATGGAAGGTCAGGTAAACCTGCCATTCCAAGGTCATCATTACCTCCAGTCTCATGAAGACACTGAACAAAGAAAAAGGCTGACTAAGGTTCATAGATATAGAGAGTTGGGATTGGCCAACTCTAGTTCATCATCTGATATGCAAGATGAGCAAGAACTATCTATGTTGAATGTGGACATCAAAAGTGACTCAAAAGATGATGGCCATTGAGAGGAATTAAATCAAGTACCAGATGACTTTGGGGTGGAAGGCAGAAAGATAGATCCGATTCTTGATGACACTAACACAGAAAAAACAAGGTGGGGATCACCTAAAGAAGGAATTCATATAATTAAAATGAATGAAGAAACAAACATTCATATCACAGAGACATATTTAGAAGGAGAAGCTCCAGTAAAGAGACCAAAGGAAGAGCACGAATGGACAAAAGTAGAGGAAACAATGGAGGAGTCTGAGCCCTTCACACCAATCAGGGTGGTAGCGGAGCCCTCTCCTTTGGATGTCACTTTTCAAGATAGTGCTACCAAATTGACCAATAATGAAGAGGAGGAAAGAGAGTGAGAGATGCACCTACAAATAAGACAACCGCACAACGAAACCATACACGTGGAACAAGGAAGAGACATACGAATAGGGGAAGAACCAAACATCCCCAAAATATGGCTGACTGTGGATGTCGCTAAATTAAAGCCAGTCGTCAAGCGAATGATACAAACTGCTATGGACACTTAACACCTAATGCTTCAAGCAGATGCAGATTATGATAAGGCCATGCGAGAGAAAAGCCAAGTTCAGGTAATAAGTGAAAGCTTATCTGCAAAATTAATTCAAGCTCAATGGACACTCTCAGCCAAGGAATCAGAAGCCAAAGAAGCAAAAGACAAAAGCACCATGCTAGCGATGGAGAACCAACAGCTTATAGATCAACTTAATGAGATGCAAAGAAAATATGAAGTTGGTGAATCGGAGAAAGTAAGAATGAATGCACGAACTAAGTTGCTCGAAAGTCAAATAAAATTATATATGGAGGAAACAAACACTTTAAGGAATACAAATAAAGAGCTTATGACTGCCATATTATGTAACCAACCCATCGAGACAACCGAAATGACCACAAACAACACAAAAGAATTGGAGGAGCAAATCGCAAAGTATGACGATCAGCTAAAAAAAGAGCAAGCCATCATAGCAGAATGGGAAAAAAGATATATGGAAGACACCAGTGAACTTAGGAAAAAATGGAAGGTGGCAGAGAATAAATTCCTTGAGCAATGCAATGAAGATGCTAGCCAACTGGTTGTCATAGGAGAAGAACTCCTAAAGAACAAGGATGCAATCATGCGAGCCACCAAAGAAATCAAAGCAAAGGATGAACTCATTGTCAAATTAAAAGGTCAAATAAAACAACAGGTAACCGTGGGGACACCAGTAGTTCCAAGCTCCACAACAGCTACTGAGGAGACTGAGGTATGTCCTCTTTCTCCACCCATGCATCGTTCATCGGTAAGGGCAGAAACAGAGACCCAAACTGAAAGACATGATCGGGCTATTGCAGAACTAAGCCAAAATGAGCGGGCACTACTGGTGTCCCAGCTTACGGAAGAATTTGAAGAGCAGGTGATCAAAGTAATGAGAGAGACAAAGATTGAGAGCAAGAGTCTAGAACAGATTTTGAAGCCTTTCAATGTGCCCTATGGGTTACTCAAAGAAGAAACACGCCAATATATAAAGATGACCACCAATAAAGAACCAGATAGTGATTTGCAATTCAACATGCAGACATTCACCTATACACAAGAGGAATTCGATAAGGAAGATCTTATTTTGAGATGCAAGTTTTTGGAAAAGAATCCTATGCTACAAATACACTGGGAATCGGCATCGTCTGTGCTTCAAATCAACCCTTCTTTTTGCCCAGTACGTAGACGACGCTCTTGGATGCAATTTTGGGAAGCACAACGCCATGGAAGCTTAAATAATTAATGGCTAAATTATCCACTATTACCAAGCCCACCACGTAACTACTTACCGATGAAAGAATACATGGTGAAGACTATCGAGTTTTGGATTGCCAGATATGCCATAGTACCGGATTCAGCCATTAAGATGAAAAACAAAATTTTGAGTATGCTACTTACAGTAATAAAGGTATTTCAACATGCTCAGTATACCTTTTTGAACTTCATCGGAATTAACCAGGGAGCAGATGCACTAGTTTTTGATTTATCTACTATTCCTAGTTGCTTAATGCTCATGGCCATATACTCTAGACTTATGTTTTTGCCGAGTCCATATATGAAAACATTCAAAGAGGCATTCTTTATAGGATTTTTTGAAATGGACTCCGAAATCTTTGCAAAAATATCTTCTAACTTAAATGCACGACTGGTGGCCTATGAATTAAGCTTTTTTGCAGACCATAGAAATGCACTAGATGAAGGTGTAAATTCAAGTCAATGAAAGGAATTGATGATATGTTAAGCAAATTCGCTTAACCATAGAGAGTCGAAAGTCATCCAAACATATGCACGTCGCCACAAAAAGCCTGTCAGGGATGAGAGATTTTAGGAGGAGGGATGTGTGGAGGGAGAATCAAGCAAAAAGAGAAGAAGAAGAAGATCAAAGACCAAAACAGATCAATAAAAAAAGAAACTCAATTAGAAAGGACCACCCTCTGCCCAAAGCCCCACAGGGGCACGCATCAGGCAAGAACACCAAAGAACCTGAGGAATGGAAATAAGAAAAGATACCAACCAAGACTTTTCATGGGAGGTTGCACACAACTTCCTCATCCACCAGGTGCATGCGGAGGAAAGAAATGAAGAGGCTAAGCAATGCATCACGTCCCAAAGGATGTCAAAGAAGATTTAAGAACAGGACCTTTAAAACATAATGCTAGCTTAGATGACAAGTAAGGCCGACCAAGTGAGGCATGCAGTGCAAATAAGTAAATAGGCCCCAGAAAACACAACAGTGGGCAGCACGCCACAAGCAAGGACGGATCAAGGCCAGCAATTATCCATGAAGAAGTGCAAGAAGACATCCAGTAGATCCTGAGCCCTAGGAAGGTGCTTCAACCTCTCGATCTTCAGGAGATCCATATCGAAGGCTGAAAATCTAGACCTTCACACCTTCCACTGGTTGCGTGTGTGGCAGCCTGACTTATCACAACAACACAGAGTTAAAGAGGCGATTGGAAAATTAGAGTACAAATCTATTGTAGTTCATCTTCACGGGTTGCAAGTAGAGAAAAGAAAATAAGAAGTCAAAAACAATGCAAGAGGTCCTGAGTTATGATCAGTTCCTTGACCACTGGTAAAACTAGATCATTACAACTTCCACAGGAGCTGGCAATGGGCAATTATAAAGAAGCTATCAATTAATCAGGAACGAGATCGACTACAGGCACATAACTATGGACAAGAAGCAAAGCCTATCAAGGGATGATAGAGACAAAGAGGGGGAGAGTCTCACAGAGAAAAGAGGCACAAAAGAGGAGCCCCAAAATTTTCAAATTAATGGGCATAAAATTTCTTCTTCCAAATTCTAGGAAATTCCCTCGAAACTATGTAAATGCACTAGAGGAGTCCTCTAGATGCATAAGCCCCAAATCCTTGTAACATAACTCTTGTAAAATAGTAGGAAAATAGAGAGTAGTCAATAAACTCCCGGTCTCTTGTGTGAAAGGACCATTTTTAGGGCACATGTATATAAGTCACTTTGTGACTCTTTGGGAGAACTTTTTGCCATTGTGAAGAAGAAGAGCAGAAATTCGAATTTGCTTCTTTCCTGCTGATTTTCACCTTCTGCATGATCTTTTGTGTGCATGTGATGCTTGGAATGTGTGTGTAGGATTGGTATCTATCCCTTCCCGCCATTTTTGAACTACTGTAGTGTGTGTGTGAGCCACCACGAGTTGCGGAGCAAGTGTTGGTGTTTCTTGCCATTCACTATTTTGTGCATAACTTGAAGAATGTTTGTCATATTCAAGTGAAAATACAGGAATAGATGCGTCTCATCAAGAGCTTCAAGATGAACCCGCCATTGGCTATATTCAGAGTTTTGAGATGGGAGAAAAATTTGAATTTGTGCTTACTGCTGTAAGTGGTATCGTTGCATACATTTCTAGAGAGTTAGTGAGTAGGAGAGGTAGTTAAGTCTTTTCAAATGCATTGTAGTCCAGCCACTTCACTTTCCATCATGTGTGCACATGTCTTCATATGCTTGGTTCATATGGTTCTTCAGATTGATAATTAAACGTGTATCGATCCATCACTATACGCACGTGGGCCGATCGAGATTTAGTCTCATCGATACAAGTCCCTAAGGCTTCACAATTTAGGTACACAATATCTCTGAAGATGTTGAGTCAATGTATGAAGGAAAATTTTGTAAAAAGAAAAAATTGATGAAGAGGGAGATGAGTCCTAAAGTTGTAACATGATTATTTGAGAAAACTCTTAAGAATTTATCAAGCACAATTTCATTTATTTATGGCAAGTGAACTAGTTTAAGATGTATGTCTTTGAATTCCCAGGCGATGTTGTGGTTTCAGTGGTTGATTTTGCAAGAAAACTATACATTTTGTGATCAAAATGAAATACAATCTATGCATTGGTGGTCTCTACAGATAATTATTTTTGTGCATATCACATATTTTTGTTTGGAGGGCATTCCTAAAAAGGTAATCCACTTCTTCATATTCGATGACAAGAAGCATGACACTCTTTTTGTGGAACATTGTTTCCAATTACATCGGAAATGGTTGAGAGAGCTAAACCCTGACTTAAGCCAACATTGGGTATGGTGAGATGGTGAAACTTCTCAATTTAAAGCTAAATGTCCATTTTACTTTGTAGGGAGATATCCAGGGCTAAGAGGCATGACTATGATATGGAACTTCTTTGATTCAGGGCATGGGAAGGGCGAACATGACGGTGTAGGTGCAGTTGTGAAAAGGGTGCTAAACCATGAGCAACTTCAACCCGACGGTGCAATGTTGAAGTGTGTTGCAGATGTTGTGGAATTTCTCAGGGGACATTTCTCACGGGACATTTGTCAGGGTCAAAACGGAGAAATGTCACATGAGTCTTCTCGAAAGTGAGGTTTGACGAGGTGAACAGGGAGAAGGCTTGGGATTATAAGGGGATATCTCAAGTTCAATCCTTGGATTCGATTCATGGGTATTAAAGGCTAGATGGACATTGCATCGGTGTCAGAGAACTAACATGTTAACGCCTTCATTGTATCCAGGGTTAGTGGAAAAGATGCATCAACAAACACCATGTTCAAAATTGGGCATACTATACTTTGACTCCTATCAATGTTAGGCATGACTCAGTGTAGAAAGATCCATGGGAACATGTGGGTGGTTGAATTGATCCAGATATCGAGCCCCATGTGTCCTGCACACGGATGGTTTGTGATATTGAAGATCATGTCGATGGCGACCTTCTCAACCTTTACAAGTTTCATGTGATGATGTAGATCATTCTATTTTTGATGCAGATTTACATGATGCACTTGTTGATGAGAGAGCTGATATTGAGGAAGCAAAAACTATGTCAAAAGTTGGTGCAGACTTTGCATGACAGCAGGCTCTGATAGTGCGTCTTTTGCATCAGATTTCTACACTATGGCTGCCTCTAGTCTCTGTGTACACATCGTGCATGAAATCTATCGAAGTACATCAGACCTTCACACCTTCCACTGGTTGCGTGTGTGGCAGCCTGACTTATCACAGCAACACAGAGTTAAAGAGGCGATTGGAAAATTAGAGTACAAATCTATTGTAGTTCATCTTCACGGGTTGCAAGTAGAGAAAAGAAAAGAAGAAGTCAAAAACAATGCAAGAGGTCCCGAGTTATGATCAGTTCCTTGACCACTGGTAAAACTAGATCATTACAACTTCCACAGGAGCTGGCAGTGGGCAATTATAAAGAAGCTATCAATTAATCAGGAACCAGATCGACTACAGGCACATAACTAGGGACAAGAAGCAAAGCCTATCAAGGGACGATAGAGACAAAGAGGGGGAGAGTGTCGCAGAGAAAAGAGGCACAAAAGAGGAGCCCCAAAATTTTCAAATTAATGGGCATAAAATTTCTTCTTCCAAATTCTAGGAAATTCCCTCGAAACTATGTAAATGCACTAGAGGAGTCCTCTAGATGCATAAGCCCCAAATCCTTGTAACATAACTCTTGTAAAATAGTAGGAAAATAGAGAGTAGTCAATAAACTCCCGGTCTCTTGTGTGAAAGGACTATTTTTAGGGCACATGTATATAAGTCACTTTGTGACTCTTTGGGAGAACTTTTTGCCATTGTGAAAAAGAAGAGTAGAAATTTGAATTTTCTTCTTTCCTGCTGATTTTCACCTTCTCCATGATCTTTTGTGTGCGTGTGATGCTTGGAATGTGTGTGTAGGACTGGTATCTATCCCTTCCTACCATTTTTGAACTACTATAGTGTGTGTGAGAGCCACCACGAGTTGCGGAGCAAGTGTTGGTGTTTCTTGCCATTCACTATTTTGTGCATAACTTGAAGAATGTTTGTCATATTCAAGTGAAAATACAGGAATAGATGCATCTCGTCAAGAGCTTCAAAATGAACCCGCCATTGGCTATATTCAAAATTTTGAGATGGGAGAAAAATTTGAATTTGTGCTTATTGCTGTAAGTGGTATCGTTGCATACATTTTCAGAGAGTTAGTGAGTAGGAGAGGTAGTTAAGTCTTTTCAAACGCATTGTAGTCCATCCACTTCACTTTCCATCATGTGTGCACATGTCTTCATATGCTTGGTTCATATGGTTCTTCGGATTGATAATTAAATGTGTATCGATCCATCACTATACGCACGTGCACCAAGTGAGATTTAGTCTCATCGATACAAGTCCCTAAGGCTTCACAACTTAGGTACACAATATCTCTGAAGATGTTGAGTCAATGTATGAAGGACAAGTTTGTAAAAAGGAAAAATTGATAAAGAGGGAGATGAGTCCTAAATTTGTAACATGATTATTTGAGAAAACTCTTAAGAATTTATCAAGCACAATTTCATTTATTTATGGCAAGTGAACTAGTTTAAGATGTATGTCTTTGAATTCCCAGGCGATGTTGTGGTTTCAGTGGTTGATTTTGCAAGAAAACTATACATTTTGTGAGCAAAATGAAATACAATATATGCATTCGTGGTCTCTACAGATAATTATTTTTGTGCATATCACATATTTTCGTTTGGAGGCCATTCCTAAAAAGGTAATCCACTTCTTCATATCCGATGACAAGAAGCATGACACTCTTTTTGTGGAACATTGTTTCCAATTACATCGGAAATGGTTGAGAGAGCTAAACCCTGACTTAAGCCAACATTGGGTATGGTGAGATGGTGAAACTTCTCAATTTAAAGCTAAATGTCCATTTTACTTTGTAGGAAGATATCCAGGGCTAAGAGGCATGACTATGATATGGAACTTCTTTGATTCAGGGCAGGGGAAGGGAGAACATGATGGTGTAGGTGCAGTTGTGAAAAGGGTGCTAAACCATGAGCAACTTAAACCTGACGGTGCAATGTTAAAGTGTGCTGCAGATGTTGTGGAATTTCTCAGGGGACATTTGTCAGGGTCAAAAGGGAGAAATGTCACATGAGTCTTCTCGAAAGTGAGGTTTGACGAGGTGAACAGGGAGAAGGCTTGGGATTATAAGGGGATATCTCAAGTTCAATCCTTGGATTCGATTCATGGGTATTAAAGGCTAGATGGACATTGCATTGGTGTCAGAGAACTAACATGTTAATGCCTTCATTGTATCCAGGGTTAGTGGAAAAGATGCATCAACAAACACCATGTTCAAAATTGGGCATACCATACTTTGACTCCTATCAATGTTAGGTATGACTCAGTGCAGAAAGATCCATGGGAACATGTGGGTGGTTGAATTGATCCAGATATCGAGCCCCATGTGTCATGCACACGGATGGTTTGTGATATTGAAGATCATGTCGATGGCGACCAGTGATGGAAGGCAACGCATGCACCATCAGTGTACCCCTAATCTTAATCTCCAAGGCAAGCCTTCTAGGAGTGGATGCAAGATGATTCAAAGGGACTGGTGTTAGTTGTAGCATGTTGAATGAAGCACTAGCGAGTAAGGTATTTTGCGGTTAGCTTTGCAGGGGTTAATTTTAGCCCCTTCCATGCGAGAGTAAATCGGGAGACATCCAATCAGAATTTCGTGGAGGGATCGCATTTGGTTAAAGGGAGAAGTTGTGCAAACTTCACCAAGGAGAAGTCGAGTTCATTGGAGGGGCCCCTCCATCTTCCATGCTTGTGAGTGTGGAAGTTTCGTGCTCACGGAGGTGTGGGCTTGCAAAGTAAGGGAGATTGTGTAAGCTTGAAAAGCGCTTGTTAATTGAGAGATGTGGCACAAAGCGCTTGGAGAAAGATGTATAGAGAGTCAATGGTGAGGTATAGAGAGGTAGTAGGGAGGTGAGTCAATGGTGTGAGAGGTATAGAGAGAGGGTACTACTCACTCAAACATGAAGCGTGCTATCATCGATGTGAGAAGCGCTCGTGCCCCCAAACATGAAGCGTGCTCTCATCGATGGTTGGCCATGAAGCGGAGATTTTGGACGTTGCTCATTGAAGTCCTAAATCTAAAGCCAAATCGTCGATTATGAAGGTCGTCTTTTGAATCTTTGGATCTGCAAGACTTTGGAAGGCTTGCATGAAAAGTATTGTTCCTCAATCAGCCTTAGGATTTAAGGAAACTCATAAAGTGAAAATGATCGTTTCCTCTTTCAAAAGTAGTGTGCTCAACTATCCCTGGTGTCAACCAAAGCTGCTTCAAGATATTTAGTACCAGTACTCTTTGGAAGGACCTACCAGAATCTTCCACCAAGAACTTCCAATTCCTAAAAAGAAGTACAAGGGACTTAGGAAGGAAACTATTATATGGTTATGGGTTCAAGGGGCTCAATTGCATGGATCTAAATGTTCTAAAACCTTTGGAGAACCCTTGGTTTTCATTGAGAAACCCTTGGGAAAGCCACTCCAATTCAATGGTCTAAACGTTAGCTATTTACTCTAAGGTATGGATCCCTAGTCTTTGAAGACATATCTATTTTTGGACACCTTGAAGGTGTACATGCCCGCTATTGGCAGCACCCAAGGTGGAGTTACAAGACAAGGTAGTTGTCAGAGAGAATCAAAAGAGAGGGAGAGTCAAGCAGGAACAAGTAGACATAGCAATCAATGAAGACTCGACAACTAGGCCTACTTAATTTTTCAATTGATAACTCTTTTACAACAGTGATTTGAATCTTACTCCATTTTTTATAATTCTTACTCCATTTTGTGCAAGTTGAGGAGTATTAGATATAAGTACGTACCAATTTTCATATATTTTAGAGCTAAATAACTATTTTAGATGAAACATAGGACTTGGATTGACAACTACCAGAATCTTCCACCAAGAACTTCCAATTCCTAAAAAACATGTTAGATAAGGCTGTGCTCTTTCGATCTATGAAGTCGTAATACTCATGTGATCCCTAAGACAGGCTCTTAATGCTCATGAGGGCATGGCTCCATCATCTCTCTAACCTTCAGCTTCAATTAACATCAAGACAAAAAGAAGTACAAGGGAATTAGGAAGCCTACATCATCTTTCTAACATTCAGCTTCAACTAAGACCAAAACGGAAAGAGGTACAAGAGAATAGACTTTGGCAAGAGCTTTCTAGATTTCATTAATCTTTAGAAATGCGTCTTCTTATAAAAATGACTTCAATTTTCTTTTATAATATTTTAAGTGTCCATGTTCATACTTAAAATTGGTCCTCTTAGCCTTCTACTCTAAACATCTACATTGTAGAGAGCTCCAAAAATTTTACAAAAAATAAATGTGATACATATCATCATGAGGAAGAGTATTCCTCATTTTTATAAACTATGGAATAATTTATAGTATCCAAAAATACAATTTTTTATTTCTTTTTTACAAAAGCTTGCTATGTGTACCTCAATTAGCATTCATTCCAACATTCTCCCCCTCTTAATATATTTTCATCCTTCACAAAATTGTTCTGAGTGTCTTCTTATGTTTCTTTTCTTCCTTTGGTAGACGTGAAATATGAGATCATGACTCTTTCTTTATGTCACATTTTAAATATTGACCATCTCAAAAAGTGATTTCTTCCATTGTACAACTACAACTAGTCTATCAATAACATCTTTATCAATATATTCTATGTATGCTACTTTATAGGCTTTCAATCTAGCTTTCATTACTAATGATATCTTGCCAAAAATTTTAGAGTCTCTTTCAAGGAAACCATAATTGAACACATCTTTGAATGTTTTTTCATAATGACCACCCATAAATATGACTCTACTGTAATATGCCATCATGCAGATTCTATCTTGAATCTCATTGAGATAAAACTGAAGAGCATCTGTAAGAAAATTGAAAACTATAAAATTTAATTTTATGATGTATGCATTTGTGAAGGTTTCTATATAGGCTATAACCAATTTAAGTATTGTGAAAAGTAATATATGTGCTCTATAATTGAACTTTGCCAAGTTTTCCATAACTGCTTTTCTCGTAGTGATCATATAATTCCCCATTGGCCATGCTCCTTTCTTTGTGTCACGAGGAAGGGGATAAGGAAGAGAGCTCATACACACTCTCTCACAATCAAAGAGGAGCACACACACATTGATGCGAGGAAGAATGATCTTCTTGTTCTTCTTCTATTACATAAAAGGAATGTACAAGAATGACCTAAAACAACAATACAAGTGTAATATATAAATAAAATTACTTAAGGAAAATCCTAATGTCTACGAATGAGTGAGATGGCAAGAAAAAAATGTGCCATCAATCTCGGTAGATAAATTTAGTAAAGCTCAATGACGTATCCATGATATATACTGACATTACCACTATACATGTCAGAGATATGAAAAAGTGATACGTGTCATCTTGGATCATCACATGTTGAGCTTGATATCTCAACACTCCCCCTCAAGCTCAACATCATGTTCTCTAATCCAAGCATGTTTTGAAACTTCTTCAGCTTCTCTTCTCCAAGTGGTTTAAGAAAAATATCAATAACCTGCTCATTTGTCCTCATATAGACAAGATCAATATCACCTGCTAAGACCTTCTCTCTGATGAAGTGATAATGTACCTGAATATGCTTTGTTCTAGCATGAAAAACAAGATTTTGTGCTAACTGAATGCTACTAAGATTATCACAATAGATGATGATCGGCTTTTGCACTTCCACACCTAAATCAGAAAGTAGCATCTCTAACCATGATGCTTCACATGCTGCCATTACAGCACCTCTATACTCAGCCTCCGTACTTGACAAAGCAACAATGCATTGCTTCTTACTGCTCCATGTAGTAGCTACACTCCCAAGTGAGAGTAGAAAGCCACTAGTAGATCTTCTATCTGTAATACTACCAGCCCAATCTGCATGAGTGTATCCATGAACTTGAAAATCTACACTAGCTTCATAGAACAATGCATAATCCAAAGAACCAGTCACATAATGTAGAGTGTGCCTCACAGCATCTAAATGTGGCTTCCTAGAAAGCTGCATAAATTGACTTTCAAGTCCAACAGTGTAACTTAGACGAGGCCTTGTAATTTTGAGATATATCAAACTTCCCACAACTTTCCTATACATAGTTGCATTTTCCAATGCTTCACAGAATCCGTTTTCTACTTGGTCAATGTATTGTACACATCGTGCATGAAATCTATCGAAGTACATTCTATGTATTTCTAGAATCTACATTTCTACTCTGCTAGTTTCTCGTTCTCCAACAATAGGCTCTTGAAGCTAATGAAGGCATGACTCCATCATCTCTCTAACCTTGAGATTCAATTAAGATCAAGACAAAAAGAAGTACAAGAGAATTAGGAAGGATGTTGTTGTATGATTATGGGTTCAAAACCCTTTGGAGAACCCTTGCGTTTCATTGAGAAACAGTTGGGAAAGCCACTTCAATTGAATGGTCTCAACCCTAGGTATTTGTTCTAAGGAGTGGATCCCTACTCTTTGAAGACATATTTATTTCTAGACACCTTGAAGGTGTATGTGCCCATTATTGGCAACAACCAGGGTAGTCAAGTTGGAGTTACAAGACAAGGAAGCCATCAAAGAGAATTAGAGTAGAGGGAGAGTCAAGCAGGACCAAGTAGGCAAAGCACTCAATGAAGACCCAACAACTAAGCCTACTTAATTTTCAGTTGACAACTCTTTTACAACATCGATTTTAATCACTACACACCATTGTAAATTATGTTTTTTATCATTTTTACTCCATTTTGTGCAATTTTAGGAGTGCTCAAGCTTGAGGGTTTAGATATAAGTACATACCAATTTTCATATATTTTTGAGCTTGTTTGAACATCCAAATTAGCCTAGGAACCTATTTATTAACTAGATCGGACACTAGGTCTGGAGAGGGCCAAAAGCTGAACAGAAACTAAAAAAGGAGCTAGAGAGCTCATTTTTGGAGAGCAAATTGGGAATTGAAGTGAACAAAAGAGCTTATAATCTTGTTTTTTCCTAATCAAGGGTTCCATTGCTCCATCTCTTTGTCTTCATCTTGTTGTGCGTGCACATGAATTCGTAATACGCATGCGATCCCTAAGAGTAAAACATATTTCTAGAATCTACATTTCTACTCTGATAGTTTTTCGATCTCCAACGATAGGCTCTTGAAGGCATGACGAAGGCATGACGAAGTTAACACCAAGAGAGAAAGAAGCGCAAGAGAATTAGGAACGATGTTGTGTGATTATGGGTTCAAAACCCTTTGGATAGCCCTTGGATTTCATTGAGAAACCCTTGGGAAGCCACTCCAGTTGAATGGTCTCAACATTTTTCCTAATCAAGGATTCCATTGCTCCATCTCTTTGTCTTTGTCTTGTCATGTGTGCACATGAATTCGTAATATGCATGCGATCCATTTTCTACTTGGTCAACCTATTGTACACATGGTGCATGAAATCTATCGGAGTACATCCTATGTACTTCTAGAATCTACATTTCTACTCTCCTAGTTTCTCAATCTCCAACGATAGGCTCTTCACGTTCATGAAGGCATGGCTCCATCATTTCTTTAATCTTCAACTTCAATTAAGACCAAGAGAGAAAGCAACACAAGAGAATTAGGAAGGAGACTGTTGTATGATTATGGGAAAACCGTTCGGAAAAACCGTTCGGAAAGCCACTCCAATTGACTAGACTTTGAATGACATATTTATTTCTAGACACCTTCAAGGTGTACGTGCCCATTGTAGTCAAGGTGGAGTTACAAGACAAGGAAGGCGTCAGAGAGAATCACGATAGAGGGAGCAAGACCAAGTAGGTAGAGCAGTCATCGAAGACGTGACAACTAGGCAGATGAATTTATAATACGCATGCGATCCCTAAGACTAAAACCAATCTTTTCCATCACCAAATCCATTTTCTATTTTGTCAACCTATTGTACACATGGTGCATGAAATCTGTTGGAGTACATCCTATGTACTTCTAGAATTTACATTTCTACTCTCCTAGTTTCTCGATCTCCAATGATAAGCTCTTGACACTCATGAAGGCATGGCTCCATCATCTCTCTAACTTGGAGCTTCAATTAAGGCCAAAAGAAAGAAGCACAAGAGAATTAGGAAAAATATTGTTGTATGATAATGGGTTCAAAACCCTTTGCAGGACCCTTGGGTTTCATTGAGAAACCCTTGGGAAAGCCACTCCAATTGATGGTATTTATTCTAAAGATTGTATCCCTAGTCTTTAAAGACATATTTCTTTCTAGATACCTTGAATGTGTACGTGCCCACACATTAGACCTCGAAGCAATAGTTATTTCTAGACACAAGGAAGGTGTATGAGTGTAGGTCGAGAGCTTCCTCACTTAAGAAACCCACGTGATTTCACGTGATCCCATGTGTTGCTTGGTTTTTCAAACCCATGTGGAGGTCTCAATTAGCATCCATGTGACTTGGACACATGTCCCCCTTGACTTGGAGGTGTATATATGGGTGGCATTGGATGGGTAGAAATGTAATCTCTCTTCCTCCTGGTGGTCTTTCCAGTTAGTTTAGGTGATTTCTTGGTCGGACATGTACATTATACAACATTGCTATCTCAATGCCTTTTACATTCATCCATAGCTTCTCTTCATGTTACTCATGAACAGTTATCCTCAGCATGTGCCCCACACAATGTGTAGCATAGTATAAGTTTTTCTCTCCAACAATATGGGTATTTGTTTGTTGTACTTTGGAGTTTTCCTCTCCAATCACCATATCATAAAGGACTAACAACCTCAAATAGTAAATTGTAAATCCAGGGAGTATACTAAGACCGTAGCTCCTTCTTTATCAATGGACTCCAAGTTTTATGACACAAAGATCAGAACATTCATTAATCTTCTCCATCCCATCATAACATTTAAAGAATTCATCATTTTTAGATAGAAATCTTCATTTGATTGTAAATATGGATAGGAATAAGATTTTTCAATGATTTGAGTGCCTAAAGGCTGCTATTTTTTATAAGGACGATGAAGAGGTTTCCTAATCGACCATGGTTATGTTGTTGTTGAAGCATACAATTCTTACCATGGTGAAAGTTCCGTCGATCGTGACTCTTCATGTTGTATGCCCGTCGTGATGATTGACCACTAGCTTGTCTCTCGTGCTGATGGATGTCTGTGTTGATGGTTCTCATCAGAGATTGTTCAAGCATGCACTCCTGTCCTGTCACTCTCTTTGTTTCTTTTTCTTTTTCTGTTTTTTTTTTGGTGAAATAAGACAAGAAGAAAGGTGTTAGCATCAATAAAATATTTTACATATGTCAGATGTGTATCATGTGCCTGGGATTCTCAATTGTGTCTATGCACGACCGTGTAAGGAGGCCCTGTATTAATGCATACTTTGGAAATGCATGACCTGAATGGTGCAAAAGATAGGGTTATGCCAAAGGCACATGGTTGTTGCTGGTCGAGGCATTTGATGTTACTTGTAGAATTGATGCAATCTTTGTTTGGAGGTGTCGATTGAATCTTGCAATGATGTAATCCTCCTTATAGGGATCCATTTGAGAATGGTATGTGGTCCTGTGGAGATCACTTCTGGCCCTTTCATCTTTGGATGGTTGCTAAAACTTGATATCCATAGTGGTCGGCTCCTTGGTGTTGTGGAAGCTGCTGGTACATTTGGCTTCCAAACCCATATCCTTTGTGATTGTCTTTTTATTATCGGCCAAGAGATGAATTCATCTTCTTTTGGTCTCTACCCGTGGTTTCGACTCTTGCTTCTCCGTGGTGTTTTTGTTGAGATTTTCCTCGTGAGGGAGATCAGATGGTTTTGTGCATGTAAGAGTGCCTTGGGTACCCACATTTGTAATCGCTCTTGTTGAGCTGCCGCTAATTTCTTTGGCACCCAAATTTGTACGTTAGTATGGTTGGCCTTCATCGATTGCTTTGGTACCCAAATTTGTCGAAGACCGTAGGATTGAGCTGGTCCTCGTTTCTTGGTGCTTCCTGTAGCATGGTTGGCTTGCCTCACTGGGAAGGGTTGTGGCAAAGCTGGTGCTTGTTCTCCTTTTCGTACCCAAATCTGCTTCATGCCCTGAGCTTCTTTCTTCTTGAATTTTGTTTGTCTAGTTGATATAGCAGATGTCTTCTTTGCTTGCCTCTTTGGTCGAGTTACACTTGCATTAGTATGTGAAGAAGAAGAGAGGTTTGCTGGCCTTTGAGCCTGTGCTTCCATGATTGAGTCCTTTTGCTTCGTAGGGTTTTTGACACACATAACATTTTCTGTACGAAGATTAGTTTCGGAAGAACTAAGAGAATGTGTGACCTTTGGATTTGTGAGCATGCAATTGTCTAATTCTAATGTAATACATTGTTCATGTGCCAAAACTTGAAGGATTTGACTTTAGGTTCAAGTTGACTGCATGGTCGTAAATCCAATCTTGACCCAAGACAAGTGGCTCTATAATGTCCTCATCATGACATAATAGCATTTTGACTTTCATTGGAACATCTTGAAGGTAGATGGGAAGTTCCACCTCGCCCAAACAAGGGGTTTCCACACCTCCCAAACCTATGAGATAGGCTTCTATGGGCTTTATGTTCAATTGCAAGTCTTGGCAGTAGGATAGTCTAACTGCACTAGTTGCTGCACCTGAGTCAATCAATGCTCTCATAGTCCTTGCATTCTTCCCTTGTCCTACCGCTATGGTCACAAAAGGACGTCGATCAATTATTTGAGAAGCAATTGCACTTGATGTTCGACACATGGCCATGTGGTATCTTGGGGCCTCTCGATCCAATTCTAGGCCTAGGCGTCTTAACTTATTTCTCCTAATGCGTTCTTTAGCCTCTGCCTGTGCTTCTTCTCTAACCCTTAACTCTTCTTCTTTTCGCTTCTTAGCAGTGTTGAGTCTCTGTAGCATATCCTTTGTAAGAGGTTCTTGATATAGCTTGACTCGACAACCACTGATATAGTTGGGCAAGATATTACCTTCTAGTGTGGCCAATTGAACTGCACCGCTAGTGGAAATTCTATTAATGATCATGGGTCCATATCCTCTTTTTTCAAATTTACGGGCATGTTGCTTGAATGTATAAACCAACACTAGGTCTCCCTCTTTCAAGCCTTTATCTTTGATGTGTGCATCGAAGTATGCCTTTTGCCGTTTCTTTGCAGCATAGATGCCTGCCGTTGCTCGTAGCCTTGTCTCACCTAAGCGTTCTAAATCAAAGATCCGCGATGATAACTCGTGTCCATTCCAGTCATGCTCTTGTGCTACTTTTAAAGTTGGGATTAGGAAGTCCAACGGTAGCACAACATTTTGTCCGAAGACCATCTGAAATGGGGTGGCATTGAGTACCGTTTTATAGGAAACTCGGTAGGCCCAAACAGCATGATGAAGTTGTTTGTCCCAATCAGAGCGTTTGTTATTTACTAATTTTGTCAATACATTACATAGGATCTTATTTGTGCTCTCAGCTTGTCCGTTAGCTTGTGGATGATAGGGGGCAGACTTCTTATGTATCACCAAGAATCCTTGGAGAAGATTTTTTATTACTTCATTCAAGAGGTGTGTGCCTCTATCACTTACTAACTCTATTGGTAATCCGTATCTCGTGAACACATTCTCAAATAAAAACATTGCCGTTGTTTGAGCATCATTCTTTGTTGTGGCTTTGACTTCTACCCACTTTGTAAGGTAGTCCATGGCTACAATAATGTATTCTGCATGGGAGTTTCTAGCTGGGGGGTTAATAGGACCTACAAAGCCTATGCCCCACTTCGAGAATGCACATCCTCCCATCATTGGCCTCAAAGGTATCTCATCTTTTCTAATTGGGTACTGGGCACACTGGCATGTGTCACATTTCTTCACATAGGTATGTGCATCCATATGAAGAGTGGGCCACCAAAGTCCTGAGAATAAAATAATCTTAATTACTCGATCAGGACCAAAATGTTTGCCTGCGACACTGCTATGGGCAGTTTCTAAGACTTTCAAGTAGTCTGATTCGTGAACGCACAATCTTAAGTAACCATCTTTTCCTCTCCTATATAGGTTGTCTCCTACGAAGGCGTAGTCTTTAGCCTCTTGCTCCATGCTTCGTTTCCTTGCTAGAATAGCCTCCTTGGGTAAGGTTCCCGATCTCATGAATTCTACCAATGGGGCACTCCAGTCTGGAATTAATGACACGTGATAAAGGGTGGCATGCTCCACAGGGGGTCTCTCTTTGCAGATTGGACAATTCTTAATCCACTCATGAATTTCTTTGTCCACACTAGGCCAATACACTCCTAAGCGTTTCAGATTCTGCAATGTTCATTGTTTAGAATAGTGACTTCCTAGCAACCCTTCATGGGCTTGTTGCAACCAACTACTATGTTCATCATCCTCGACACAACAAGCTAATAAACCCTCTGTACCTTATTTGTACATACTACCTGCCAATATTTGATATTTTTGTGATTTTACAATCTATGTTTGTTTTTACATTCTTATTTGTGGATCCAAAGGTTAGGACTGTACCAACTTATTTGCCCATTTAGGAACAACTTCTAGATTGAACAGATAAGCATCGGGCAATTCATCTGAGACTCCGTGCGGTGACTCACCTGAAGTGATGCGAGATAGGTGATCCACCCTAAGGTGGGTTCTACCTTTCCTAACAACCACTTCGAAGTCATATTCCATTAGTAAGAGGAACCATCTTTAAGCGTCCCGTGTTGCAAGGTTTATTGACCAAGTATAATAAAGCTTGATGATCAGTGAAAAATTTGAACTTGTTGGCCAATAGATAGTGTCTAAACTTCTTTACGGCATATACCATGCCTAAGCCTTCTCTTTCGGTTGTGGTGTAGTTTCGTTCAGCAGTGTTCAATTGCCTACTAGCATATGCTATAGGCAAATCTAGGTTGCCTTCACCAGTGGGTTGTGACAACACACATCCTATTGCATAATTAGATGCATCCACGTGTACATGGAATGGCTTCGTCCAATCAGGAGTGGTCAGTATTGGCGATGTGCACAAGCGTTCGTTTCTTCAGCTCATTGAAGGACTTTTCACAGTCATCATTCCACTCAAAATTTGTCAACAAGGCATAAAGAGGTTTAGCTGTCCATAATGGCCCATGAAGGCTTGTACCTCTTTAACATTCCTTGTCCGCGGCAACTCCGCTATGGCTTTTACCTTGTCCTCATCTGTCGATATTCCATTCTTAGAAACAATATGACCTAAGATTTTACCTTGACGTACCATGAACACACACTTTTCTGGGTTCAGAAACACTCGATATTCTCTACACTTGTTGAAGATCTGTCTGAGCTCAGGGATGTGGTATCTTCGCTCTTAGGAATGAGCACATAAGTCGTCCACATATACTTCTAAGATCTTTCGCAAGAACTCTTTGAAGACATGACACATGAGTCTTTGGAATGTTGCAGGTGCATTGGTGAGCCCAAAATGGCCTCACACGAAATGCAAAGATCCCCCACTCTGTGGCAAAAGCTGTTTTATGTTGATCTTCTGGGGCAATGGCTACTTGATTGTAACCTGAAAATCCATCAAGGAAGCTGTAAACCTCCTTGCCTGCAACACGTTCCAATAAATGTTCAGTGATTGGAAGCTGTGTACTTGAGCCGTAATGACTCAAGGACTTGTACCAATGAGACTATACCTCGATTGCCATACAAGTGCATATAGTGGAGTTCTTTTCACACATTTAATTATCAATCCTAAGGAGTGACTTACCAAGTGTATGAAGACATTTGCACACGTGATAGAAAATGAAGTGAGTTAGCTATCCAAGCATGAGAAAAGACTAATACTACCCACACCTACTGAAAAACTGGAAGTGTTGCCGCAAGCCTCTTTTCAGCAGTTTTGGTTTTTTGAGGTTTTCTCCCAGCCCAGAACTCCGAACATAGGCAATAGGGTACTCGTTTCGAAGCTCTCGCCGAGACGAATCCAACAGTAGTGGTTTCACTCAATTCTGACCACTCTGCTGCAAGTTATGGCAGAAACAGTGAATTACGGGAACTACTAACACCCGCGTTTTTGCTTCTCCTAGCTTACGCACGCACTACAGCCACTCAAAACAAGGGGGAAGGGGTAGACAACAGTCCTACACTTGCATTTCAAGCATCACACACACATACATGAGCAAAATGAAGATCAAAATCAGCAAGGAAGAGGTGAACTCGAAATTTCAGAAGTGCTCTTCTTCACAATGACCAGAAGTGTCCTTTACAATAAGTCACTTTTGACTTATATACTAGTGCCCTAAGTTTGGTCCTTTCACACCAGAGACCGGCACTTTATTCACTAAAATGCTAACTTCCTACTAATGTACATGGGTAATTCACTAATCTTCTGAGGGGGTGCATCTAGAGGACTCCTCTAGTGCATTTACAACGGAAAATATATACAAAAGTGGTTATGTTACAAAAAATTGTGTGTCCAAATCGGAAAAATTTTGGGGCCCGTCTTTTTTCTCTGCTTTGCGCGCTCTTTAGCTCTGCAACACTCTCCCCCTCTTCGTCTCTGTCGTCCCTTGACAGACTTTGCTTCGCGAACGCGTCCCTTGGGCTGTGTTGCCTGATTCTTGATCTTGCTTTTCTCCGCACGCTCCCCTTGGTCAGTATTGTCTGCAGTTAAACAGACATGCAGATTCGATGGCCTTCTTGATTCAAGCTCTACTACTCGAGAGCCTGATGTAGTTGTCTTGCCTGTTGACTCGGGTTGCCACGCACGCCACAAGTGACTAGGAATGTGATGTTCTTAGTCACCCTCTTCAACTTTTCAGCCTCTACCCCTTTCTTACTTTTGGTCCTACTCTGATGTTTGAAAAGTCCATGACTCGGGACCCTGGGGTTTAGCTTTGTAGCCTGGTGCGTGCCCCTGCGGGGCTCTGTGCAGAGATGGGTGTTGCACCCCTGCGGGGCTTCCTGCAGAGATATATTCTTCTTCTCTTCTTAATGAATTGCTTTGGACTTTGATTTTCTTCTTCTTTTCTTCTTGCTTGATTGTCCCTCTACACGTCCCTCCTCCTGAACTCTGTCGTCCTCGACAGGCTTTCTGAGGCGACGCGTGTATGTTTGAATGGCGGTTTGCTCTCGTTGGTTCAGCAGATTTGCATGACATATCATGAACTCCTTCCATTGCTTTGACTTCACTCCGTCTTCTGGCGCCTGTCGATGATCAGCAAAAAAGCTTGTTTCATAGGCCACCAGCCTTGCATTTAAATTGGAAGTCATTTTTACAAAAATCTCCGAATCTATTTCAAAGAAGCCGGTGAAGAATGCTTCTTCGAAAGTCTGCATATATGTTGATGGTAAAAACATAAGGCGTGAGTAGTATGCCATGATGGTTAGTCGGCTCGGGATGGTTGATAAATAAAAAATGAGAGCTTCCGATCCTTGCGTAATGCCAATGAAATTCAAAAATGTATACTTCGCGTGCTGGAAGACCTTCAACACGGTAATAAGCATGCTGAATATTTTATTTGTCATCTTGACTGCTAAGTCCGGCACTGTGGCATATTTGGCAATCCAGAATTCCATTGTCTTTACCATATATTCTTCAGTGGGTAGATAATTATGTGGCGGACTAGGTAGTAACGGGTAATTTAGCCACTGATTATTGATGGAGCCTTGACGCTGTGCTTCCCAAAATTGCGTCCAAGAGCGTCTGCGGGGTACAGGACAAAATGATGGATTTACCTGAAGCGCATATGGTGATGCTTCCCACTGTACCCGCAAAGTCGGATTCTTCTCCAAAATTTTCCTTCGCCATGTGGGATCCGCCTTCTCAAATTCCTCTTGAGTATACTTGAAAGTGTCATGCTGGAATTGAAGGTTGTGGTCCGGATCTTTATTCGTGGTAGTCTTTATATACATGCGCGTCTGTTCTTTAAGTAGACCATATGGTACATTGAAGGGCTTCAAAATTTGATCTAGCTGTTTATTGTCTATTCGAGCTTCTTTCATTATTTGTATTATTTGATCTTCAAAATCAGCAGTGAGCTGGGACACCAGTAGTGCCCTTTCTGGTCTGCTCAATTCTGCAATGTCGCGTGTGTTAGGTTCTAGTGGAACCTCCTTTTCCGCCCTTATTGGTGAATGATACAAGGGGGGAGAGAGAGGACGTACCTCTTCCTCCACAGTAGCCGTGGTTTCTGGAGGAACTACTGGTGTCCCTTGTTTCTCTTTTAGCTCAATCTGCTCCTGCAGCTGTTTAATGATGTCATCTTTATTCTTGAGCTCCTCTTCAGCCTTGGTAAGTTTTTCTTGGTGTTTGATTAATTCCTGTGCCACAATATGCATGTGATCTGTGTCTTCCTTGCACTGTCGGAAATAATCTTTCTCGGCTTTTTTCCATTTCTTTCGTAGAGCTGCAGTATCATTCATATATTTCTGTTCCCATTCTGCAACTGTCTCTTGCTCCTGTTTGAGCTGTTCTGTCATCTTTGTCAACTTTGCTTCCATGTCTTTTATGTCCTCATTCGTTTTGTCAAGATCTGTCGATGGTTGATCACTGAGGAGAGCTGTCATTAGCTCTTTGTTTCTGTCCCTGAGCTGGTCTGCTTCTTCCATGCTCACCTTTAGCTGCGACTCGAGTACTTTGCTACGAGTTTGTATTCTTGTTTTCTCTTTTTCTGTTACTTCCACTTTCTTCGTCAGCTCCAACACTTGCTCTTTCAGGTGGGCATTCTCCTTCTCTAATGTTTTGCATTGTGTTTTGGTTGTTTTTATCTCTTCCTGTTTCTTCAACACCTGAGCTTCTACTTTAGATAATTTCCTTGCCAAATTCATACCTTCTTTTTGAAGCTTTTGTTTGTCGAGCATGGCCTGGTCGTAATCTTCATCAGCATCAAGCATTAACTGTTGAGTGTCTAGTGCAGTGCGAATCATATCCTGCACCACAGGCTTGAGCTGAGCTATGTCCACGTTCAACCATGTCTTTGTTACCTCCGGTGTTTCTCCTGTTTGTACATCTTGGCCCTGTGCTACGTGAATCAATTCTTGGTGTGGTTGTCGGACCTGTAGTTGTACTTTACATTCTGCTTCCTTTTCGACCGTTTTCCGAACTTTCGTGGCACTCCCTTGAAAAGTTACATCCAGAGGGGACGGTTCTGCCACAACCCTAAGTGGTGTGAAGGGTTCTTCGTCTTCTTTCTCTTCTTCTTGAGGCTTGTCCTCAGCTATCATTGCATGCGTCTCAGCTTCAGACTTCTCCTCCTTTGTGTGAGTGATGGAGGCATCCTTCGTTTGCATAGTGTTTTGCCCTTCTTCTTCTGCCTTCTCTGTGGTTGCGTTCTGTTCTGCCAGCAATGATTGACTTTTTTCTTTGTTGTCAAGTTGAGCTTCGTCATAATTGACTTCGTTTAATTCGGCCCACTGGCCATCATCTTTTGATTCACTTTTAATATCTACATCCAGTAACGATGTAGTTTGCTTTTCTTGGGCGTCGGATCCGGAACTTGAGTTGTCTAGCCCAATCTCTCGATACCTGTGTACCTTAGTAAGTTTTCTTTTGGGTTTTTGCACTGTTTCAGCCTGTTGGTAGTGATGACCTTGCACTGGGAGATTGATTTGCCCTTCTGTATACTTGTGAGTCTCCTCCAGTGCTTGAGTTAAATCTTCTTCCGTAATTTTCCTGGGTCCTTGAGTGGTGGTGGTGGGCAGCACATGTACTCTCTTTGATTGTGGTGCTTCTTCTTCTTTCTGCAGAACTTCTCTAGGCCGCTTTGTACCTCTCATGGTTCCTCTCATCCGCGGTTGCGAACTTGTCTCTGTTTCTTCTGCTTGTTTACTTCCTTTCTTGTGTTTAGGTACTGTAGCACTCTTGACGTATTGAGCCAGCTCCACTGAAGATGGCATCTCCCGCAAATATTCGCGCATGCCCAATGCATGGTAAATCATGATTGTGAGGGCAGTGGTTCCATTGAGGAATTTCTTATTTTCCCATTTCTTTTTGGCCTCAAACAATCTTTCTTGCACATATGGGGTAAGATTTACTTGATTGCCAATTTGTTTTATGGCATGAGATAATAATTGGACAATAATTTTTTGAGGGGCCGTGTATCGGTTCATGCTCGGAAAACAAAAATGTTGGTGAATCAATCTGACCTCCTCTTCAATGTCCACTCTGTTAATGTCGACAAAGGTTCTAGTATTTGCTCCACGAATTTCTTCTTTGGCCGTATTGACACCATCTTTCTCCCATTGAAAAGCTTCTTTAATTAAGTCGTGGGAGAATTGCACGACTACCCATTCACCATTCTTATCCATCACATTGGCTTCTGGCACCAATGGATCATGTAGTGCTGGTCTTAAAGTGTTCATAACCTGTGTGCATCGTTGGAAGTCCGGCTTGTAGATGGGTAACTCAAAATATTTGTGAATTCCTGCTTTCTTCATGATATCAATTGTAGATGGCATGCCATGCAAAATCTTGAAGTCCTGGGACATGATCGGAAAGTGGTGATCTGTGTCCATAATCTTTATGTTGGCCAAAAAGAGATACTCTTCCACAGGCTGTTCATCTCTGAACCAATGTCCTTTTGCTTTCGTAAGGCATTGGGGAGGAAATTCCTGGACCTCCCCTTGGATTGTAGCTTCAGAGTCTTCAGAAGCCATCTGCACTTAATATAGAGTGTTAATCAGTATCCATACATTTTTTAGCAATCCTCCTCCATGTGTTGATCAATAATTTACTATTGCTCCGAGTGCATGGTGCCGTCCCTTTCCCGTGGGTGTGAGAAGGGTAATACCTGAATTTTTATGTGTTTTTTTATATTTTTTGCTGAAAAGAAAACATAAAAGTTAGTCCATAGCCGAAGCGGTTAGTGAATTTTTTGGAGTACTATTTTTATGTATGTACAAGTGCATTTCCCATTTCTCAAGGGAAAATGTGTGTGATTATTCTGAAGTTAGAAAAAAAAGTGTGCCGAATGCTTGGCCTTGTAATATGGCCCTATCATGCGTACTTTGGGTGCATCAGACACGACATGAGTGCAATCGGGTGCTTTGTCTCCTCGATCATCTGCTTCTTGTGGTAGTTTTGGTTTCCAGACCCATTTTGAGAACACTGAGATAGGTCTCTGGGTTTTCTCAACTCGTGCAGCTCTTCGTGTTCCATTTGCCTTATCCACAGTCCGATGGAATTTGACATTGCTTTGTGATCTTTTCTGATGATTCTCTGGTGGTGGTGGCCTTTGCCTCGTCTCCTGTGGCGTTTCCACCTTGGTCTTCACATTCTGTTTAACTGCTTGTATGACCTTTTTGGGAACCCATATCTGATGTCGAGATCGTTGAGCTTCAAGCAGGGGCTTGGCAATCCATACTTGTACGGGTTCTCTTCGTTTGTAGTGCTTTGTAGCTGATTTGGTGATGTCAGTTTCTTTCTTCAAAGCGCTTGTAGACCTTTTTTGACTCTGTACCTGATCCTTCTGTACCCATATATATTTGGATGGTGGTCTGTTCGAGTATCTGCTTGTTAGTTTCCAATAGTGTGAACTTTGGATACTTCGAGCCTTTTTAGGAGAGGGTGTCTCCTCGATGGTTGGCTGATTCTCATCTACTTCGGGTAGCTTCGACACTACAGGGGATGTCGGAATGATTAAAGTTTCAGTTTCTACACATTTGCTTTCTGAGGGTTGAGCACAGTCGCTACTAGCTTTCATCGCTTCTTGAACTTCCTCTGATCTTGGTATTGACATGGCTTGGTTACATGGTTTCTCTTCAAGCAAGCTGAAAACCTCCTTATGCCCTATCGTGGCTGAAATATATCCTTGAGCCAGATGGATACATGCTTCTGTTTCAATGATCCAGTCTTGTCCTAGAATGAAGTCTTCTATTAAATCGTCATTCTCACATACTAGGACTCTTTGTTCCATGGAGGAATTTCCTATGTGAAGGGACACATTAGTTGTTCCAATACAGTCTAGGGTGTGACCTCCAATTCCTATTAGTTTGGCTTTCGTGGGATTCAATTGCAATTGCAGTTCATTTGCTATTCTCTTTCGCATGCAGCTGAGGCCTGCTCCTGAGTCTATCAATGCGTCTATCAATTTATACTCCGTCTGACCAATCCCTAGGTTTAGGTAAGGTTGTGTTTTACATATAACCGTTGTGTCACCATTTTTGATCTGGTAGTTTGCCATAGGGATGGGCTCTTCTCCTTGGAGATAGCGTTCATCTCTTTGCCTGATCCACTCCTTGTGTTTTCTAATGCGTTCTAGGGCTTCCTGTCGTGCTTCTTCTCGTATTCGTTCTTCTTCCCTTTTCCTACTTTGGGCCCCCAACAGTCTAGCTAGCATTTCATCGGTCAGAGGCTCCATAAATCGTTTCACTCGGCATCCACTGATGTAATTAGGAAGAATGTCTCCGTCTAGTGTGGCGAGATTGACTGCACCACTAGTGGAGATTCGATTTATGATCAGGGGTCCATATCCACGTTTCTGTAGTTTCTTTGCATGCTGTTTTAGGGTGTATACTAGGACTAAGTCGCCTTCTTTTAGTCCCTTATCTTTAATATGTGAGTCATAGTATGCCTTTTGTCTCCGTTTAGCGGCATAGATGCCTGCTATCGCCTGCAATCTAGTCTCATGCAGCTTTTCAATTTGATCTAATTGCTGGGACAATTCATGACCGTTCCACTCATATTGCTGGGCTACTTTTAATGTAGGCACTAAGAAGTCAATTGGCAAAATTGCATTCTGCCCATACACTAGGTTGAAAGGTGTAGTTCCAATGGCCGTTTTATATGCCACTCGGAAGGCCCAAATTGCGTGATGCAATTGTTTGTCCCAATCTGACCTTCCATTATTGACAATCTTTGTCAATACCGTACATAGTACTTTGTTGGAACTTTCAGCCTGTCCGTTGGCTTGAGGATGGTATGGGGCTGATTTTTTGTGGATCACTAGAAATTCATTCATTAGAGATTCAATGACTTCGTTTAGGAAATGAGTTCCTCGATCACTTACTATCTCGATCGGTAGTCCAAATCGGGTGAAAATGTGCTCAAAGAGAAATTTTGCTGTAGTTTGAGCATCATTTTTGCGAGTGGCTTTAGCTTCTACCCACTTTGTCAAGTAGTCGGTGGCTACTATGATGTATTCTGCATGTGATCCTTTCGCAGGTGGGTTGATAGGTCCTATGAAGTCAATTCCCCACTTGGTAAATGCTCTCGCACAAACCATGGGTCTTAAAGGCATGTCATCTCTTCTAATGGGATATTTTGCTCTCTGGCACGTTTCGCAGCTTCTCACATATGTCTCTGCATCCATATGTAGAGTTGGCCACCACAAGCCTGCAAAGAGAATCATCTTGACCGTTCTATCTGCTGAAAAATGTCCTCCCGCAGCTCCTGCGTGTGCCATTTCTAATATGGGAAGATACTCTCCTTCATGCACGCACATTCTGAGTTGATTGTCTCTTCCTCGTCTAAACAGTTGTTTCCCCATTATCACATAATCTTTGCTCAATTCTTCTAGGGATCGCTTTCTTGCTAGGCTAGCTCCTATTTCGTGCTCCTTCGTTTTGAGGAATTGCACTAATGTTTTACTCCAATTAGGCGCTATGGTAGAAAATGGTAAGGACACGTGATCCTCAGGGCTAGTTTCCTGGCATTCCATACAAGTACTTACATGCTCGTGAACGTCCTTGGACATATCAGGCCAATATACGCCTAACCTCTTTAATTCTCGTATTGTTCCGTGCATCCCTTGGTGGGTTTTCCACTTGTTGACATGTGCTTGCTGAATTAGTTGCTTCTGTTCATCCTCCTCGATACATCTCAATAAAACTCCGTTAGGTTCCTTATAGTACATGCTTCCAGCAACAATGTGTAAATTCCTTGATTGAAGAATTTCTTTTTTGCTATTCCTGTTGATTGGGTGCTGAGGGCCATGCGTAAGTATAGGGGTCAATTTTTCTGCCCACTTCGGACATACTTCTAGATTAAACAGATAAGCATCTGGTAAATCATCTGGCACTCCGCTAGGTGGCTCTCCGTGTCTTAACCTAGAAAGGTGGTCTGCTCTCACATGTGTGTTTCCTTTTTTGACTACTACCTCAAAGTCAAACTCCATTAGTAACAAGAACCATCGTACCAATCTCCCTGTGTTGCAAGGCTTATTGACTAAATACAACAAAGCTTGATGGTCTATGAAGAATTTGAATTTGTTGGCTAAGAGGTAATGTCTAAACTTCTTCACTGCGTAGACCATTCCTAAGCCCTCTCTTTCAGTAGTCGTGTAATTTCTCTCTGCTTGGTTTAATTGTCTACTCGCGTAAGCGATTGGATGATCAAGCTTTCCTTCATCGGCCGGTTGAGCCAGGATACATCCAATTGCATAGTTCGAAGCATCGACATGAATATGAAATGGCTTGCTCCAGTTGGGTGATTTTAGAATTGGGGCTGTACTCAGCCTCTTTTTAAGCTCGTTTAAGGCCTTCTCACACTCGTCCGTCCAAGTGAACTGAGTCAATAGACCGTATAAGGGTTTAGCTATTATGGCATACATGTGAATAAACCTACGGTAATATCCACAGTGTCCCATAAAGGCTTGTACTTCTTTCGCATTCTTGGGTCTTGGTAAGTCCAATATGACTTTAATCTTATCCTCATCTGTAGATATTCCATTCTTTGAAACAATGTGTCCTAGGATTTTTCCTTGTCTTACCATGAAGACACATTTCTCAGGGTTCAAGCAAACTCTATACTGCCTACATTTGTTGAATATTTTCCGCAGTTCCGGTATGTGTTCTGGTCGTTGATTTGAGTATGTGCACAGATCATCTACGTATACTTCCATGCTTTTTCTCAGAAATTCTTTGAAAACATGACACATCAATCGTTGGAAGGTGGCTGGCGCATTTGTGAGCCCGAAAGGCATCACTCTAAATGCGTAGATTCCCCATTCAGTCGCGAATGCGGTTTTATGCTGGTCCTCAGTTGCAATGGCTACTTGGTTGTAACCAGAGAATCCATCCAAGAAGCTATAGACCTCCTTGCCGGCCACTCTTTCCAAAAGATGGTCTGTGATGGGTAAAGGGAAACTGTCGCGTATAGTTGCTGCATTTACTTTTTTTAAGTTGATACACACCCTTAATTTTCCGTTTTTCTTGGGCACTACAGCTAGTGGTGATACCCATTCTGTGTGTTCAATCTCATAAATGAATCCTGCCGCTAGTAATTTGTCAATTTCTTCCTTTATTTTTGCAGCGTAAACTTCGTTATACGTGTAAGGGCGTTGTTTAGAAGGTTTCGCATCTGCTGTCATAGGGATTCGATGAGCGCATATGCTAGGTTCTACACCCTTAAGGTCTTTGTACGTCCAAGCAAATACATCTCGGTATTCTCGGATGAGGTGTATGAGATCCTCTTCTTCTTCTTCCGATACATCTTTTCCAATATACGTGCACCTCTCTTCTCCGTCTTCCATCGTTACGACAACCTTCTTGGTTTGTTCCTTGTTATCATAGGCTTCTCCATCCCGGGCCTCTCGTTTAGGCATTTGAATGGCTACTTTTCTTTCCTCTACTTCGTATCTTTTAAAATGTTCTGGAACTTCGAAGTGGTCTGGTTCAGGCTCCACTTTACTTGTGTCCTCTCTAGGGATGGTTTCGATTGCTAAGACTTTTGTTGGTCTTTCTTTTGATTCTTCTTGCATGGTTTCTAAACATTGTTCTTCAGAGTCGAACTCTGGTTCCATTTCTATGCTTTCGTATTCTTCTCTCCACTCTTCCTCTACAATTTCTCCTGCTTCTACTTCTTGGAGAACAACCATGTAGAGGTTCACGTCATATCCTTCCTCGTCTATACAGTCGTTCATCGTCAAGACTTCCTCATTCACGGAAACGTCTAATGTGGCTAGGATTTCCATCCAGCCATGTGGTTCGAAGAGTTCATCTGAAAAAATTTGAGGCATATAATCGGGGTCTTCTACCGATCGATAATTAGGGTGCCCGATTGGCCACATTTGTTTTTTACACTCCTCCTTCTTGGCTTCTTTGCACATCCACAACTGGGCATCCTCATGCATCCAAGATTGGTCACTGGATCCAGCACTGTGAATGGATAGGTCATCTTCTTCTTTGTGGACTGGATTCCATTGTAATGGAGGGACATCCCGATAAGCGAATGTGTGCAGGTTTATCTTGGTAGTGTTTCCTTGATGTTGGAGATATAATGAATCTTTGCCCCAATCTTGTACTACTCGCATCTGTCGCATGAATGGTCGTCCTAATATCATTTCGTAATTGTTTGCTTTTTCGAACTTACATATGGCCAATGTGTGTTCAAATTCCACTCCACACGTGGTTAACCTAATTCCTTCCAATATTCCTAGGGGTTTCTCTACATGACCATCTGCTAATTGTAGCTTCATGCGAGTGGGTCGTAAGGCTGGTTTTCCCCACTTTTCCCAAATTTCCTTCGTTGCAATTCCTACTCCAGCTCCTGTGTCTAAGATGGCCTTGGTCATGTACCCATTGTAGGTGACAGGTAAGCACGTATTACCTTCATCTCCTTCGCTAAATTCTCCTACTTTATCAACTGGAACTTGTATTGTGGAGTGGTTTTCTTTTTCCTGTCCTTTTATTTCTCCCTTCTCTACTGGTGGCTCTATCTGATTTGCTAGTTGTCTCCATAGATGTGGTCTAAGGTGAAGCAACTCTTCCACCGTCAATTTGCATTGCACCTTCGTTTTCTTAAGTTCTGTTAGGTTGTGTGAACTCTCTTCTGAATTTCCTTTTCCTTTCCCATGCACTGTGGGTGCTCGTATTATTATAGACTCTCTTTCATATTCTCCCATGTAGTTAGGCAACGTTGAAATGCTCATGGTTTCCTCTCTTCCTTTATCAAATCTTGACACTTCCTCATATGCTTCCTCTAGGTTATGATCATGGTGACTTTCTGCTCCAATTATTTCCTCAAAAGGAGGTGGACTGATTCCATCCTTTTTCCATTGCTCTTCTCTAATTCTTTTCCACAAGTCTTTGGACCAATCTTCCTCTAGGTCGGGTATTATGGATACCTGTTCTTCTTGAGATTTCATTCGTTCATTTCGATCATCTTCCCGACTAGGTTCCTTATTCTTAGGTTGTATGCACTCTTCATATAGTTCCTGTGCGATCCTTGTTTCAGGCAAAATTGGGATAGTTTTTTCTAGAGTCGCCTGTGCTACTTCTATGAGCTTTTTGCATATCACCAGTCTTTCTTTCTCTAATTCCCCTTGAGGATAGAGTCTTTCATGTTGTTCTAGGTTTGGTCCCATTTTGATTCTAGCTTGGTATGCTTTTAACCACATGTCCAATTCCTCTGGCTTTGGGTCAGCTAGAATTGATCCTGGCTTCTTTGCCTCTGAGCTAATTGGTGGTGTTTCAGGGGTCTCCTTATGCGTTTGTTGTTCGTTATGTTTTCTAGAACCCTTCGCTTGTTTTTTGCTGTCTTGGCTCTTGTTTCTTGCCCATTTCTCTTTGAGCTTTTCTCGTCTTTCTTTCCATTTTTGTACTTTGGTGTTTTGGGTATTCTCACATGAGTTCTCTGAATCCTCGACTATCTGGATGTTAGCGTCTCCTGTTTTATTGTTCTCTAGTTTCTCTTCCGGTTGTTTTCCTGTTTGTTGTTTTGCTTGAGCTCTAGTAATAGCTTTCAGCGGTACAGTGTACTCCTTATCACTTCCAGATTCTTCTATGACCTCTATTACATTGATTGGTGCAGGACCTTGAGTTTTTGTAGGGTTCTTAGGGCAATCTCTGAAAAGATGTTCTTTCCCACAATCACTACAATATCCTTCCCAAATCCTGGGTGGTGGAGGGTTGTAAGGTCGAGGACACTCCCGAATGAAGTGATCCCCTCCGCATCTATAACACGGTCCTCTTTGCACTGGTGGTCTAATGGGAGGTCTCAATGGTTGTTGTGCTTTGGGCACTGTGTACATTAAAGTTGCAGTTTCCGTTCCATAAGTCTGATCAAATCCTTCATATCCATAATAGGCCACGTCATATGCTGGTTCATATTCCATCATGTTGGCTTCATATGGATAGTACTCTCCTGGTGGAGGTTCATACCCTTGGTTGGTTGATTCTACATTGGTCGCTATTGAAGCTGGTATTATGGCTCTTTCCAAGTTTTCTTCTGGTTGAGTATACTTCACAGGTACAACTTGTTGAGGTTGTGACAATTGGGGTCCCAACACTGGTTGTGGTGGTGGATACGATGTTTGCTCATATTGTCTTGGAGCTCCTACCGGATACGGATTGTATCTAGGCATCTCCCTACCAAGCTCTCTAGGTGGGTATCCATAAGGTCGGTATTGGGGTGGGTGGACAGGTCGTGTTTGCCTATTAAAGGGACAGTTCTCGGTTGTGTGATTGGTATATTTTTGCTCGATGTGGCAGTATGAAGAAGTCCCTTGTTGTTGCTGTCTGTTGTGTGGATACATTGGTTGTGCACCGGCTCCTCCTCTGGTACACAAGTGTGTGGGATGTTCTCCTCCACATAAGTTACACCTCCTCAACATGGGCACTCTTTGAGCTGGATATTGGTAAGCTCTCTGTCCTTGGACTCCTAGTTTCTTAGCTAATAGTTCTGCTAGTTCTTCCATATTACTAGAATTGGACGTCACTGTGCTTCTTGAGTCTTCTGATTTTGTGAGGTCGGTAGTACCTTTGAGGTCCTCAGCAAGGTTATCTTCCAAGTCGATGCACTCTTGAAGACACTCACTCAATGTTTGCAGCCTTTTTACATACACTAGGGTTCTTAGGGTCCCGTTAGAGAGTCCATCCAAAAATAATGAAATCATCTTTTGTTGAGTCGGTCTCTCAGCCGTAGGGCATCTATCCACGTATTGATTGAATCTTCGGGCAGCAGTCTTCACCGTTTCTTTAGGGTTTTGTTTAAAGCTATGGATTAAAGATGCAGAATTGTGTTTAATCCCTCTCTTTGTGAATTCTCCTATGAATTCTTGAAAGAATTGCTCCATGTTTCCAAATCGATTGGGATCTAGAGGTTGGAACCAAGTTAGAGCTGTTCCTGTGAGGGTGAGTCCAAAAGACTCATACTGCACAAAGAAGTCCTCTACTTGTTCTGCTCTTAGAACTTGTTTAAATTCGGCAATATGATCGTATGGCTCCCCTAATCCATCATAGTGGTTTCTCATACACTTAGCCACTTGGATGGGTCTCAATCTTCTCATTGGTTCAGGCGGTCTGGGCATTACAGGGAAGACTGGGGAAGCTGGTCGTAATGGAGGCATTCCTGGCTGCCCTCCCACAGGTGGTCGTGGTCTGATCGGTGGTCGGAAATGGTTCCCCATCCCCGTGTGGGTCTGATTGTGTGTGTGCACTCCTGGAGTTGCAAACTGTACATGAGTACGGTTGGGCACACTTCTTTGACTGGTCTGTCCTGATGTGGTATGTTCCATCTCTGGTTGATTTCCAAAAGGATTCTGCGAGGTAGTTGCCTGCTCCCTCTGAGGAAATACAGGCGCACCCATATATCTCAGCCGAGCCTTGTCTAGGACACCTACAGGCCAATATCTTCTTTGATTCTTATCTAGGTAAGTGAGTCTAGTTTCGTCATCTGGGTCTTTCAACTCATAGAATGTCATGGGACTCTCTCCTATTCCTTGGGCAGGTACGTCAGTTTGAAGCAATAAGTCTGCTCCGTGAATCATGTAGACTTCCAACAAGTAGTCGTCTTGAGGTATCAAGTCTCCTCTCAAGACCCGTGATACTTGTGACCTGCCTCTGGGGGTTGTCACTAACTCTTCAGAGTTGTCGGGATCCATAAACTCTCCTCTTTCATTGATCCTCTCAGGAAATTCAGTTACTAGGTAAATGTGACCCATTTTGTCAATGTAAGCACCTCCCTCGTATTTGACAGCTGGTCGTGGTATGATGGCAACATTTTGGGCAGTTGCCATCCTGGCGACAGACCTGTTTAAGCCATCCAGGTAGATTGGAATCTCCTGGGCATTAGTGGACACATATTGTAAGGAGGTACGGTAGTCTCCTTCAACAGTAGTCATGAAGTTTCCTGTTGGTGTAGGTCCTTGCATGTCTTCTGAAGCCATAAGTAATTCCTCTTCCGAGTCACTGGAAGTTTCTAAGTAGGCTGAGTGATGACTAGCCTGGGCTGTACTTCCTACTGAGGATATGACACTCCTTCTACTACCTAGAACTCTTCCTGACCTCAAGTTCATTCACTCTCTGAGGCCTCTCTTTATGCTGCTTAGATTTACTTTGGACAGCTCTACCAATGATTCAGTTTGCTTGCCAAAAGAAGGGTTTACCTCTGGGCGATACCACACTTGGCGATATTGCTCTCGGCGATACGATACCAGAGCTCCAAACGATACGATACCAGACACCCAGACGATACGATATCAGTCTGGTGTCGCGATACTCCACTGGGAAATACCACGATACGATACCAGCAGAGTAGACGTTACGATACTGGAGATAAGAGGCGATACGATCTCAATGTGGTGTCGCGATACGATCCTTGACAGGAGACGTTACGATACCACAGCAGTAAGTGAGATCGCGATACTAATCTTGGCGATACGATACCACCGAAGTAGTGTCGCGATACCAAGACAAGCAGTCGACGATACGACACTTGAGAGGGCACGATCGCGATACTGAAGCAGTGTCGCGATACTAAAATCGTGTCGCGATACCACTGTATCAAACGATACGATACCACTCGGTAAGGTGAGGTCGCGATACTAGAAACTTTAGGCGATACGACACCACAATGGTGTCGCGATACCAAGTATTAGTACCGGACGATACGATACCGGAGTTCAAGCGCGATCGCGATACCGACTCAGTGTCGCGATACCAGAATGGTGTCGCGATACCAAAGCAGGTATCAAGCGATACGATACTTCTGGCGAGTGTCGCGATACAAGGGAATTTTGGTATCGCGATACCAAAACTCAACCGATCGCGATACTCAAGCCAAAAGCAAGATTTTTTCCTATCTTTTTTTACCCCCTTGCTCTCCTCACTCTCCTCTTCCTTCCTAGACCTCTGTATCACACAAAAAGATAACTATGACATCAGTTTTTCCCCCCCGCGATACTGCGCAAACTTTTAATCATGCCTTTGATCATTTTTAAAGTGTTTGTGACAGATAACTTGAGAGAATGTTTACCTTGGTATTGTCTTGATTGCAATGTAAGCTCAAAACCTAGCTCTTACTGCCTGAATGCCACGATACCAAGTCCACGATACTGGTCGCTGCTCGCAAACGATACCAGAACACTGTGAAGTGTCAAATGAGCCAAATTTTTTGGTTTTTATACTTTTTGACTGAACTTAAAATTTTTTTGGGATTTTTGATGATTTTTTGAGGATTTTGACCTATTCCTACTCCTCTTTCCCTCACTTCTCCTCTCCTTCTAACCTAACCCTAACTCTTCCTTCTCTTCCCTCCTCCTACACTTAAACCTAAAACTTATCACACACACCTCAAGGATGAGAAGTGACAAGTGCTGAAAAGGAATACTACTCGTCAATGGACAAATTCACCTCTACAAGTACGATTCGATCACACTTGCTCTCTAACCATCACGAAGGCAACTTGGTGGAGTGCTTCCCCGGCAACGGCGCCAAAAACGTGTGTACTTGAGCCGTAATGACTCAAGGACTTGTACCAATGAGACTATACCTCGATTGCCATACAAGTGCATATAGTGGAGTTCTTTTCACACATTTAATTATCAATCCTAAGGAGTGACTTACCAAGTGTATGAAGACATTTGCACACGTGATAGAAAATGAAGTGAGTTAGCTATCCAAGCATGAGAAAAGACTAATACTACCCACACCTACTGAAAAACTGGAAGTGTTGCCGCAAGCCTCTTTTCAGCAGTTTTGGTTTTTTGAGGTTTTCTCCCAGCCCAGAACTCCGAACATAGGCAATAGGGTACTCGTTTCGAAGCTCTCGCCGAGACGAATCCAACAGTAGTGGTTTCACTCAATTCTGACCACTCTGCTGCAAGTTATGGCAGAAACAGTGAATTACGGGAACTACTAACACCCGCGTTTTTGCTTCTCCTAGCTTACGCACGCACTACAGCCACTCAAAACAAGGGGGAAGGGGTAGACAACAGTCCTACACTTGCATTTCAAGCATCACACACACATACATGAGCAAAATGAAGATCAAAATCAGCAAGGAAGAGGTGAACTCGAAATTTCAGAAGTGCTCTTCTTCACAATGACCAGAAGTGTCCTTTACAATAAGTCACTTTTGACTTATATACTAGTGCCCTAAGTTTGGTCCTTTCACACCAGAGACCGGCACTTTATTCACTAAAATGCTAACTTCCTACTAATGTACATGGGTAATTCACTAATCTTCTGAGGGGGTGCATCTAGAGGACTCCTCTAGTGCATTTACAACGGAAAATATATACAAAAGTGGTTATGTTACAAAAAATTGTGTGTCCAAATCGGAAAAATTTTGGGGCCCGTCTTTTTTCTCTGCTTTGCACGCTCTTTAGCTCTGCAACACTCTCCCCCTCTTCGTCTCTGTCGTCCCTTGACAGACTTTGCTTCGCGAACGCGTCCCTTGGGCTGTGTTGCCTGATTCTTGATCTTGCTTTTCTCCGCACGCTCCCCTTGGTCAGTATTGTCTGCAGTTAAACAGACATGCAGATTCGATGGCCTTCTTGATTCAAGCTCTACTACTCGAGAGCCTGATGTAGTTGTCTTGCCTGTTGACTCGGGTTGCCACGCATGCCACCAGTGACTAGGAATGTGATGTTCTTAGTCACCCTCTTCAACTTTTCAGCCTCTACCCCTTTCTTACTTTTGGTCCTACTCTGATGTTTGAAAAGTCCATGACTCGGGACCCTGGGGTTTAGCTTTGTAGCCTGGTGCGTGCCCCTGCGGGGCTCTGTGCAGAGATGGGTGTTGCGCCCCTGCGGGGCTTCCTGCAGAGATATATTCTTCTTCTCTTCTTAATGAATTGCTTTGGACTTTGATTTTCTTCTTCTTTTCTTCTTGCTTGATTGTCCCTCTACAGAAGCGGATAACTATCTCTTATCGTGGCGGCATTAACTTTTTTAAGGTTAATACACACACGTAACTTTCCATTCTTCTTGGGCACCACTACAATGGGGGACACCCATTCAGTATGCTCAATCTCATAGATGAACCCAACTTCAATCAATCTATCAATTTCTTCTTTTATTTTGGCTGCATAAGTGTCATTATATGTGTAGGGCTTATGTTTGGTGGGCTTGGCATCTGCTATCATGGGGATCGTATGAAAACAAATTTTCGGATCTACTCCCTTCAAGTCTCTATAGTGCCATGCAAACACGTCCCTATATTCCCTTAACAAGGCTACCAACTCTGCTTCCTCTTCTTTACTTAGGTCATCTCCTATGTATGTACATCTCTCTTCATTCTCTTCGATGGTGACTACGATTGTTTTGGTCTTTTCTTTATTATCATATGCTTCTCCTATTATGGCCTCTCTCTTAGGCATTCGTACCAAAATTTTTCGGTCTTCCACTTCATATTTCTTGAAATTTTCTGGTACTTCAAATAATTGCTCCTCCTCTCCTTGTTTCACTACTTTTCTTTTCTTTTTCTTTTGACTACCTTCACTCCCATCCTTTGAATTTACCGTTTTGATGCTTGTGAGAGGTTCTTCTTCTTTTTGTGTAAATACTCCTATGTCTTCTAGATAGTGCTCCTTTGAAATAAAGCAACTATCCATCACAATGGACTCTAGATCATCATCAATCTCTTCTTCTCTATGAGGTCACTAGAGTCACATTCTTCTAGCAAAGGCTGACACATGAACACTGAAATATCATATCCCTCCTCATCACAATGAGGTGTCCATTGTTCTTCATTGACAGCAATGTCCATGGTGGCTAGGATTTCTGCCCAACCATGAGGCTCAAATTCCTCATCTGGAAATATCATCGGCATATAGGCTGGGTCTCGAACTGGTCTATCTCCTTGAGAAGTTCCTTTTTCTCTTGCCTTTAAGCATTTTTCCTCTTCCTTTGTGACCTTTCACATCCACAATTGGGTATCTTCATGCATCCAAGATGTATTAGATGAACTTTTAGAATGCACAGAGAGTGAATCTTCTTGATCCTTGTGGATAGGATTCCACTGTAGGGGTGGTACATCTCTGAAGGTGTAATCCTTCAAATTGACCTTGGCTGTGACCCCTAAGCGTTGCAAGTACAAGGAGTTGGTTCCCCAATCGTGTACTATTTGCAGTTTTCGTAGGAAGGGCCTCCCTAGGATCATCTCGTAGACATTATTTTTCTCAAAGTCATATATAGCAAATGTGTGTTCAAACTCTACACCACAAGTAGTTAGAGTTATCCCTTCGAGCAATCCTAGAGGTCTTTCAAAGTGACCGTTGGCCATGTTGGAAGTCAATGTTTATATTGGCTTAACAATTAGCTTCACTGAGAAGCATCAACTTCAAGTCTTAGTTCAACAATAGACTATATAGAAGTTTTACTCTTAGAGACTACTTCAATCAGTCGACGGGCGCAGCTTCGACATATAGAATTTATTTTGTCTTCTTCAACAAGTCACAGCGGGCGCTCATGTGGTCTAGCCCAACGTTTATAAAAGCATCCTCATTGACCAGGGTTCAATCCCCACGCGCTACGGCAGCGAGTTCGTGCTTTTTAATAAAGCAAATCGAAAAACTCTTCACAGAAAAAATCCGTTCGCGATCGCGTAGTTATTTCGTAGCTTTAAGCTTTATTTTAGCTTTTCATGAGTACTTCAAACCTATATAATAAAGCCCTTGGCTCCTTGTATAATCACTCACTCAAAGATCTAGAGCTTGGAGATCTTCTTGAAGACAGAGTGTTCTCACACTCTTGAAGGAGGTGAAGTTGTGGTGAAGGAGAGGCTACTCTCATTGCAGTAGGAAGTCTTCTACGAGGTGGTTGTAACTATCTTTTGTGAGTTAACCTTGTGGTTGATTTACAATTTCGTTACACTATTTTGTTAGCTTCGTTGCTTCATTCTCTTCACACACACTTAGATTATTTCGACATAATCTAAATTTTGTATCATCATCTTCTTATTCTTCCATTAGTGAGTGCACCACTTTATATGGTTGAGTAGTACTCCCATGTTGTAATTTGGACATCTATTATTTTTAGTGAAGTAAGCATCCAGCTTACGTTCCCTATCCTTGTCTCAAGATCTCTTTCTTTCTCTATCTCACTTATCATCTTGTCAATTAAGTTGTGTATGCTCAAGAGGTTTTAGTATTGGAACGATCCTGGGGCCCCAAATTCCAACACTTGGTATCAGAGCTACATAATTGACATACACACTTAAGATAAGATGAGTGAGATTAGAATTGAGATTGAAGACAAGTTGGATGGATCTTCTAATTATCCCATGTGGAGTTTCATGATGATGAACTTGTTAGTGACAAAGGATTTATGGAGTATCATCAATGGATCCTTAACAAGACCAAGACGAGAAGGCGAAGAAGGGTCTACAACAGCTTCAACAGGTACTGGAATTACTATTACAGAACCAACAGAAGAAGAGGTAACCACTTCGACATCCAGAGTCACTGCTAGGTCTTTACCTAGAGTTCCTCCTACTGAAGATCAGGCAAGATGGGATGCTAGAGATGCTTTAGCACTTTCATGCATAGCAATGAGTGTCAAAAAGCATGTTCTACCACAGATCAGATCTTGCAAAAGTTCTAATCAAGCTTGGTTAAAGCTCGAGAATCTTTTTCAGAGCAGAAATCCTGCTAGAAAAGCTCACTTGAGGAGACAACTAGCAAATACAAGGATGAAAGCTGGTGAGTCAATTCAAACCCACATTACGAGACTCGTTGACTTGAGAGATCAACTTCTAAATGTAGGAGTTGAGATATCAGATGAAGAAATGGTAAATACGCTGATTAATTCACTTCCTATTTCATATCGATCTTTCATAACCACTCTTACCCTTACCACAAGAGATAGAGAGGTTACATTTGAAGAGTTAGAGTTCTTGTTGCTTCAAGATGAAGATCAGTTGAAGGGAATGGAAGAGAATGAAGAAGCGCTTTCATCTTCATCAAAGGGTAAGAAGAAGAAGGATAAGAAGAAGGAAAAACAATCCAAGAAGGAAAGTAGGTCCCTCTCACCTTCTACTTCAGATTCTGTATCTACGACATCTAAAGAGAATTCTTCTAAGAAGAAGGTAAAAATATGTTCTTTTTGCAAGAAACGTGGACATATTCAGTCAGAATGTTATAAAAGGATTGCAAGAGAAAAGAAAAAGGCATCAGGTAATGTTGCAGAAGATGATAAAAAAGGGAAATCTCAAGATGATTCTTATGCCTGTATCACTATTGAGGAAGTAGCTTTTGATCAAGCAGCTTTACAAGTTCTTTCAGCAAGTCCTTGGATATTCGACTCAAGTGCTACTAAGCATATGACAGGTTGCAAAGATGTATTTTCTTCTCTTTCCTATTCTTCAGGTAGAAGAGTTACTATTGCAGATGGCAATGATTTGGATGTTGTGGGAATAGGTACAGTAACCCTAAAGTCAAGAGAAGGTGGTGTTTTTCAAATTTCAGATGTCCTTTATGTACCTGAAATGAAGAAGAATCTGCTATCTATATCTGCATTTTTAACTGATGGTTTTAAAGTTGTATTTGAGAAAGATCTTTGTAAGATCTTATCACATAAAGAAGACAAGTGTCTTTTACAAGGTAAGCATAAAGGAGGGATCTTTGTTTTGTCAAAAATCAGTCAAGCATATGCAGTCAAATCTTCGACACCGGTGGAAGATATGAAGCTATTGCATGAAAGATTTGGACATATCAGTTTTGGAGCTCTCAAGAATATCAAAGATAGAGGTATGGTTGAGAGTTTACCCTCATTCAAGCTACCTGATGATTCAGATATATGTGAAGGTTGTCTTGAAGGTAAGATGCATAAACTACCTTTCAAGAAACATGGTCATATTACAGCTACCAGGAAATTGCAGATTATTCATTCAGATGTGAATGGACCTATGAGAGCAGACTCTATTCAGGGTTTCAGGTATTTTGTCCTATTTGTGGATGATTTTACAAGATACTCATGGATCTATGGTCTTAAGTCGAAGTCAGAGGTCTTTCCTATGTTCAAGAAGTTTGTAGCTATGGTTGAAAATGAAAGTCAGGAAACTGTCTAGATTCTAAGAAGTGATAGAGGTGGAGAATACTTGTCAAATGTGTTTCAGACATTTCTCGATGAGAAAGGTATTACTCGACACCTTACTATATCTTATACTCCTTAGCAAAATGGTGTTGCAGAAAGAAAGAATAGAGTGCTTGTTGAAATGATGCGGAGCATGATGGCGTCCAAGAGGCTTTCACCAAAATTCTGGTTTGATGCAGTACATACAGCTAATCACATTTTGAACAGGTCATCTATAAAAGCTTTAAAGGTAATCACACCGTATGAGGCTTATTATGGTAGAAAACCTAATGTGAGTTACTTCAAAGTGTTTGGATCACTTTCTTATGTACATGTTGAGAAAAAGGACCGAGGCAAACTAGATGTAAAGGCAAAGAAAGCTGTTTTTATTGGATATCCTGTTGAAAGCAAAGGATACAGGTTTTATGTTCCAGAGACAGGTGAAGTTATTCTTTCACGTAATGCTTATATTGCTGAAGATAAGGTTTATGATAAAGAAGTAGGAATTTCGGAGTTCATTAGTGAAAATGACTATGGAATTTTTAGAAAGATTTTGGATGTAGATGTTCAGCCATATCAGGAGGGAGTTAAACCTCAAATTCCTAGTATTCAAGAAAAAATTGAAGAAAGAGGAATTTCACAACCTTCTACAGAGTCAATTCCACAAGAAACTTTGATTCCAGAAATGGAAGAAGTTAAAGTTCCAGAAAGTCCTAGTACATCGACAGGACAAGTTCCAGAACCTGCGGAAGCTGAAAGTTCCGAAAGAGTTTCACCACTATTCAAGGATACACCTACGTGGTTATATCAGACTTGGAAAGATAGTGGTATAAAGACTTTTACTAGAAGAACAAGGAGTCAGACTAGACAACAACAACAAGATCATGTAAGAACAAGAAGTCAAACTAGACAGCAAAAAGATCATGTAAGTTTTGCTGAAGACTTTGAGATTCATGATATTTTGGCACTTACGACTGTTGAAGATGAACCTACATGTGTTAAAGATGCACTTAACATTCCTATTTGGAGAAAAGCTATGCAAGAAGAGATTGATTCTATTCATAAGAATCAAACTTGGCAGTTATGTGAGTTACCAGAAGGAAAGAAGGCTATAGGTGTAAAATGGATCTTCAAAATCAAAAGGAAAGCAGATGGTACTATTGATAAATACAAGGCCAGGTTGGTTGTCAAAGGATATGCACAACAAAAAGGTATTGATTATGATGAGACATTTGCTCCTACATCTAGGATGACTATTATTAGGTCAGTACTTGCTCTAGCAACACATTTTGGTTGGCATATATATCAACTTGACAACAAAACTGCTTTTCTAAATGGTGATTTACACGAAGATGTGTATATTCAGCAGCCAGAAGGTTTTGAAGAGACAGGTAAAGAACACTTAGTGTGTAAGCTTATAAAAGCTTTCTATGGTTTAAAACAGGCACCTAGAGCATGGTATGAAAAGATACATACATATCTTTTATCCGTTGGTTTCCATAACTCAGATGCAGCTCCAACTCTTTATGTCAAAGCTGAAACAGGTATGATGATTATAGCAATCATTTATGTGGATGATATTATAGTCACAGGTCCCAGAGATGAAGATTTGCAGATGTTCAAAGAAGAATTGAAGCAAACATTTGATGTGAATGATTTAGGCATTCTACATTATTATCTTGGGATTCAGTTTCTGTTTCGAGATGAGTGTATCTACATGATACAACAGAAGTACATTGAGAAACTTTTGGAAAGGTTTCAGATGGGTGATTCTAAACCTATGCAAACACCTATGGATCAGAACACGTCTTTACAAATGGTAGCAGATGGAGAGCCATTTGATGCTACTCTATATAGTCAAGCAGTAGGTTGCTTGATTTATCTTTGTAATACACGTCCTGATATACAGTTTGCAGTTTCTCAAGTATCAAGGTTCATGCAGAATCCGACAGTGTTACATTGGAAAGCAGTAAAATGGATCTTTCGTTATTTGAAGGGAACTTCAAATTATGCTATGGTATTTTCGAAATCTACACATTTGTTACTAAAAGGATTTTCAGATTCTGATTGGGCAGGTGATAGAGACACAAGAAGAAGTACTAGTGGATTTTGTTTTTATCTTGGAGATTGTCTTATCTCATGGTTTTCAAAAAGACAACCCACTATTGCCACTTCATCGTGTGAAGCTGAATATCGTGCAGCATTTACAACTACTCTAGAGTCAGTATGGTTGCAGAAGATTTTCAGTTATCTTGATGTAAGAATACATCAACCCATTCACATATTTTCAGATAGCCAGAGTGCTATAGCTATAGCTAAAAATCTAGTGCATCATGCAAGGACAAAGCATATAGAGGTACACTACCACTATATTCAAGAGCAAATAGCTAAGAAGCACATTGAGCTAGTTTATGTTCCTTCTAGTGAGAAAGTTGCAGATATTTTTACCAAAGCATTGACTAGAGATAGTCATGAGAAGATTTGCAGGTTACTAAAGCTTGTACCAATATAACATTGAAGGAGGGATTGTTGGAAGTCAATGTTTATATTGGCTTAACAATTAGCTTCACTGAGAAGCATCAACTTCAAGTCTTAGTTCAACAATAGACTATATAGAAGTTTTACTCTTAGAGACTACTTCAATCAGTCGACGGGCGCAGCTTCGACATATACAGTTTATTCTGTATTCTTCAACAAGTCACAGCGGGCACTCATGTGGTCTAGCCCAGGGTTCAATCCCCACGTGCTACGGCAGCAAGTTCGTGCTTTTTAATAAAGCAAATCGAAAAACTCTTCACAGAAAAAATCCGTTCGCGATTGCGTAGTTATTTCATAGCTTTAAGCTTTATTTTAGCTTTTCATGAGTACTTCAAACCTATATAATAAAGCCCTTGGCTCCTTGTATAATCACTCACTCAAAGATCTAGAGCTTGGAGATCTTCTTGAAGACAGAGTGTTCTTACACTCTTGAAGGAGGTGAAGTTGTGGTGAAGGAGAGGCTACTCTCATTGCAGCAAGAAGTCTTCTACGAGGTCGTTGTAACTATCTTTCGTGAGTTAACCTTGTGGTTGATTTACAATTTCGTTACACTATTTTGTTAGCTTCGTTGCTTCATTCTCTTCACACACACTTAGATTATTTCGACATAATCTAAATTTTGTATCATCATCTTCTTATTCTTCCATTAGTGAGTGTACCACTTTATATGGTTGAGTAGTACTCCCATGTTGTAATTTGGACATCTATTATTTTTAGTGAAGTAAGCATCCAGCTTACGTTCCCTATCCTTGTCTCAAGATCTCTTTCTTTCTCTATCTCACTTATCATCTTGTCAATTAAGTTGTGTATGCTCAAGAGGTTTTAGTATTGGAACGATCCTGGGGCCCCAAATTCTTGTCTCAAGATCTCTTTCTTTCTCTATCTCACTTATCAAAGTGACCGTTGGCCATTTGAAGCGTCATTCTAGTTGGTCTTAATGTGGGCTTGCCCCATCGCTTGCACAAGGAGGTGGTTGCAATAGAAGCATCAGCACCTGAATCTATGATTGCTTTGGTTGTGTAACCTTGGTAGGTGATTGGAAGATAAGTATTACCTTCTTCACCTTTGCTCATGTCTCCTATTTTATCGAGAGGTATCTTTGGAACTTCTTGTTTAGAGCCTGCATTTGGCATATGGGAATCAAGTTTGGGAACCTGATCCTTCACGTGATTCCATAGCTCAGGTTTTGCTTTGAGCAGCTCCTCTACCGTAAGATGACATTGAACCTTAGTGTTCTTCATGACATCAGTGTTTCTTGGAATCACTAAATCTTCATTTCTGATCACTATCGTGGGAGCTCTGATCTGGAGAGATTTAGATTCCCATGGGCCTGTGAATTGTGACAACTCTTGTAAGGAATTAGATTCAAAATCTAATCGTTCATCTTCTTGTTGCTTTGTTTGGTCTCCATAGATAGACGGGATGTCTTGGGGAAACTGGTCATGAAGATCATCAATCTCAAGAATAGGAGGGGAAACCTCCTTTTCCTTGGCCCATTTCCCTTCTAGTATTTCCCGCAAGAACTTTTGAGTGTGTTGTTGAATTGCAAGAGGTTCTCCATCATCTATGGAGTCAGGAACATAGACTTTCTTTGGTGATGAGCTTTCTCTTTCAATAGTTAGTTGAGCCTGTGGAGGTAAAGAAACTTGCGGTTTATTTACCAACTGCTCTAATGTTTCTAGTAAGCCCTGGAAGTGCAAACTCGATGTAATAGTATTCATCTGGTTGAATGATTGATTGGCCTCAAACATAGCTTGAGCTAGTTCCACCATTTTAATGCACATTTTTGTCTGTTCAATCTCTAAATCTGCTCTAGGGTAACTCTTGTCTAGGTTTGCAAGTGTTGGCCCTTCTTGAAGTCGAGCCTGGTATGCCTTGAACATCATGTCCAAGTCTTCTGGGGTTGGATCTGCAAGAATAGACCCTGATTGTGGTGGTCTATTTGCACTGGTTGGTGGGTGGGGATGAGGTGGTGTGGATGGAGTTTTGACCTCCGAGGGGCTTTGAGAGGCAATATCTTCTATTTTTGTTTTTGCATCTTTCATGTTTTCTTCTAGTTCAGATAACTTTTTGGTCCACTTACGATTGGCCTTCTCTCTAGTATCCTTCCAAGTTCTTGTTTTCCGCTTACTAGGCTCTCCTGATTCACTTGGCTCTGATTGCTCAGCTAGTTTAGCTTTTTGTAAGGCTTGTGCCCTAGTAACTGCATGTATAGGAGCCACATTATCACTACTAGAACTTGAATCCCTTGCTAGGCCTACTACATTAACGGGTGTAGCCTTTGGTGCACTAGAGGGATGTCCGAGACAATCTCTCAAGAGCTGTTCTTTGCCACACTCAAGACAAACGACTTGTATTGTGAGGTTTTGCCTTTGTATCGGAGCTAGTGTATGGGGTGGTTGTTGTCCTGGTATAGGTTGAGGTTGGCCACATCCTCCATGTTCATACAGTCTAGATGCTCCTCGTGATCCTAAACATGGGTTATACCTAGGAACTTCTCTGCCTTGTTTTGTAGGAGGGTACTCGTATGGTCTCCAGTGGGGTTGTACAAACGGTCGTGGATGTCTATTCATTGGATAGTTGTTGGTGTTGTAGTTGATGTACTTCTACTCACTATAAGAGTACATGTTAGGCGTGTGAGTTGGTTGTCTATCGTAAGGGTAAGGTTGTGATAACCCTAATGCTTCTCTGGTGCAGACATGAGATGGATGATCCCCACTGCAAAGTGTGCAACTTCCCAACATTGGCACTCTCAAGAAAGAGTTCTCGTAGTTCCTTTGTCCTTGTATCCCTAATGTTTTGACCACTAACTCTGCTACTTCCTCCACATAACTCGAACTAGAAGTTTCATAATTCCTTGTATCCTCTGATTTGGTAGGATCTTGTGCGGTTTTGAGATCCTCATCTATGTTTTCTTCCAAATCTATGCACTCCTGAAGACACTCACTTAGGGTTTGTAGTCGTTTTACATATACTAAGATTCTCAATGTTCCATTGGTTATACCTTCTAAAAATAAAGATATCATTTTTTCCTGAGAAGGTCTCTCTATCACAGGGCATCGAGCTACGTATTGCTTAAATCTTTGTGCTGCATTTTTTACTGTCTCATTAGGAGCTTGTTTGAAACTATGTATTAAGGATGATGAATTGTGCTTGATCCCTCTCTTAGTGAATTCCCAAATAAGTTCTTGGAAGAATTGTTCAATATGTTCAAAGCAACTTGGATCCAAGGATTGAAACCAGGTCAAGGCTATTCCTATGAGGGTTAGCCCAAAGGATTCATATTGCATGAAAAAGTCATCCACTTGCTAGCCGCTGGCAATACCTGCTTGAATTCTGCAATGTGGTCATACGGCTCTCCTGTGCCATCATAACGATTTCGCATACATTTGGCCAATTGGATTGGTCTTAGTATTTTGCTGGGCTCTAGGGTTTGACTTATGATGGGATAAGCGAATTTTACTAGGTGTATTCCAGCTCCTACATCTTGGGGTGGTTCTCCCCTAAATGTGGTTCTATTCAGATTTCCCATTCCCTGGCTAATGTGGTTATGGGGTTTAATTCCTGGCATGGTGAATTGCTCATGTGGTCCATTGGGTATACTACCTTGGCTCGTTTGTCCTAACATCACATTTTCTGTTCTTTGCTTGGTCTCAAATGGGTTTTGTGAGGTAGTTGCCAGACCTCGAGCTAACTCTCCTCTTTCATTAATCTGATCAGGGTTTTCGGTTACTACATATATCTGGTCCATCTTGTCCCTATAAACTCCACTTTCATACTTGACAGCTGGTCTTGGAATTATTTCAGATTCTGTGGTCTTTATCATTCTTGCTACTATCCTTTGTAGACCATCAAGGTAGATGGGTATTCCCCACAAGTTGGTGGATATGTATTGAAGATACGTCCTATATTCCCCTTCCATTGTAGACATAAGGCCTTCCCTAGGTACGGAACTATGCATGTCTTCAGAAGCCAAGAGTCTCTCCCAGTTAAGTGACATTTTTTACTGTCTATGAACTCAACACGTCGTGTTAATCCCTGAGTTGTGAGTCCCTGACTTTGTTGTGTAGTTGACCTTAGTTTCAAGTGATTTGGTACTTTATCTATCTCTTCCTAAGTGTCTACTTGATTTTAGGTTCATAAGCCTTGTCTACAAGTCCACAAATGTCCTTTGAACTGCTCAAAATCTTGTGGAATCCCTTCCTTCCTAATCCAACCTGAGGGTCAACTTCAAAATACCTTATCTAAAATCCTGGTATTAATTTTACAACAAACTCAAAATCACAGCAAACGGATTTTGTATGAGAAAGTTATGACAATTCAGGGTTCTGGGGGTTAAAACAGGGAAAGAGGACCTCTCAGGAAATGCTTCAAAATAGGCGATACATGATACTTATCAAGTATCGTGATACTTGGAAGCAGACGATACACAATACCTTGCCACGATACACGATATCTCAACTAAACGATACATGACACTTGACACACTAGAAAAGTCACGATACTCAATATTTGGCTGACTGGAAAAATGCCACGATATTCGATACTTGAGCCCACACAATACACGATATTCGACTAACTAGATAGATCACGATACTTGATATCCAGCAAGTATCGCGAAAGGACCCTCACGATATTCGATATTGCACAGGTATCGCCAAGAAGAATCCCACAATACACGATACTCGATATTAGGCGAGAGTTAGACTCATGATATTTGACACTGAAGGTCACGAAACACGATATTGGGCAGATATCGGGAAAAAATCACGATATACGATACTTGGAATTCCCACGATATTCGATATTCGTCAAGTATCATTTTTAGATCTCTACGATACTCGATACGTGACCAATATCGTGAGAAATTTTCTGACAACTCTCGATATCTACCAGGTATCGCGAAAGTTAACTCCACGATACACGATACATGATACACGATCGGTATCGCGATTAGAAGTTCATGATATACGATACACGATATTTGTCTAGTATCATGAATGTTTCTCAGCGATACACGATACATGATATGTGACAACTGCAAGTATCGCGATACTCGACCACAGGAGTTTCACGATATCCAGGTATCGCGATACTTCAACCACGGGAGAACACGATACTTGGATTTTTTGGAGTCCAAATTCAAATTTTTTTGCAAATATGAGTACCTTGTGTCCTTCTTGTCACTCCTATGTGTCTGTAGATGCCAAATCTCCCTTCAATCCCACGATATTGCACTCACGATACTTGGCACAGGTTATGTCACGTCCAGGATGGATCACTCCGATTTTCGGCTATTTTGGTACTATATCTTCAGTGTTTCAGTTCTGCACCCTCTCTAAGGCTCTTTCTTACAACCACAAGTAAAAAGCGAGGTGAATGGACTCTAAAAAATCGAAAAGAAACTGAGAAGATGAAGGTGGGTGGAGATGGTGATGATGATGATGATGAAGGAGAAGAAAAACTCAAAAACGGAACTGAAACTAGTGATTTTTTTACCTTCCAACGTCCCTACTCTACGTCTTACCATCACACGCTCGTCCTCCAAGCTCTCTCCCCGGCAACGGCGCCAAATTTGGTGTCACTCTAGCACAATGGCAAGTACCAACGTGAGGAGCTTCACTTCATAAATGTCAATCCGCCAAGATGTGAGGAATGGTATGAAGACCATGAGCAAGTGATGGCACAAGTGCGTGAGTGAAAGCACACAAACATGCACACACATACACACACACACACACACGCACAAGGTAAGAGCAAAGAGTGGAACAAAGGAAAGCTTCGATTACAAAAGAACTCTCTTACAAAGCTGAAATCTACAACAAGCTAACCCCAAAAGTGAGCTCTCTAGCCCTTTTTATAGTTTTTGAGTGGTTTTGGCCCTGTCCAGACCTAGTGTCCGGCCTAGTTAAAAATTAGGTTCTAGGGCTTATTTGGGGGCTCAAACGGAATCTAAAAATTATGAAAATTGGTAGTATGATACATCTAATACTCCTCAAGATCAAGGACTCCTTGGCTTGAACAAAATGGAGTTGTAAAAATAGAAAATGGTATTTACAATGATTTTTAGTGATAGAAATCACTATTTTTATACAGATTTCTTCTGAAAATTTGACATGTGATTCTTGGAGCTCCCTACTTGCTCCTTCTTCTTGTGTGTCCACTTCCTTGATGCGATTCCATGCTTTGTCCATGACCTTGAGCTTCAACAATGAGGTAAACCTTTTGGAATTTCATTTATTTAGGGAAAGCAAAACAGTTTAAGATGTGCCTCTAAATTCCAGGTGATGTTGTGGTTTCTTTGGTTGATTTGTAGAAATCTATACATTCCACGAGCAAAATGAAATACAATCTATGCATTGGTGGTTTTTACAGATAACTATTTTTTTGCATATCACTTATTTTTGTTTGAAGGTTATTCCTAAAAAGGTATCCGATGACAAGAACCATGACACCCTTTTTGTGCAACATTGTTTCCAATTAGATTGGCGATGGTTGGGAGAGCTAAACCTTGACTTATGCTACCATTGGGTATGGTCAAATGGTACAAATTCTCAATTTAAAGCTAAATGTCCATTTTACTTTGTAGGAAGATATGCAGGGCTATCACGTATGACTATGATATGGAACTTCTTTGAGTCAGGGTACGGGAAGGGAGAACATGATGGTGCAGGTGCAATTGTGAAAACAGTGCTCACCCATGAACAACTTAAACATGATGGTGCAATTGTAATGAGCTAGTGTTTTTAATTCATATGATTCATAACATCTTAGTAACTTTTAGATACCCGATATCAAGTGAAGATGATAGATTCTATGGGCTATTATTGGGTGTATGGTACTTTTTAAAAACAAACTACCATTGTCATTGAAATAGCAGTCTTAAATTGATAAAAAACATGAATCGAATGGCCTTTTTTATATTTCTTCAACATCTTGATAGATTTGCGATTACAAAATGTATGTCAAGAGTTTTGTTTGTGTTTTTTGCTTAATTGATAAAGCAATGCCTTCATGTAGTTACTCATTGAATAGTCTATTGTTAAGATTGAGCGTTACTATCGTAGAGTAGTCACTATTGTAAAGATTGAGGACATTGATCTTATGGTGATGTGTGGGTTCTTGGCGTTTGCACATTTTGTACAATTCCCTCATTAATCTACTTTTTTCCTGGTCTCTCAAAAAAATGAAGTTAGATATGAGTAACATCTGAGGTGGTGGATGATTGTTGTAGGTTTAAAAGTGGCTTCACAATGTCCATTTAGTTTCATATTGTTCATTCATTGTATCTAACATCTAAGGTTTTGGATGATTGTTACAGGTTTAAAAGTGGTATAACAAGTCTGCATATGTATGGGATGGAGCACATATTAATATAAGATGAGCATACTCAACATAAAATCAATCTAATAAAGTAGATTGATGAGTGGTAGATGTTATTGTATTTATCATTTTTTCTTCATTTGTAGTGAGTTGATGCAGGGCAATTTTGGAAAAGCAAACTAATGGAAGTTAATAAAAAACCAATAGGGGATATTGATCAGTAAGCATTAAGATGTTATTGGAAGGAAAAGAAAAGGAAATATAGAGACACAATAATGTCAAGGTCACGCACGAATGTGGAGGGTAATGCTAATCACAGCTCAAGCAATTTGGATGGCATTGTTGATAAGATCATCAAGTATTTTAACAATCCAACCAGACACTTATGTTGTGAAGATAAGATCGAGGCACTAAATAGGATGTTGAAGGGTCCATGTATTGGGCAACTTTTTGATGCAATTGTTAGAAGCAGAGATCACGTAACATTTCCACTTTTCACTAATCTTCGAAATACACTACAAAGAGTGAGAAAGAATTCTGATGACCTTGTGTTGAAGAGATCAACATTGATGATGATTCTAAATAGTGATGCATATTAATTAACAAATCAGATAAATATTTCAAGACTTTCTATGGTATTGGGAGTAAGTAGGAAATTTGTCTATGATACAATTGGACAGTTAAGTGTAGTTGAGCCTGATCATAGGTTTTTGAAGACAAGTGGTAGATCAACACTTACCATATGTATCATACAAGAGGTCAAGGATCTGAATATCATGTTTTGGACAATAAAGAGGAGGGTTTCACCAAATAAGAAGGATATAAGCAGGACCCAACTCAGAAAAAATCAATATTTGGAGCACCCTATTCACCTTCTTGATGTATCTTAGGTAATCCTATTTTCAATCGTCAGTTCATGCTTTTAGCTAGTTAGAAATAGTGAAAAGTCAACTAGTAATATCTAACTAAACATAAACTAGCAAATATAGAAATTAACTAGTAACAAGCTATTGAGTAATAAGTACTATGGCAACAAGCTAATATTTAATAGTAGAAGTTATGCATACCTAGTTAACAAGTATTAAGATGACAAGTAATAGTCAATATTGATATATTTTGGTAGTGATGTGTGTGAACACACTACGACCTCCTAGGCACTTTTTTCCCTCTTTAGGAGGTTTTTTTCCCCTGGCTTGTATATATGCCTATCGCCCTAATATGTTACTAATCTTTGTACATTCTACTGGTAATATATTCAGTATTGTGTGGTGTGCTCCAAGCTTCTTCTTCTTCCTTGTGTTGTCCGTGTGCTTCCGTAGACCTCGAACTCCAACAGTCAAAGCTACGCATACCTAACTAGCTAGTAAAAAGCAAATTAGTAATAGTTGATTCAGAACAAGCTATTTAATAATAGCTAATTAATAACAAATGCATAAGATCAAGCTAACTAGTAATAACTACTTAATAGAAAACTAGTAACAAACTATCTACTAATAGCTAATCACAAAATTGCTAACCAAGAACCAGTTACTTCGTAATAGCTAACTAATAACAAGCTAATTAGTAATAGCTAATTATTAACGACTAACCAAGAACCAGATACTTAGTAATAGCTAACTGATAACAAGCTAATTAGTAATAGGTAATTACAAACAACTAACCAAGAATCAGCTACTTAATAATAGCTAGCTAGTAACAAGCTAATAAGTAATAGCTAATTATAAACAACTAACCAAGGAGGAGCTACTTAGAAATAGCTAACTGGTAACAAGCTAATTAATAATAGCTAATTACTAACAAGTAACCCAAAACCTACTGCTTAGTAATGGTGAACTTGTAACAAGCTAATTGGTAATAGATAATTACTAACAAGTTACCAAGAACTAGCTACTTAGAAATAGCTAACTAGTAACAACTATTTAGTAATAGCTCATTACGAATAACTAACCAAAAAACTAGTTCCGTAGTAATAGCTAATTAGTAACAATTTAATTAGTAATAGCTAATTAGTAACAACTATCCGAGAACCAGCTACTTCGTAACAAGATATTTAATGATAACTAATTACTAACAACTAACCAAGAACTAGCTACTTAGTGATAGCTAATTAGTAACATGCTAATTAGTAATAGCGAATTACTAACAAGCTACTTAGTAATAACTAATTAGCAACAAGTATCCAAGAATTAACTACTTAGTAATAACTATTTGGTAATAAGCTAATTAGTAATAGCTAATTACTAAGCACTAACTAAGAACTAGATACTATAACTGATCGGTAATAGACTAATTATTAATAGCTAATTGGTAACAATCTAGTTATTAATAGCTAATTTCTAACAACTAACTAATGACCAGCTACTTAGTAATAGCTAATTAGACTAATTATTATTAGCTAATTACTAACAAGTAACCCAAAATCAACAACTTAGTAATAGCTAACTAGTAAGAAGCTAATTAATAGTAGATAGTAACTAACAATTAACTAAGAACCAGCTACTTAGTAATAGCTAACTAGTAACAAGCTAATTAGTAATAGCTAATAACAAACAACTAACGACAAACTAGCTACTTAGTAATAGCTAATTAGTAATAAGCCAATTAGTAATAGCTAATTACTAAAAACTAATTAGGAACCAACTACTTAGTAATAGCTAATTGGTAACAAGCTATTTAGTAATAGCTAATTATTAATAACTAATTATAAACAACTAACCAAGGAATAGCTATTTAGTAATAACTAATTATTAATAAGTTAAATAGCAATATCTAATTACTAACAACTAACTAAGAACCAACTACTTAGTAATAGCTAACTAGTAACAAGCTAATTAGTAATTGCTAATTACAAACAACTAACCAAGAACTAGCTACTTAGTAATAACTAACTATTAACAAGCTAAATAGTAATAGCTAACTACTGACAAATAACTAAGAATTAGCTATTTAGTAATAGCTAACTAGTAACAAGCTAATTAGTAATAGCTAATTACAAACAACTAACCAAGAAATAGCTACTTACTAATAGCTAATTAGTAACACGCTAATTAGTAATAGCTAATTGCTAACAACAAACTAAGAATCAGTTACTTAGTAATAGCTAACTCATAATAAGATAATTAATAATAGCTAATTAGTAATAGCTAATTACAAACAACTAACGAAGGACTATCCACTTAGTAATAACTAGCTAGTAACAATCTAAACAGTAATAACTAATTACTAACAACTAAGTAAGAACTAGCTACTTAGTAATAGCTAACTAGTAACAAGCTAACACCTTGTAACAACTAAGCAGAACCAACTAATCAATAATACCAAACTAGTAACAAGCGAATTAATGAATTCTAATAGCCACTTGTTTGTGTAATATAGATGGAGCTATTTATATGCTTCAAAAAATGCCATCCAATGATAAGTATTGATCTTCAAAAGTTCAAATAATTGAAGCCATATTTTGTTAAAAGGTTGAAAGATAGATTCACATGTTGCAGAGTAGGTCATTTTAAGTGTTGTCCAAGAGAGAATAGCATTGAGGAATATCATGTTCCTATAAATCTCTGTGAAGATGTTGATCTAACAAGTAATAGCGAAGCTTTATTACACGAAAAGCCTTCTACACTTGCTCTACCATAGCCCTTACCATGCTCCTGTTGTGCTGTGAAGTTGGCCTAATAGAATCCCAGCCACACTATTTTTTGCAAGCATGATCGATCCTATACACTTGCTTTCCTGGTTTAACTCCAAAGTGAGGGAGCTCCTTAATTGCCAAATCATCGATTATGAAGGTCGTCTTTTGAATCTTTGGATGATGTTAAGTGAGTGACTCAAGCACGTTCACTAAATCAAGTTCCTAGCAAGCCCTCACATATGATGCCAAGGGAAATGTGCCCTCAAACCTTCCAAGACTTTGGATCTGCAAGACTCGAACCATTCGTTCAATAGATTGAGGATCTAGGAAGGCTTGCATGACTAAGGGGAAATTGTCGTCAACGCTTGATAAGTATTGTTCCTCAATCAGCCTTAGGATTTAAGGAAAATCATAAAGTAAAAATGATCTTTTCCTCTTTCAAAAGCAGTGGCCACCTTTGAGGCTAGCATGCTCAACTATCCCTGGTGTCAACCAAAACTATCCCTGGTGTCAACCAAAGTTGCTTCAAGATATTTAGTACCAGTACTCTTTGGAAGGACCTACCAAGCTAGATGAAACATAGGACTTGGATTGACACCTACTAGAATCTTCCACCAAGAACCTGCAATTCCTAAAAAACATGTTAGATAAGGGTGTGCTCTTTCGATCTATGAAGTCTTGATGATCAACATTTTCCACATCCGTTTTCTATTTGGTCAACCTCTTGTACACCTGGTGCATGACATCTGTTGGAATACATCCTATGTACTTCTAGAATCTACATTTCTACTCTCCTAGTTTCTTGATCTCCAACGATAGGCTCATAACACTCATGAAGGCATGGCTCCATCATCTCTCTAACCTTCAACTTCAATTAACATCAAGACAAAAAGAAGTACAAGGGAATTAGGAAGGAAACTATCATATGATTATGGGTTCAAGGGGCTCAATTGCATGGATCTAAAGGTTCTCAATGAAGTATTTCAATGACGATGCATCACATCATGCTCTCCTTCTTGAGAGCTCCATGATGATATGCTCGGAGTAGAAAACTGAGTTCGTGAGGCTGCACACAGTACTTTGCACAGATGCTGCAGAATACACAGAAAACACAGTACACAGGGAGCACGAAGACAGACTTCTTAGGTCTCACAAATGGGATCGAACTTACAATCTGTGGCTGACCAAGCCACTATATGTTTTATTAAAGAACATATACAAAGAAGTGTCCAGTGGCCATTTGGCCTTTCACGTGGACACTAACGGTAACAATCTCCCACTAAAGGGCAACATGGCCAAAGTAAGTATGGGAGAAAAATAAAGAATGATAAAGAATACCCGAGTGTAAGTATATAAACTATACCTCCCACCTGATGGGCATGTTACACAATATACAAGTGACTATGTAAGGTCAAGAATCAAGTAACCCCCATCAAGTGACAACAGTGTCGAAAGCTATAGTGTGGTAGAGCTTTAGTCAAAGCATCTACAACATTATCTCGAGTGTGAACCTTCTCAAGACTAATGCGCTCAGTGGCTTAGCAATCTCTAATGAAGTGATACCTCACCTGAATGTGGTTGGACTTTGCATGATAGACCGGATTCTTAGCCAAAGCAATGGCACTTTGACTATCACTAAGCAAGCGAGGTACATGTTGGGGTAAACCCATATCACAAGCAAGACGAGAAAGCCACAATGCTTCTTTACATGCCTCACTTGCTGCAACATACTCTGCTTCTGTGGTGGAAACAACAGTACATTCTTGAAGACGAGATCTCCAAGAGATAGCACCTCTAGCAAAATGAAAAATGTACCCTGATGTAGACTTACAATTGTCTACACAACCAGCATAGTCAGAATTTGTGTAACCAAGAATGGATGCTTTCCCTCTACCTAAGCATAGACACTTGTCCTTAGTGCCACTCAGATACCTTAAAATCATCTTTACCGCTTCCCAATGTTTCTTGCCAGGATTAGACATATATCTGCTCAAAACTCCCACTGCAAATGCAATGTATGGTCTCGTAGCTACCATAGCGTAGATGAGACTACCAACAACAGACTGATAGGGAATTTTGGTCATGAATTCCTTTTCCTCATCTGATTTGGGGCAATCATCCTTGCTCAATTTCACATATGTTGGTAAAGGTGTACTCAATGCCTTTCCACCCTGCATATTGAATCTGTGAAGTACTTTGGATATGTACTCACTTTGAGACAGGTATATGCATCTTTTAATCCTATCACGAGTAATGCACATGCCAAGAATATGTTTGGCATCCCCCCAAATCCTTCATATCAAATGTCTGACTCAACTTATTTTTGAGAATTGACAAATCATAAGAGGACTTCCCAGCAATCAACATATCATCGACATAAAGTATCAAGCATATCAAGCTGCCATCTGAGCATCTCTTTGTGTAGAGACAATGATCCTCATTACTTCAAGAATAGCCTTGAGACTTCATAAAAGCATCAAACTTTTGGTACCACTGTCTAGGGGACTGTTTAAGCCCATACAAGCTCTTCTTAAGCTTACAAACTAGACTTTCCTTGCCAGGAACTACATAACCCTCTGGTTGTTCCATATAGATGTCATCTGTAAGATCTCCATGCAAGAAAGGAGTTTTCACATCCATTTGGACTAGCTCTAAGTCCTCCATTGCAACGAATCCAAGCAACATGCACAGGGTAGTCATATTGACCACTAGAGAGAAGATTTCCTCAAAATCAACACCATGTCGTTGCTTAAAACCCTTTGCAACAAGTCATGCTTTATCCTTCGGAGAAGCGCTATCTGATGTGAATTTCAGCTTATATACCCATTTACATGGTAAAGCTTTCCTGCCATTTGGCAAAGGTACTAAATCCCAAGTACCATTATTGTGAATAGAGCCCAACTCACTCTTCATGGCACGCTCCCACTTGACATGATCCTCTATCTGCATAGCCTCTTTGTAGCAAGAAGGCTCACCGACATCTCCTAGCATAACAAAATCTAAACCTGGAACATATCTATCAGGTGGATGTGAGACACGTGGAGAACATCTCAATGGTTGCTAAACATGAACATGTGCAGACTGATCTGAATGGACATTCTCTTGAACATCCCTATGTGAAGCATTTTTATGCATGCTAACTGGAGGACTAGTATCCTCAAACACCACTCTTCTCACTTCAACCTCCTTAATGGGCTGTTTATGCATCTTAGACTCGTTGAAAATGACATCACTACTTCTTAGCACTGATCATGTTTGAGGATCCCATAAGCGATATCCAAATTTTCCTTCTCGACCATATCCAAGAAAAATGCATTTCTTTGACTTATGGTCCAACTTTTGTCTAAGATTCTTGGGTATATGAACATATGCTTCACGCCCAAAAACTCGAAGATGATCATAATATGGTGGCTTCCCTGTCCATAACTCTTGTGTCACTTTCAGACCTTTGGCAGTACTAGGTGAAAGGTTAATCACATGAACAGCAGTCAATACTGCTTCTGCCCAAAAGCCTTGTGAGAGGTTTGCATGATGCAACAAAGAGACTACTCTATCTTGAATGGTTCTATTCATCCTCTCAGCTACACCATTCTATACTAGGGTATAAAGAGCTGTAAACTCTCTACAGATCCCTCTAAACTGACAGAAGAGGATGAATTCATGTGAGGTATACTCACCCCTGTTGTCTGAACGTAAAGCCTTGAGCTTAGTTCCTTTTTCAGTCTCAACTAAAGCAAGCCACTTTTTGAAAGTAGGAAATACCTCATCCTTCAATTTGATAGGATATACCCAAACTTTTCTAGTAGCATTATCTATGAAAGTGACAAAGTAGGGAGAACCACCTAAGGACCTAGTGGGCATGGGACCACACACATCTGTATGAAGGAGATCTAAAGGCTGAATTGAAGAGTCAATGTGCATTCTATGCACATTTTTGGTTTGCTTTCCATATTGACAATGATCACAAAATGAAAAATCGGAGAAAGATAACACATGTAAGTAGCCAGAACGAGAAAGATTTTCGATTCCACTAGGAGATATATGGCCCAAACGACCATGCCAAATACAAGCCATAGGCTGTTCAATAACAACTAACAAGTGTTCTTTCTATGATACAAATAAAGGATAAAGTGAGCCAACTTTGCTTCCTTTTGCAATAACCATATTGCCCTTTGATATGCAAAAGGACTCAGCATACAAGACCACCTTGTAACCAAGGTCATCAAGTTGACCAACTGACATCAAACTGCGTGATAAGTGAGGTACATGGCGTACATTATGCATAGTAATATTTGAACCATCAATGAACTACACAACCACATCTCCAATCCCCACAACATCACACTAGTAAGAGTCACCAAGTCTCATGGTACCAAGAGACTTTGCTGCATAATTAGAGAACCATTCTCTGTGTGGTGTCACATGGAAAGCAACACCAGAATCTAGCAGCCATGTGTGGGAAAGAGAATCAGCCATAAGTGCCTCAGATGGCACAATTCTATCAAGTGTCAACACATCAGCATCATCAGAAATAGCATTAATGTCTCCAATCTTCACAGTCAAAGTAGATGATGCTGGTAACCGTTTAACATGCCCATCAACGTTCTATCCTTTACCTTTAGAATTCTTTAATGCATAATAGTCTTTCTTCATATGTCCTTTCTTATGACAGTAATGGCATTCAATATCCCTCTCTTATTTCGATGACCATTCTTTTCCTTGTTCTTGCTCCTGCCACGTTGCTGATTCTTTCCTTGGTAAGAATCACGAACATTATATGCATCTCCACTCTGAGTGCCAACCATAGATTTTCTATGAATCTCCTCAGTCAAGAGTGCTCCACATATGTCATCATAGACAAGTTTACCACCAGGTGCACTATTGCTAATAGCCGTGCAAAATGTATCCCATGATGATGGCAGGGTGCATAACAACAATATTGCTTTCATTTCATTATCCATATCCATTTTCTAAGCCTGTAACTGGGAGAATATAGCATCAAACTCATTTAGATGAGCAACAACATTATCTGTGTCCTTCATACAAAGGTCATATAAATTTCTCATCAGATACACTTTATTTGATGCCGTCTCTTTTTCATATGTATTGCATAACTTCTTCCAAAGCTCCTCTGCAATTTCACAGTCTAATACTGTAAAGTAAACATTATCTTCCAGGTGCAAGCAAATGGTAGACCTTGCCATTTCATCTAACTCATCCCAATCATCTTCATCCATGTCAGCAGGCTTTTTTGAAATCCCATTTACTGGCTTCCATTGCCTCCTTTGAATCAGCACATCTTTAATTTGATTCTTCCATAGAGCAAAGTTTGTGCCATCAAATTTTCGGATCTCAAAATGGTCTTTGCCCTGCAAGTTATAGCTCCTCCTCGGAACACTAGCACTAGACCTTGATCCACCGGATGTGCCTGAGACCTCTGATAACATGATGGTAAAGAACTGAATAGAATGATAATGGAGCTAGAAGAGTCCGAACACCAACGAATAAGTGTATCAAGGAGCAAATCGACCACTGTATAGTTGACAAAACCAGAAATCTGGAAAATTTTGCGAGAGTATCCTCTACAAAATGAGCATATGGCCAGTGTCAAAATATCATAAAACTGCAAGTACTGACATGTTTTCCTGCATAGTGAATCACTCACTCCACTGCATATAATCAGTTACCCAATAGAAGCCAACTAGGCTTATCGAGCACCTATGAACAACTATCATACATCTCGTATGGCGAGGTTGGGTAAGTCTTCCACCTACATCACTGAAGAGACCCCGACATCTAGGTGTGTCCTAGTTAAGAAAGCCTCACCACAACCCTCTTTATCAAACGTAAAAGGTTTTATGCAAAGAATGTAACCGCTATATCAATGACCACATGGACATACATAAGCGGTATCCACAGAAGCATACATGATGTGTATGTGCTCAATATATGCAGTAAAATGACACTAAAAGGCTGAATGCACAACCCAAAAACTAGCCAATAATTCCAGCAAGTATTTGTCAAACTCTAATGTTTTTTTGGCTCAAAAACCTGCATAAATTTGTAGCGATTGCTCCCACCAAAACTAAAAACCTTTCCACAAACCTATAGTTTTGCGAGTGTGGCTGAAAAACACAGCCCCAAAGGTTGATATTTATTGTTGGAGAAGTACAAAGATCACTCTTCTTGATGTTCGTGGACCTATGTGAAGAGAACCATGTGGAAAAGTACTCCAAAATGGCTCCAAAAGACACCCAAAAATGCATCAAAAAATAGGCTTTGAAAGCAAAGAATGAAGCTTTGAGGGACCAAAACATGTTCAAGGTAATGTCAACCTTAGTCTTTCCCCTTCTTCAGAAACCACAAGAGTGTAGCTTAGTGGCAAGAGATTGTCATAGTTAATCGAGCTCTAAGGGGAACAGTACTGGGATGGGTGACCTCCCGAGAAGTATCGGGAACCTCTATATTCCTTGATCATTGAGGTCCTCCCTCGCGTGTAGCCAACAGTGCCAACGGTGACTTTGGTGACTCGGATGACAAGGTATGCCAAGGTCTATGCCTTGGTCGCCGCCTTAGTCGTATGCCTTGCCTTGGAGAAAGCCTGGGTGGGGATCTCACTTCGCTCGCACAAAAGGAACGAAGCTTTTTGCATCAAACTGCTTTGATACCAGTGAAGTATTTCGATGACGATGCACCACAACGCGCTCTCTTTCTCGAGAGCTGGATGATATGCTCGGAGTAGAAAACTGAGCTCCTGAGGCCACACATAGTACTTCGCATAGATGCTGCAAAATACAAAGAAAACAGAGTACATAGGGAGCACGAAGACACACTTCTTAGGTCTCACAAATGCAGTCGAACTTACAATCTGTGGCTGACCAGACCACTATATGTTTTATTAAAGAACATATACAAAGAAGTGTCCAATGGCCATTTGGCCTTTCAATAATTCAGGAAACAAGCTGGTGTTTTTTTGCATTAGGCCACACGACTTCATTCCTTTCCACCTTCTATAAAAATTGAAACAATGCTGCTAAATACATAGCTAGCCTACTCTTCACCTAGGTCTTCCTCTTATCTGAAGAGAAAATCTCACCATATATTCTGTCAAAAATCCAATGAGCCCAACTCACATTTTCTCCCTGCTCAGCCCAACACAACGATGCATAGTTTTCCTTAGACATATAATCATATTTAACTATGAAACATAATATCTCAAATTACCACCTAAGCTGTTCCCTATGAGCATATGATACGTTTTTCAACATATAGTACTGAGGGACTCTTCACAAGGACCTAATTCTTTCCTTAAAGATTCCTCCAAACATTTAGGCACAATAGGCTCTTTGAAAATAGGTAATTTAAACACTTCTGTAACTAGCTCATGTGAGAACTTTACCTGTTGTGAGAATTGACTATTGGTTTTCTTGATAATATCCATTTGGCTTTTAGCATAATAATTAAGCCTCCAACTCTCCCATGGTGGTGATGCAAAAATGAGAGAAGATATGTGTTGTAGCCAGATAACATTAAGTGGAGTGCTTACATCAATCTCGACCTTAAAATCCATAAATTGATCGATAAGTGATTGCGTTATTTTGCTAAGTAATGTAGGTGTTTGAGTTTCATCATCTTCTTCATGCAACAAACTCACTATCGTCTATTGAGGAATCCTCCTTACGTGCCATAACTTCTTTTCTCCATGCTCTGCCCCTCATCTCTATAGTGTCCATGGTCTGGAATACAGAAGCTAGATTAAGCATCTTTCTTTTGGGCATGTAGCGGCCTGCAGCAATCAACTTTGACTCTACTGATCAGACAACAAGTGATTGTATGACGTGAATACTCGCACACTTAATGCTATGCTTCCATGATGCATAAAGTTGGACAAAAATTCCGCATAATAATTTGAATTTTTCCCACACCTTGATGCAGTCATTTAAAATATTTGTCTGCCTTTCCTTTTTCTTCGAAAAAAATCTAAATGCACACAATATGATTGAGCACCTTCTGAGCGAGTAAGCTCCGATGACACATATGTCAGGTGAGTAAACTCCAAGCAAGCATATTCTGAGTGAGTAGATTTTGACAGATTATTGGAGTTAGACATCTGTGGAAGCACGCGAACAACACAAGGAAGAAGAAGAAGCTTGGTGCAGAACACACAATACTGAACGTATTACCACTAGAATGTACAAAGATAAGTAGCGGGTTAGGGCAATTGGCATATATACAAGCTGGGGGAAAAGAACCTCCTAAAGAGGGAAAAAGTGCCCCGACGGTCCTAGAGTGTTCAGACATATCACTACGTAAATATATCAACAAATCCCCCATGAGAGTGATGCAGTGAACAAGGAGCTGGCACTCATGTATAAGGAAGTGCCAAGCTATGTGGAATCAATCCACAAAAGGAAGTAAGCCCAAAGCTTTGCGGAAAGCTTCAAACTTCTCCCTAGGTAGAGCCTTCGTAAAAAGGTCTGCAATGTTCTCTTGTGTAGGCACATATGCCAAGCTCATCTCCCCAGTAGATAACCTCTCCCTGACATAATGATAATGAAGTTCAATGTGCTTAGTGTGAGCATGGAACACAGGGTTCCTCGCAGCTACCAATGTGCTCTAACTGTGAGTGAAGATGGTGGTGGCAAAAGACTGACCAACACCCAAATCAGCCATAAGGCATCTAAGCCACACACACTCAACAGTTGCTATGAAAGACGCCCTATACTCAGCCTCACAACTTGAAGTGGCCACAGTAGGTTGCTTCTTGCTCAACCAAGATATACATTAGCTACTTAGCATGAAGCAAAAGCCAATAGTGTACACATGAGTGTCATAGCAACCAACCCAATCATTATCAAAAAAAGCATGCAAATCTGGCGGTTGTGATCCCCCCCTTGGGATAAAACAATCCAAGTAGCTGGGTACCACTCAAGTAGCGAAAGATGCGCTTAAGTGCCTGCCAATGCTTGACACCTAGGCAATGCATAAACCTACTCATATGTGAGACAGCAAATTGAATACGTAGCTGAGTAATGCATAAGTAAATCAAGCATCCAACAGCTTTCTGATAGAGAACAACATCAAATGCATCTCCAACATCATGAAGACTTAATTGTAAACCTGTCTCCATAGGAGTGGCAGTAGGCTTACAGTCTTCAAGGCCAAAACATTGCAATAATGTGTCAATATATTTTGTTTGACACAAAGCCATTCCACCATCAACATGCATAAATTGAATGCCCAAATAGTGATGCAAATGCCCCAAATTAGACATCTCAAATGAGGCATGCAAATCAGCCTTAAAATCAGCAATATGCATGCCATGAGGACTAGTGAGCAGCATGTCATCAACATACACCACAATTATCAAAAGCACATCATTAGCACGCTTAACATATAGGGTGCTTTCAGTTGGAATGTTATCAAAACCATGTGCAATGAGATAGGCATGTATCTTTTCATACTAAAAACGTGGTGCTTGCTTTAAACCATATAATGCCTTCTTTAACCTACACACCTGGTTTTCATGCCCTTTCTACACAAAGCCATGGGGCTAAAAACATACACTTCTTCATGCAAGTCACCATTCAGAAATGTTGTTTTAATGTCCAACTGATGTACATTCCAACCATGATGATTTGTAAGTGCACAGATGCTATGAACAGTAGTCATTCATCAAGTAGGAGCAAAGGTTTCATCAAAATCAATGCCTCTTTCCTACACATAACCCTCTGCAATAAGCCTAGCTTTAAACCTGTCAACTGTTCCATTAGGTTTATGCTTTAGCTTGTATACCCACTTAGTGCCAATGGCCTTCTTGCCAAGAGGCAAGTCACATAAAGGCCAGGTACCATTTTTCATGATAGCATCGTATTCAGATTGCATTGTAGCCATCCAATGTTCAGAAATTTGTGCTTCATCAAACAAAATAGGTTCAATTTCATCACAGAGACTAGAGGCAGCCATAGCATAACAATCTGATGCAAAAGAGGCACATTGAGAGCCTGCAGTATGATATGACAGAGGTGCATCTAATTTGGTATCACACAAGGTCTGTACCAACCATTTTGGCATAGTTTTTGCCTGCTCAATATCAACTCTCTCATCAACAAGTGCATCATGCAAATGTATATCAGAAATGGAATGATCTGCATTATCACATGAAACCTGCAAAGAATGAGAAGTTGCCTCATTAGGACCAGCATTAGACTGTCCACCTGTAAAAAGAGGCAGCAAAGTATCATACATGTCTTTTGAGCTAGTATATGTCTCCTAAGTACATGACAACAATGGCTGGATAGCATCTTCCACAAAAACAACATCACGGCTAACCAGAATGCGTTTAGTGTGTGGATGATACAGACGATAGCCTTTACTTTTAGAATTGTACCCAACAAAAATACATTTTACTACATTATCATCCAATTTTTTGCGATGTTGTTCAGGCACTAATGCATATGCCACACAATCAAAAACACGCAGATGAGCAAAAAATGGCTTGCGACCATGCCAAGCCTCATATGGAGTGATAAACTGCAGTGATTTAGTGGGACACCTTTTCAGTACATATGTTGCACCCATAACAGCCTCAAGCCAGAAACTATGTGGTAAAGCCTGACTTTTGACCATACACCTCGCCATCTCCATGAGTGACCTGTTCTTTCGTTCAACAACTCCATTTTTTTGAGGTGTATATGGAACTGTACACTGATGTTTTATCCCACGTTTAGCCAGAAATGCATTAATGTTAGAAGACATCTATTCCCCTCCTCGATTAGAATGGAGGGTGCCCATTTTACATGCTGACAGATTTTCAGCCAAAACGAGAAACTGTTTGAAGCACATAAACACTTTGGACTTTTCGTTCAATGGATATACCCATGCATGCTAGGAAAAATCATCGATGAAATTCATGAAGTAAAGATAGTTCCCAAAAGAAGGTGTTTGCGAGTTACACTTGCGCTGAGTAGAAAAGACAAAATACTTCATTAAATTTCTTCGAATAACAAAGATTACAAGGTAAGTAGTAGTAACACTTCTCTGAAATGATAATACTAGAGAACACTGATCGTATTCATCTAGCACAATCCAGATTTAGGAATCTTTTTTTCTTCTTCTTATTAAATAGACACTTCTTCTTATTAAATAGACACTTCTTCTTGGAAAGATACTCTCATTTATCATGAATACAATCTGCACTCTAAAAGACCTCCTCACACAAACAAAAACAATGAACATAATAACACGACATCAACGCCTAACCAATTTTGTAACCGCTTATTAAAATTCCGAGCAAGCAATATCGGATTCAAAAGCATTCCAATTCAACAACATCCGATTCAATGGCCTTAGAAATTTGACTCACTGCTTATTCTTCCAATATCTCTTCCCTCAACAACCTATCCATCTTCTCACAATGGTATCATAGCAACAAATCAACATGGGAGATGGATTTCCTTCATCCCAAGACAAATTGGATCATGGTAATTACTTAGCTTGGTCATTTAGAATGGAAGCTTATCTTCAAGGGAGAAACCTTTATGGTTACATATCTGCAAAACCATGTGCAATCAAGTAGGCATGTATCTTTTCATACCAAGCATGAGGTGCTTGCTTCAAACCATATAAAGCCTTTTTCAACCTCCACACCTGGTTTCATGCCCTTTCTACACAGAGCCACGAGGCTGAAAAACATACACTTATTCATGCAAGTCACCATTCAAAAATGCAATTTTAATGTACAACTGATGTACATTCCAACCATGATGAGCTGCAAGTGCACACATGCTACCTACAATAGTCATTCAACATGTAGGAGAAAAGGTCCATCAAAATCAATGCCTCTTTTGTGAGCATAAACCTTTGCAACAAGCCTAGCCTTATACCTATCAACTGTTCCATCAAGCTTATGGTTCAACTTGTATACCCACTTAGTGCCAATGGCCTTCTTGCCAGGAGGCAAGTCACATAAAGACTAGGCACCATTTTTCATGATAAAATCATATTTTCATTGCATAGCAGCCATCTAATTTTTTTAATTTTGTGCTTCATCAAACAAAATTGGCTCCCTCTCACCACAAAGACTCGAGGCAGACATAACATAGAAATCTGATGCAAAACAAGCACTATTAGAGCCTGAACCATATTGATATATTTAGGTAGTGATGTGTGTGAACACCAGGGAAAAAAATAAGATCCCCTCCTTAACTTGGAAGTATATAAATATGGGCGAAATGCCAACATATATTTCATGAAAAGTATAAAATATATGGTGAATCTTTATGATACTTCTCATCGAAAATATAGAAGTTCAGGCCTCTTCAAACTCAAGATCTACATATTGTGTGACTTTGCACTTCTAAAAGGAAGCGTAACTTGGGAGTTCATAACAAAATGAGGGAGCATAAGTTGCTCCCCTTTATCCCATATGCAAGGTTTGGGAATTCATAACAAAATGAGCGAGCATAAGTTGCTTCCCTTTATCCCATATGCAAGGCATTGAAATACCCTGTATGGATTCCTCTCTTGAAAGTGTGAAAATGCCGCCTCCTCAATCCCCTATGCATGGTTGCAAGTGAATCAAACAACATAGAGGCTTGTCTCATGCAACAATGCACATGAAAAATCCTTCCTCAATGAGAATTCATTGAAATAATAGAAGGATAGAGTTGGTTTTGTTAATTTCATCCTCTTCTTGCATGTAGAAAAGGTAGGGAGGAGCTCTCCCGTGAGAGAGCACTCTTGCTTTGTGAAGAAGAGATGGGGAGGCGCCTTTTTATAGGTGAGCTCAAAATTGCATACTATGTGGGATAAATGGAGATACAATGCAGCCATCCCGTGAGCTCCACAAATCGAGAAGAAGGGAGAGGGAGGGAGGGAGGGAGGGAGGAGAAGACTTTTCCTATAAATGCATATGCATGCACACCATATTTGGCAAAAATTCATCATAAAAAATATCTCTAATTTATATTAGTGGGCGAATATACCCACTTTTTTCCCTTCCTCTATATAGTTTATTGGGCTAAATTTTGATCCTTCTACATTCTTTAGATTAGCCACTTTTCTCTAAAAATCTTGAAAAATCACCATTGGGCTATAAATCACCCTTAATACTTTCCCTAGTGAACACACTAGGACCGCCGGGGCACTTTTTTCCCTCTTTAGGAGGTTTTTTCACCCAGCTTGTATATACACCTATTGCCCTAATGGGCTACTTATCTTTGTACATTCTCTAGTAATACATTCAGTATTGTGTGTTGTGCTCCAAGCTTCTTCTTCTTCTTTGTGTTGTTCGCATGCTTCCACAGACATCTAACTCCAACAATTGGTATCAGACCAGGTCGTCGCTTAGGGTGCCATCGACACTCCTCCATTTGTAGTCTCAGAATCGCATGAATTTTGGTGAGCATACTCAGCGTGTTTCTGATTGCACTATCGTAGTGCTTGTGTAGGCTATTTCGTCTTTTTGTGCCAAAGGTATATACCAGTTTCTGTTTGCCAGTATAAGCGTCTCGAAGTCTGCTACAGGCCTAGTGGAATTTGTCTAGGCAGTTCTGTTCAACTTTTTGAGATACAGTCAATTTTCTGCATCAAGGTATTTTAGTCACCGGCCATGGCTGAAAGCAGTGATGTATTCCGTATGTTGGTTGTTGAGGATAAGTTGGATGGTACCAACTACCCGTTATGGCCTTATATGATACGACATGTGTTGGTTGCAAAAGGACTATGGAACATTGTACAGGGTGTCGAAAAACATCCTATCACACTTGCAACTGTTAACACTGCAGGTACTGAAGCTGATGCAAAAGGTGTCGAAGATGATGATATTATGCATATTCCTGTTCGTGATGTGGTTTCTGCTGCACCTACTATAGAGCAGATTTGCTGGGATGGCAGAGATGCCCAGACACATGCATTGATAGCTTTGTATGTCAAACGTGCCATTATTCCTCACATTCGCTCTTGCATAACAACTAAGGATGCTTGGGATCAGAAAAGCAGAAATTGTTTTGTAAGTACTGTAAAGGGAATGATCATATCATAAAGAACTGTCCAAAACTGGCTGCTGAAGAGGCAAAGAAGAAAGAGGCTTGAATGGTTGTTGTAGAGGCCTCTACAAATCTTGTGCAGGAAGAAGAATGGGCGTTTACTACTGTCTGCAGTTTTGACCCATCTTCTCATGAGTAGTGCATGTCTGCAGTAGACTCAGATGTTTGGTATTTTGACAGTGGGGCGACCAAACATATTACCTCGTAGCGCAGTTTCTTCTCTTCACTCGAGCCTGCCCCTACAGGGAATATTGTTACATGCGACAACAACTCCTCTTATCCTATTATGGGAGTTGGTAAGATCATTTTGACTACTGTTGATGGTAGTTCTTTCACTTTGTCAGATGCTTTATTTGTGCCAGGGATCAAGAAGAACGTGTTATCAGTTTTTGCATTAGCCAAGATTGGTTTGGTTGTGAAATTTGTTGATGACAGGTGTACAATTCATGATCTATCAAATGGTGATGTGATTATTGCTTTTGGCATTTTATGTCGTGGGTTGTATAAGCTCATAGACTATGAAAGATTTGTAAATGATTTGGCATGTGCAGTAAATGATTCTTAGGCTATATCAGATGCAAAGCTTTGGCATGCACGCTTTGGTCATTTGAATTTTACTAGTTTGCTACGCTTGTAGAAATCTAAAATGGTGTCCTCTTTGCCCAAACTTGAGGCACCTGGAAAACATGTTTGTGAGGGCTGTATTTTGGGCAAAATGCAGCGTTCATCCTTTCCAAAAGATGGTTCAGTTCGGGCTACTCAGAAATTGCAGCTTGTACATAGTGATGTCTGTGGTCCTATGCAGACACCTTCTTTTGGGAATTATCTTTACTTCGTGACTTCCATCAATGATTTTTCCAGGCATGCATGGGTATATCCATTGAAGAAAAGTCCGAAGTGTTCATGTGCTTCAAACAATTTTTTGTTTTGGCTGAAAATCTGTCAGCATGTAAAATGGGCACCCTCCGTTCTGATCGAGGGGGGGAATATATGTCTTTTGATTTTAATGCATTTCTGGCTGAACGTGGGATAAAACACCAGTGTACAGTGCCGTATACACCTCAACGGAATGGAGTTGCCGAACAAAAGAACAGATCACTCATGGAGATGGCGAGGTGTATGCTAAAGAGTCAGGCTTTACCACATAGTTTCTGGCTTGAGGCTGTCATGTGTGCAGCATATGAAAGAGTTAAATTAAGTGAACAAGAATGTAGAGGTGGAAGCAATGAAGGGGGATCAAACACCCATAAACTCCAGCCAAGACACGATGAGGAATGAAGCTTCCTAAGAATGGGTACATGTTATTAAATTGAATTTAGCTTCTAATATTCAAATCCAAGAGACTTGCTTGCGGGAGAGGTCTTATTCAAGAATCCCAAGGAAGAAAAAGTGGAAAATATAGTTGAAGAATCCGAACCCTTTACACCAATACGGGTAGTGGTAGAACAATCTTCCATTGATGTCACATTTCAAGGGAGTGCCACGAAAACTGTTGATAAGGAAGAAGGAAGAAAAGAACACGAAGTACAACTCCAAATAAGGAAACCACATAACGAAACCATACATGTGGAGCAAGGAAAAGCCGTAAGAATAGGAGAAGCTCCAAGCATCCCAAAAACTTTGCTAAATGTGGATGTCGCTCAGCTCAAGCTAGTGGTACAACACATGATACAAACTGCCATGGACACTCAACACTTGATGCTTGAGGATGATGCCGACTATGATAGGGCAATGCGGGAAAAAAGTCAATTCCAAGGGATTGGTGAGAATCTATCCGCACAGTTAATTCAAGCACAAAAAATAATAGTAGAAAAAGAGGCAAGAGTACACGAGGCCAAGCATCAATGCAATACACTAGAAACAAAAAATCAAAAAGTAAAAGAACAATTGAAGGAATTACAACAAAATATGAAGTTTGCGAAGCTGACAAAACACGGATGAATTCCAGAAGTAAAACCCTTGAATCACAAATCAAAGTATACATGGATGAAGTAGATAACCTACAGAAGAAGAACAAGGAACTGATGATAACACTTCTATGTAATCAACCGATAGAAGCTCCTGAAGTAACAGAGAATGACACACGAGCATTGGAAGAAAAGATAGCAAGGTATGAAGATCATCTCAAGCAGGAGCAAGCCATCATCGCAGAAAAGGTATATGGATGACACAGCAAAACTGCGAAAGAAGTGGAAAATGGCCGAAAATTGGTTTTTTGAACAATGCAAAGAAGATGCAAACCAGCTCATGGTAATAGGAGAAGAGCTCCTCAAGAATAAGGAAGAAGTCACGAAAGCAACCGCAACAATAAACAAAAAGGATGAATTAATTAGGAAATTACAAGATCAACTTGCACAGAAGGTAAAAGAGGGGACACTAGTAGTTCCACACTCCACAGCGGCTACTGAGGAGATTGAGGTATGTCTCCTCTCTCCCCCCACATCATTCACCGATAAGGGAGGAAACAGAGATCCACTCTGATAGACATCATCGGGATATTGCAGAACTAAGCCAGCACGAGTGGGCACTACTGGTGTCCCAACTTAGAGAAGATTTTGAAGATCAAGTAGTAAAGGTCATGAAGGAAGCGAAGATTGAAAGCAAAAATCTAGAACAGGTATTGAAACCCTTCAATGTACCATATGGACTACTTAAAGAGCAAACACGACAATACATAAAGACCACAACAAATAAAGAGCCAGACAACAATCTCCAGTTTAGCTTGCAAACATTCACCTACACACAAGAGGAATTTGACAAAGCTGATCCTATATGGAGGAGAAAATTACATGCAGATCTTCAAAGAAGCATTTTTCACAGGATTTTTCGAAATGGACTCAGAAATTTTTGTTAAAATGTCTTCAAATCTTAATGTAAGACTGGTGGCCTATGAGTTAAGTTTCTTTGCGGATCATAGACAGGTGCCAGATGATGGGGTAAAATCCAATCAATGGAAAGAGTTCATGTTATGTCATGCCAATCTGCTGAATCAACGAGAGCAGCAAGTCATCTAGACATATTCACGTCGCGACAAAAGGCCTGTCGGGGATGACAGAGTTCAAGAGGAGGGACGTGTGGAAGGGAGTCAAGCAAAAAGAGAAGAAGAAGAAGATCGAAGAGTAAAACCGCTTAGTAAAGAATAAAGTTTATAAAGAAAAAGAACAAATCTCTGCCCAAAGCCCCGCAGGGGCACGCATCAGGCGACAACACCAAAGAACCAGGTCCTGAGGAGTGGAATTAAGCAAATATAACAACCAGGACATTTCATGGGAGGTTGCACACAGCTTCCTCATCCACCAAGAGCAAGCGGTAAAGCGAAACAAGTCGAGAAGAGAGACAACACACGAAGGACTCTTCATCGGATAAGATAACCAATTGTCTGAAGGTCCTAGTTGCCTCCTCATCCACTAGATGCATGTGGTGGGAAGAAATGGAACAGGTCCTAGAGGATGACAAAGAAGATTCAAGAATAGGACCTTTAAAATGTAATGCTCACTTAAAAGAGAGTAGAGGTCAGCAAATTAAGTGTGCGGTGGAAGAAAGTAAACAGGCTCCAAGCGATACAACAGGGTCAGATGTGTGAAGACAAAGACATATTAGAAGACCAAAAGCTAGAAAGAGGTAGAGGCTGAAAAGTTGAAGAGGGTGACTAAGAACACCACATTCTTAGCCACTGATGACGTGTGTGGTAGCCCGACTCAATACAGCAACCCATACTTGTGATATAAGGAATACCTAGGGGCAAACAGAAGCAAAGGACATACCTCAGATAAGTGACAAATCGCTTGACAGTCCTTATCACTTCTTTGACCATTGGGTGTGTGTATTGAGGAGCCATAGAAAAGCTGCAAATGAAAAGCAAAGCCTGTCAAGGGACGACATAGACAAAGAGGGGGAGGGTGTTGCAGAGAAAAGAGGCACAAAAGAGGAGCCCCAAATTTTTCAAATTAATGGGCATCTTCAAAATCTTAGGAAATTCCCTCAAAACTATGTAAATGCACTAGAGGAGTCCTCTAGATGCATAATCCCAAATCATTGTAATATATTTCTTGTAAAATAGTAGGAAATTAGAGATTAGCCAATAAAGTGCTGGTCACTTGTGTGAAAGGACCATTTTTCGGGCACATGTATATAAGTCATCGTGACTCTTTGTGAAGACTTTTTGCCATTCTGAAGAAGGAGAGCTCCAAACTTTCGAATTTGCTTCTTTCCTGCAAATTTTAATCTTCTCTATGATCTTTTGTGTGTGTGTGAAGTTGTGTGTGTAGGACTATTGTTTATCCCTCCCCATCACTTTTGAGCTACTATAGTGTGTGTGTGAGTACGAGTTGTGGAGTGAGTGTGGGTGTTTCCTACCATTCACTGTTTTGGCCATAACTTGAAGAACGGTTGTGAGATTCGAGTGAAAATACCACCAATAGATGTGTCTCATTGAGAGCTTCGAAATGAACCTGTTGGCCATATTTGGAGTTCGCAGCTGGGAGGAACATTCGAATTTGTGTTTACTGTTGTAAGTGGTATCGTGGCAGACACTTTCATAGATTGAGTGAGTTGGAGAGGTAGTTTAGTCTTTTCTCTTGCATTCTAGCTAAACCACTTCATTTTCCATCACGTGTGCACATGTCGTCATACACTTGGTTAGGTCAATTCTTCGGATTGATAATTAAGCGTGTGTCAATCCACCTCTATACACACTTGCGTGCCAAATGAGATTTAGTCTCTTTGACACAAGTCCCTAAGACTTTGTGACTTAGGTACACATCTTGATTGGGGGAAAACAAATTCACCCTTCCAAGTGTAGGCATGTGTACCATGCTATAAGACCACAAAGATCCTCTCTGAATAGATAGTTCACTTTGCTTGGGTGATAAGGAGTAAATCAACCACTGTAATAGTTGACAAAACCAAAAATCTGGAAAATTTTGCCAGAGTATCCTCTCCAAAATGAGCATATGGCTAGTGTCAAAATATCATAAAAGTGCAAGTACTGACATGTTTGCCTACATAGTGAATCACTGACTCCACTGCATATAATCAGTTACCCAATAGAAGCCAACTAGGCTTATCGAACACCTATGAACAACTATCATACATCTCCTATGGCGAGGCTCGATAAGTCTTCCACCTCCATCACCAAAGAGACCCCAACATCTGGGTGTCTCCCAGTTAAGAAAACCTCACCACAACCCTCTTTATCAAACGTAAAAGGCTTTATGCAAAGAACATAACCACTATATCAATGACCACATGGACGTACATAAGTGGTATCCACAGAAGCATACATGATGTGTATGTGCTCAATATATGTAGTAAAATGACACCAAAATGCTAAATGCACAACCCAAAAACTAGTGAATAACAACTGCAAGTGTCTGTCAACTCTGATGTTTTTGGCTCAAAAAAACCTACATAAATTTGTAGTGGCTGCTCCCACCAAAACTGAAATCTTTCAAGAAACCTGTAGTTTTACGAGTGTGGCTGAAAACACAGCCCCAAAGGTTGATATTTTGTGTCGGAGAAGTACAACGAATGCTCTTCTTGATGTTCTTGGACCTCTGTGAAGAGAACTATGTGCAGAAGTACTCCAAAATGGCTCCAAAAGACACCCCAAAAATGCTTCAAAAATAGGCTTTGAAAGCAAACAATGAAACTTTGAGGGACCAAAACATGTTCAAGGTAATGTCAACCTTAGTCTTTCCCCTTCTTCAGACACCACAAGCGTGTAGCTTAGTGGCAAGAGATTGCCACGGTTAAGCGAGCTCCAGGGGGAACATTGCTGGGATGGGTGACCTCCCGGAAAGTACCGGGAACCTCTATATTCCTTGATCATTGAGGTCCTCCCTCGTGCGCAACCACCAATGCCAATGGTGACTTTGGTGATTCGGATGACAAGGTATGCCAAGGTCTATGCCTTGGTCGCTGCCTTAGTCATAAGCCTTAGAGGAACTAGGGAGGGGAGGGTGGGTGCTCACTTCGTTCGCACAAAAGGAACAAAACTTTTGCATCAAACTACTCTGATACCAGTAAAGTATTTTGATGGTGATGCACCACAATGGGCTCTTCTTCTCGAGAGCTCCACGACGATATCCTCGGAGTAGAAAACTCAGCTCCTAAGGCCGCACACAGTACTCCGTACAAAAGTTGCAAAATACGCAGAAAAACACAGTACACAGGGAGCACAAAGACATAACTTCTTAGGTCTTACAAATGTGATCGAACTTACAATCTGTGACTGACCAGGCCACTATATGTTTTATTAAAGAACATATACAAAGAAGTGTCCAGTGGCCATTTGGCCTTTCACATGGACACTAACGATAATAATTGCAGGTCAGATTTACAAGACATGGAGCCTATGTTGAGACCCAAAGCAAGGATTCAGAAGGATAGCTAAAGGAGAAAAGACAGGAAGACTTTTCACATTTGAAGTGGAAGATACCAAGAACATAGCATTGTTTAACTATGGATCTCAAATACTCTTTGAATTACAGGTATGGCATCAAAGGCTTGCTCATATTGGTGAAAGAACTTTAAAAAAAATATGGAGGGATCAAAGTGTACTTGGATTGCCCAACATCACAAACCAACATATGATCTACAAGTGTGGAGCTTGTCAATTTGGCAAGGCACATAGACAACCCTTCAATAGGAAAGGCTACATACATCAAGAGCTATTGGAACTTATACACACAGATGTGTGGGGACCAAGAAAAGAACCCTCCATTTTAGGATCAAAATACTATGTATCTTTTATTGATGATTGCAGTAGATGGACAATCTTATACTTTATGAAACATGAAGATGAAGTTTTCAATTGTTTCAAAATATATCTTGCACTTATAGAGAATCAAACAGGTAAATGTCTCAAGAGACTCAGATCAGATGATGGTGGAGAATACTTCTCAAATGAATTTGATGCTTTCCCCCGAGAAAGAGGCATCAAAAGAGAGGTAACAACCAGGTACACTCCTGAACTCAATGGAGTAGCAGAAAGGAGAAACAAGACCATAGTTGAAGCAGCTAGATCTATGATAAATGAGAAGAACCTACCTAATTACCTTTGGGCCAAGGCTGCATCAACAGATACATACCTTGTAAACAGACTCCCATCTAGATCCTTAGATGGTATGACTCCATATGAAGTGTGACATGGAAGAAGACCAAGCCTAGAGAATTGCATGATCTTTGGATGTTTAGCCTACGTTCATAGTCCTTCTCAAGTAAGAGGGAAATTAGATCCCAAAGTAGAGAAGTGTGTTTTTATTGGATATGACCAAAATCAAAAGGGTTACAGATTGTAAAATCCCACTAACAAAGGTTCCCTAGTTAGCAAGGATGTAGTCTTTGATGAAAATAAATCTTGGTTTGATGATCACAAGAAGGTGAAGCTACCATGTGACTTCGAAAAGGACTTTCCATCTCTTCCAACAAAGGAGCCAAAGCACCATGAAGATAGTGATTCTAAAGATGACATGATAGAGTTGGAGAAATTGAAGCTATGGAAGAGCAAAGGGAAAGCTAAAATGGAAGAACTAAATCAAGGAACAAAAAGCTCTCTACAAACAATCAGAAGATAAATGAGAGAAAAGAAGAAGTCAGAAAGATATGGATTTGATACATCCTTAGTTACAAAGTACTCAATCTACATGACCAAGGATCTTAACCATGAGGAACCTACATCTTATGAAGAATCTCAAAGCAAGGAGTGGAGAGAAGCAATGAATGAAGAAATAGAAGCTCTCATGGACAATGACACATGGGAACTTGTTCCTAGCAAACCATCAATGAAGGTAATTAGATCAAGATGGATTTATAAAGTTAAGAAGAATGTAGATAGTAGTATCAATAGACATAAGGCAAGGTTAGTAGCTAAAGGGTTTGCTCGAACCCATGGGATAGACTATGAAGAGACCTTCTCACCAGTAGCTAAAATGCCTATGATTAGAGTACTTGTTAGCATTGCAACATCTAGGAATTGGAAGCTCTACCAATTAGATGTAAACAATGCATTTCTAAATGGATGGATTTCAAAAGAAGTCTATATGGCACAACCACCTGGTTATGAAGATGCACATCAACCCAATTATGTCTGCAAATTAAAGAAGGCTCTGTATGGATTGAAAAAAGCTCCAAGAGCTTGGAATCATAGGTTGGTAACCTATTTGCTGGATCAAGGTTTCAAGGCTAGCAAAGCAGACACATCTTTATTCATTAAAAGGAATGGGTCAGAAGTTATATATCTCTGTGTATATGTTGATGATATAATAACTACAGGGAATGACATCAATGGAATCAAGCAGGTAAAGGCTGGAATGAAGGATGAATTCAAGATCAATTATCTTGGACCTTTCACATATTTCCTTGGCCTTGAACTGATTTATACAAATTCTGATATCTACATCACTCAAAGGATGTATATACTTGACATGCTTTCTAAATTCAAGATACAAAACACTAAGTGTGTAGGTACACCCATGGAGACGAACCATAAGCTAAGTGATTATGAAGGAGAATTCATTGAGGACATCACAAGCTATCAAAGCTTGGTAGGAAGCTTGAATTATGCACCTCTCGCAAGGGTGGACATATGCTATCGTGTTAGCACACCCAGTCAATTCATGCATAAGCCAAGGAAGCCACACATAGAAGAAACCAAGACAATTAATGAAGGACTATTTTATCCTTTCACTTTAGAAACTGATCTCAAACTCTACTCAGATTCATATTCGGCTGGATTTAAGGATGATAGGAAGAGTACATCAGGTTATTTGTCTTTTACAGGTTCAAAATTAATATCATGGTCTTGAAAGAAGCAACCAACTATTGCTTTATCATCTACTTAAGCTAAATACAGAGGATTGGCCAATGCAACACAAGCAACAATGTGGTTGAAGTGTTTATACTCAAAGTTGGGATTACATACCTCAACTCCTCACATCTTTGGTGATAATCCTAATTCACTTCACTTAGCAACTAATCCTATTTACCATGCTAGAACCAAGCATATTGAATTCCACTATCATTATGTAAGAGAAAAGTTATTGAGCAAGGACATTCAATTGTCCTATGTATCTACTAATCGTCAATGTGCAGATATGTTGACTAAGCCATTGGATGGCATCAAGCTAAGAAGATTCAAAGGCATGATTGGATTGATGAAAATTCAAGAGGATTGAAGACTCAAGCATGCTAGGCTTTAGGGGGAGATGTTGGTGCTTTTTGCCAAGCCTAGTGCTTGATTAAAACCATTTATGTAATGACTTCTTTTGTGCTCTCAATGAGAGATGTCATAAAACTATCTCTTATAATAGTAGAAAAGTGAAATCTCCAAAAGTAAAAGGGAGAAGAGAATCCCGAGACCTTGTTAGGTGAAAATCTTGAAATTAAAGTAGGAGAAGTCAATTAGATGAGATTCCCCTATGATAGAGGAACTTTTAGGTAGAATCCCACCAAGTTTGAATTCAAATTTCTCTATAAAAACACATGAAGAAAGTCGCGGATTAGAGCAGACTTTTGTGCTACACTTAGAGGCGATTCTAGTCAAGATTTGGATCATCGTTGAAGCACATATCGTGCTTCTCCTTCCATGCTTCATGCTCAATCATTTCATGCACCATATGTGCAATATAGATTGATTTCTTAGACCCTTTCTGGAGTCTACTTCAAGTGTTATCTTAAGTTCACATTGTTTTTCAGTCAACATTGATCATTGATTTCTCTCCATGTACTTACTCTTTTGAAGTAATTTAAATTGGTATAGGTAAAGTGATACTTCTATTTGCTTTATCTCAATTTTCCTCATATTTGGTTCATTCATTTATTAGTTACATCAATTTGAAGTAACCTATGTATGTAGGCAGACTATTCTTGAGAAGTCGGGATGACACCCCAATGTTCCTAAATTGATTTCTCTCAGTATAGTCCATTAAAATTCATCAAATGTGTTGCTCTAGATTCATCATATATTCAATTGAATGTGTGAAAAGTTTTTGTTGCTCTAGCACAATGGTAAGTACCACGTTAAGAAGCTCCACCTCCTTAATGTCAATCCGCGGAAGAGATAGGAGTGATATGAAGATCATGAATGCGAGATGTAGTGAGAGTGAAGGTGAGAAGCATGGAGATGCACACACACATACACACACACACACACACATACACACACACACACATGTAAGAGACAAGCAAGACACAATGGAAGATAGGGAAAAATAGACTCTATTACTCAAGATCTCAATTACAAGCTCAAGCTCACACTAGCTCATACAAGTCTACACTAGCTAACCTCAAAAATGATCTCTCTAGCTCTCTTTATAGTTTCTTGACTAGCTTTGACCGGTTTCACATCTAGTGACCGGCATAGTTAAAAAATAGGTTCTAGGTGCTATTTGAAGGTCTAAACAAGGTCTAAAAATAGCCAAAATTGGTAGGCTCGTTCTACCTAAGCTCCTCAAGCTCGAGGGCTCCTCGATTTGCACAAAATGGAGCTACTAATTACAAAAGTGGTTGTTCTATGTTACATATGGTACAAGAGTGATGAAAATCACTGTTGAGAGTTTTGAAAAGTATTATAAAACATATTTCTTTGAAAAATAATCTGCTTGGCTCCCCACTACTTCGTTGTAATCTACCTTCACATACTTCCTCGTCGTCTGTGCCTCTGGCTACTGCCAACACCCCCCTCCCTCTCGCTTCTGTCGTCCTCGGGAGAACCTTGTTGCGGGGTCTGTCGGATAAAGTTTTGTAGGAGGTCATGAGCGAGGGTGTGCTCTGAAATGCAAATACCTCTTGCTAGATCTGCTTCAAATTTTTCCCAATCTATGGGTTGAGGTTCATCTGGTGGTGGGAGTCTATAGTGCATGGAGTACACCAGTTGTTCATAGGCAAATAATTGGAGTAGATTTGTGGGCCTGCTTATGAATACCTTTGAATGGTACTCCTAGAAACCGGTAGTAAATATCTCTTTGAATGTCATTTTGTAGCATGCTGGTAAATACTTGATTCCACAGTGCCATGCATAACACACCCGAAGTGATGGTATCATGCTCATATCATATGCTAAATCTTGATTACCATGCTCGAATCCCGGGGTATTAACGTGTGGTGCCTTGACACGATGGAAGATTTTACAAACAGTTTGCATCATGTCAAAGACTTTGACAATCATATGCAGGGCAATATCATCCATGCAGTGTAAGCAGGGGAGCCAATGGTGAATCGTTGCCATCATGTATCCTACCGTGGGTGGTCGCAGGGCGGAGTGAAGTAAGGATAATTCAGCCAGTCCTGGCACTACTTATTATTTTGCACTTTGATCAAGAAGGCCTTCTAGGAGCGACGTCTTGGTATCGGTCACCAACATGGGTTATACTTTAAATGCATGGGTGCCTTGACCCATGTGCTCATCATTTCTGGATATTGCTGTAATAATTCCTAGCGCCAAGTTGGTTGAAAGATTTGTCCTCTCTGCACATCCGGTGGCAAGTCATCAGGCTCAAACTGAGTTGCATGTGAGGGTTTCTTGCATGTCTCCTTTTCGATCGCCAATTGGTATTCTGCCATTAGCATGAAATATGGCTTATATTGCAACTCATGCCCAGATATATACCTGCGAGGGGCCAAGTGAGCGAAGTAAGGGGATTGTAAAATACGTTCCTCTATCATAGCCATGGCGTGTAATTGAGCCTCCACACGTGTTGAGTGGGTCTGGCCAAGTTCTTCTATGGTCTTTATCCATGCCGGGGTAGGGAGTTCAAAGGTGGTCTGGCCTTCAGCCGTGACACATCCGCTTGGGATGGGATGTGGTTCGTAGGCTTCTTCATACCTTTCCTCCACCGGGATAGACACAGTTTCTTCCTCTATGGGGAGTTCGGGTGGGGAATCAGGCCTAGGGGGTTCAAAAAAGGCAGTAATTTGCACTTGAAGGGTAAGGACCTGAGCGCGTAAAGCATGCATTTAGTTCCTCTATGATCTGTGGAGGTGTTGCCTCACGAGCTGGTGGTGCTTGTTGTACATGTGCTTGCAACTATAGCATTTTGTGATCTTTCTTGAGCTTCTGGTATGCCTCATTCATACTATCATAATCTTCGAGTAGTCTGACAAGGGTTATTTGTTGTAGCGTCTGGTAGCTAGTGCCTAGAGATGCAAATTCATCTCTAACTTGTGTCATACATGCAAACATTTGGCGGAATGCGGTGTCGATTGTGGGTGATAATATTAACGGTGGAGTGAGTGAAGATGTTGTGGGTGTGGGTGTTGATGAAGGGGAAGGGGAAATAGGGATGGGAAAGTGGATGCAGTGGTGACTGTGGAGAAATGTGATGTGCCTAAATGTGGTGGTGAAATGGATGAGGTGAGTGGTGGTGCAGTGGGTATGGATATGTCCATGTCACTAGATGTTGTGTTGAGTGCAGTGACCGTGAAGAGTGGAGTGATAGTGGGTGCTTGAGTGGGTGTGAAGATAGGATTTAAAAAGGTTGCCAAATAATTTACAGATGGGTTTTCTTGTATTGCTTGGTGGAGAGGGAAGAGAGGAAATACAGTGGGTTAGGGAGGTGAGACGGGGGAGAAGGTCAATGGAGGGGGAAATGGGAATAGGGGTCTTGGAGGGATGGGGAAGGAAGGGACGAATGGATAGAGAAATGGATTGGATGGAAGGATGGAAGTCCTAGGAAGGAGGCTAGGTTGTGTATGTGCGGAAAGGGTGAGAGGAATTGAGGCAACAAAGGCTTCCGCTATCACACTATCAATGGACGTGGATGGTCTGGGAGAGGTAGAGTCTACAGGAGAGACTGGAGGGGCAGGGGGTGAAAGAGGAGCAGTCGGTGTGGTAGGTATTTCGACGATTTTATGGGTATTTACAGTAGAAGTGTGAGGCGGGGAGTCGATGACGATCGTTTCTTCTACCAAAGAATCTTCCGGAATGAGACGTGCTTCCCTGGCCTGTCGAGAAGATTAGGCATCCGTTGGTACAGGAATATATTGACTGGGCTTTGATAATAATTAGGGAAAGTATTAAGGGCAATTTATAGCCCAATGGTGAATTTTCAAGATTTTTAGAGAAAAGTGGCTAATCTAAAGAATGTAGAAGGATCAAAATTTAGCCCAATAAACTATATAGAGGAAGGGAAAAAAGTGGGTATATTCGCCCACTAATATAAATTAGAGATATTTTTTATGATGAATTTTTGCCAAATATGGTGTGCATGCATATGCATTTATAGGAAAAGTCTTCTCCTCCCTCCCTCCCTCTCCCTTCTTCTCGATTTGTGGAGCTCACGGGATGGCTGCATTGTATCTCCATTTATCCCACATAGTACGCAATTTTGAGCTCACCTATAAAAAGGCGCCTCCCCATCTCTTCTTCACAAAGCAAGCGCGCTCTCTCACGGGAGAGCTCCTCCCTTCCTTTTCTACATGCAAGAAGAGGATGAAATTAACAAAACCAACTCTATCCTTCTATTATTTCAATGAATTCTCATTGAGGAAGGATTTTTCATGTGCATTGTTGCATGAGACAAGCCTCTACGTTGTTTGATTCACTTGCAACCATGCACAGGGGATTGAGGAGGCGACATTTTCACACTTTCAAGAGAGGAATCCATACAGGGTATTTCAATGCCCTTGCATATGGGATAAAGGGGAGCAACTTATGCTCCCTCATTTTGTTATGAATTCCCAAACCTTGCATATGGGATAAAGGGGAGCAACTTATGCTCCCTCATTTTGTTATGAACTCCCAAGTTACGCTTCCTTTTAGAAGTGCAAAGTCACACAATATGTAGATCTTGAGTTTGAAGAGGCCTGAACTTCTATATTTTCGATGAGAAGTATCATAAAGATTCGCCATATATTTTATACTTTTCATGAAATATATGTTGGCATTTCACCCATATTTATATACTTCCAAGTTAAGGAGGGGATCTTATTTTTTCCCTGATAGTAAGCGAATTCGGCGTGGGTCAAACTGCGGTAGTGGCGTTCTTTGCAGGTATTGTAATGCTTCATTAGTGCCTACTGATTTAACTGATTCTCTAAAACATTGAATGTAAGCTTCTTCAAAGCCTCCTGTAGCAAGTTCTTGTTCTAAAATTGGTTGACTTTCTTCTTCGAAAAGATGTCTGCATGCCCAAACTGCTTGCATAGTGTGGTATAATTTCTTGGTTGCCAATGTGTAAGCAGCTGCCTCAAACGTATCGTCCTCATGCGTACTTGTGTCGCCTTGTGTCTTAGTTTGCTGTTCTTGTTCCTCATTCTGTTCATCTTCTTGAGAATCATGGCTCTCCTGACTGGCTTCGTCATCTCCATCTTCATCGTTAGTTTCTATCCTCTCTTCTTTGGAGCTGGAGACTACTTGCTCGTGAGGCTGATTAGGGGGTGTGGTAGGGTAACTGGGACATTCATACTCTTGTGAGAAAAATTGTCCTTCGGAAAATTGAAATTCACTTGAGAAAGCATCATGCATTTCAAAATCAAAAGTGGTATTCATTGGTTCAACTTCCAAATCGGGTATAAGAAAAGTAAATGCTTCCGCATTGATGGAGGTGGGAATTTCTGCTGCTGTAGTGGTGGGTTCCTGAACTGTGGTTCCTTGAGAGGTAAGAGCACTGGTAGTACCTTCTGTGATAACCGATCGTGACAGGCATATGCGAATGGGTTGCATAGGTGCAAGGGGTTCCGTAGGTGACTATTCTAGAGATGGCTGAGGTGACGGGGACTTTGGAGCTTGCAAACATGGGATAGATCTGCGCATGCGCTTGCCTGCCCATCCCTTGCTAGGTTTTTTGGCTTTCTTGGCGGTTCCTTTGAATGCCTTCAATTCTTCACTCATCATTGCGCGTTCTATAGGCAAGTGATATGTCAAACACATATAAACAATTCGAGTGAGAGCGCAACATCCGTGGATAACTTTCTTCCTTTCCCATCTCTACTGAGGTAAGTACAATTGATCAATGATCCAACTTGCAAGATCTATTGTTTGGGGCCCAATACATGCTAAATATAATCCGAACCAAATCCGCTTATGAGGAAAAGTGAAACAATCCTGAGCTGGGAATGCAAAATGTTTCATACATATATGTAACGGCTTCGATAATTTAGGTGTAATGGCCGAAATGTCTTCCCATTTCATGACATCACCACACTTCATTGGCTTGGGAATGAGCCTTTCACGCTCTGTTGGCATGTGAGTTCCGTGGATCTTACTTTAATGCAACTATGTGTGCTCATTGCAACCAATTCGCATGTTTTGATTCTTGTACGCAACAGGCAAGAATCTTTTGATTATCTTGTTTATATATACTTCTTGCTATTATTTGATATCTTTGAGACTTGGTAATTTCTCCTTCTTCGATCCTTATCCTAGGATTCTTGGGTCCATATGTGAGAATAGGGACAATAGGCTTAGCCCATTCTGGTACTATCTCAAGGTTAAACAAATATGCATCGGGTAATTCATCCGCTATTCCTTGAGGAGCTTCTCCTGTGGTTAATATTGAAAGGTGGTCAGCTCTAAGATGGGTCTTTCCTTTCCTGACTACTACTTCAAAGTTATACTCCATGGGTAATAGAAACAAACGTATCAGTCATCCTGTGCTACACGGCTTATTAACTAAGTACAGTAATGATTGGTGATCCGTGAAGAATTTGAACTTATTTTCCAACAAATAATGCCTGAATTTCTTTACTGCGTAGATCATTCCTAATCCTTCTCGTAGTGGTGTAGTTTTGTTTTGTTGCATTCAACTATTTGCTCACGTATGCTATAGGGAGATCTATATTACCTTCATTTGTGGGTTGTGCCAACACACATCTTATGGCATAGTTGGATGCATCCACATGTACATGGAATGGCTTGCTCCAATCTAGGGTTGTCAATATAGGTGCAGAGCACAAACATCGTTTAAGTTCATTGACTGAATTTTCACATTGTACAGAGGCTTGGATATGATTGCATACAAGTGTATGAATCATCTGTAATAACCACAATGACCCATAAATGCCTGTACCTCTTTTATGTTATTTGGCCTAGGTAGGTCGGCAATTACTTTTACTTTTTCTTTGTCCATAGAGATTCCGTTCTTTGACACAATGTGTCCTAGAATTTTGCCTTGTTTGACCATGAAAATGCATTTTTCTGGGTTCAGACAGACTTGATATTCTCGACATTTGTCAAACACTTGCCTTAGTTCTAGGATATGTGTCTGCCTCATATTTGAATGAGTATATATATCATCGATATAAACTTCCAAATTCTTGCGTAACAATTCCTTTAAAACATGACACATAAGTCGCTAGAAAGTGGCGGGTGCATTTTTCAGTCCAAATGGCATTACGCGAAATGCAAATATGCCCCATTCTATGGCAAAAGCCATCTTGTTGTTGATCTTTTGGAGCAATGGCTACTTGATTATAGCCTGCGAAACCATCAAGAAAGCTATAAATTCCTTGCCCGCAACTCTTTCCAATAAATGTTCTTTGATAGGAAGATGATAACTGTCTCTAATCATGGCAGCATTAATGTTTTTAAGGTTAATACACATGCAATTTTCCAATATTCTTGGGCACAACCACAATGGGGAGCATAGTTATCATTGTACATGTATGGTTTTTGTTTCATAGTTTTTGCATTTGGAGCCATAGGGATTCTATGGGAGCAGATATCTGGGTCTACTCCTTTTAGGTCTTTGTAACTCCAAGCGAACACATCTCTATATTCACGTAGTAGGGCAATTAATTCTTCTTCTTCTTCATTCGTCAAATCATGCCCAATGTATGTACATTTTTCTTCTTCACCTTCTATGGTGACTATGATTTTTTTGGTTTTCTCTCGGTTATCATATACTTCTCCAACATCAGTTTTCCTTTTAGGCATTCGTACCATGATTCGTCTATCTTCTATTTCATACTTCTTGAAGTTCTCCAGTACTTCCATGGGTGGTTCTTCTTCTTCTTTTGTCTTAGGTGATTTCTTTCTCTTCTTTTGTTTGCTTTTTGTATCTTTTATGGATGCCTCAAGTTGTTCCATTTGACTTTCCTTTTCCTCTTCAGGGTTTTTGGTTTCTACAAAATAAAGATATTCGTCTTCTATGGAACAGAAGGGTTCCATGATGATGGATTCTAGGTCTTCGTCATCACTCTCCTCAGATTCTTGGGTCACTTTCGTGCATTCTTCTAGGATAAAGTCTTCCTCGATAGATTCAATCATAAAAATGGAAATGTCATACCTGTCTTCATCACAATGAGGGGTCCATTGTTCTTTGTTCTTTGCTATGTCCATCATGGCTAAGATTTCTACCCAAACGTGAGGCTCGAATTCCTCATCTCGAAATAGTATAGGTGCATAAGCTGGGTCTTGAAGGGTTCGTGGATGTTGTTCTGAACCTAAAGTCTCGGCTTCTAACCATTCTTCCTCTTTTTTGGCTACTTTACATATCCATAGATAAGTATCCTCGTGCAAACATGATGGGTCTAACTCCAATGAGTGTACCGATTCTATTTCTTCTTGTGTCTTATGGATGGTATTCCATTGTATTCAGGGTACATCTCGATGGGAATAGTCTTTAAGATTGATTTTAGTAGTCACTCCTAAATGTTGCAAGTACAATGAATTAGTTCCCCAATCTTGTACGGTTTGCAATTGACGCATGAATGGTCGTCCTAAAATCATCTCGTAAGCATGATTTTTCCCAAAATCACAAATGGCAAAAGTATGCTCAAACTCCACACCACAAGTGGTGAGAGATATGCCTTTTAGTAAGCCTAATGGTTTTTCTATATGTCCGTCATCCATTCATAGCTTCATCTTGGTGGGTCTTAATGCTGGCTTACCCCAACATTTCCATAAAGCGGTGGTAGCTATGGCTACTCCGGCTCCTGAATTTAAGATGGCTTTGGTGGTGTAGCCCTTGTGGGTTATTCGAAGATATGTGTTACCTTCCTCTCCCTCACTTACATCTCCAATTCCTTCTACGGGTATCTCTTGTACTTTCTTGTGTGGTCCTATCTAAGAGGGAGTAGTAGCAAGCTCAGGGAATTGATTTGCTACGTGCTTCCACAATTCTAGTTTAATCTTTAACAACTCTTATAGAGTGAGATGGCATTGTACTTTAGCATTCTTGATTACTTCTGTGTTTCTAGGGATTACTGATTCTTCATTCCTCACTATTATAGTGGGTGCTCTCATGCTAATAGACTTTCCTTCCCAAGGTCCTATCAACTGAGGTAATTCTTGCAAAGAATTGGATTCAAAATCTGTGTGTTCACTCAGTTGTTCTTCGTCTACATCATCATAAATAGAGGGGATGTCTTGGGGAAATTGATCTTGCAAGTCGTCTATTTCTTGAATTGGAGGATGGGTTTCTTGTTCTTTTCTCCACTCCTCTTCTTGAATTTCTCTTAGAAATTTATGCGAGTATTTATGTATGGAAGAGAGGTTGTCTTCAACCTCTGTATTTGGTACTTGAGACAGGGGGTGGTGCATTCTTTTCTTGGGTCTCAAAGTCATTCAAGTTCCTATGCAGATTCTTTTTCTCATTGCTATTGACCAGGTATTCTAGCCTCTCTAGTAGTCCTTGAATGTGTAATTCGGGTTCTACCATGTTATTCCAATTAAGATAACGAGAGGCTTCCAACATAGTTTGTGCTAGTTCTACCATCTTCATGCAAAGTTTAGTTCTTTCCATTTCTAGATTTGCTCGTGGGTAGTTCTTACTCATTTCAGCTATCTGGGGTCCTTCCTTTAATCTAGCCTGATATGCACAAAACATCGTGTCTAAATTTTCTGGCATGGGTTCCGCTAAAACTGATCTTGATCTCTGAGCTAGGTTCTCTTGATTCGATTCTTGAGAAGTCAATTCTAGGATTTTGGCCCTGGATTCCTTTAAACTTCCTTCCAACTCAGTTATCTTTTTACTCCATTCCTTCTTACTTTTTTCTCTGGAATCCTTCCAAGATTTCATCTTCTTGTTACTAGACTCCCCAACTTCGCTAGTTCTATCTATTTTCTCAGGATTAAGCTATCGATTCCGTAAGAGCGCTTGGGCTCTTGTTATAGCTTGGATAGGCACGTATGTAGGGTTGGATCCATCTGCATTGTGTACAATACCTATCATGCTGGTGTCACTTTTGAAGCATTCATAGGGTTCTTGGGACAATCTTTGATGACATGTTCTTTACCACACTTGACACAAAAACCTTGTATGTTATAGTATCGTGACTGTCCTGCTATCAGAGGATGTGGACAATCCTTTATGAAATGATCACCTTGGCACCTAAAGCCTGGTCCTCTAGGGCCCTATGATCTTTGTTTTCTCAATCAAGGCCACGTATTAGGGTTGGTATACATCACATTAGCATAATCAGGCTCCCAACTGGGTTCCAATGGTGGACTATCATATTGATATGTTTCGTCATGTTCTAGTGACTCCGTGTAATATGCAGGTGGACTATCTACATGAGTAGAGGTGAAACTATTAGAATTAGGGTCACTTTCTGTGATCAGGGGTGAAGAAGGCACTAAAACCCTATTGAGGTTTCCTTCTATAGCAGCATATTTCACTGGGATGACATTAGCTGGTGCGGGTGGCTATTGAGCTAAAACAGGTTGAGGTCTTTGTTGAGCCTGATAAGGATAGTGTTGAAGAGGCCTATAGTAATGAGGCTGAGCATTATATTGACCTTGATATCTGTCGCACTACTTGTTTGTTGTATGGGAAGTCTTGAGCCATGTGATTCGTGTATCGTCTCTCAATCGTACAGTATTGGCCACTAGGGTTGGCTTGCAGTTGTGTTGCATTCGGACACACATTTGCCATATGATCACCACCACAGGTGTAACAACGCTTGTTTGTTGTTAACCTAGGCATCTGTTTACTAGAAACTCCTAGTTTCTAGGCCTATTTTTCTGCTAGGTCCTCTATCGAGCTAGAAAGTTTTGAGGATGCTAGAGACAAACAATCTGAGTCCTTATAGGCCTTTGAGAGTTCCAACTCGTCTCCAAGGTTGTCCTCAATGTCTATACAAATTCTTACACATTGCTCTAATGTTCTGGGTCCCTTCAAGTATATGTAGGAGCATAGTTTAGAGCTCAAGAGGCCATCTAAAAACAATGACACTTGCTTGGCCTGTGAGGGTAATTCTTGCATTGGACATCTCTCAACATATTGTCTAAACCTATGTCCTGCAAGTCTAACTGTTTCCTGGGGGTTTTGTTTGAAGCTATGGATCAACGAAGACGTATCATGCCTGATTCCACTTTTAGAGAATTCTATGATGAATGACTCTAACAAGTGATGGATATCTCTAAATTGCCTTTGTTGCAATGGTTGGAACCAAGTTAAAGCTGTGTTCTTTAACATTAGCCCAAATGCATTGTATTGTGTGAACATGTCTTCTACTTGCTCTGATCGGAGCAATTGCTTAAATTCCGCAACATGGTCATAAGGATCTCCTGTCCCATCAAAGTAGTTTTTCATTGACTTTACTAATTGAGTGGGTCTTAATATCCTTGGGTGTTCACGTGGTCTAGGTAGAGGAAAATCATCTCTACCACCTGGTATTCTAGGTTCCCTTTGTCTTTCCACTCTATCGGTGTCCGTGGTTGGTCTATCTCTCCCTATGGGATGAGTGAAACTTTTGGTCTCTCTTTGTTCTTCTCTCTATGAGTACCATGGGCTGAGGATGTTCCAACACCCTGATGGCTCGTGTTTACATTAGCTCATGATGGAGGGAATACTAACTCACCTCTCCATGTGTAGGTATTTCTCGCGTGATCTAGTACTACAAATACTCGTTCTGAAGTATCATCCAGGTATACCACCTTTCCAGCAGTATCTGGGTCCTTGAATTCGTAAATCATGATGGAGCCTACCTCACTAGGTTGTTTCCATTCGATATCTCCAAAATGCTTTGTCAGTTTCCTTATTCAGAAACAATTCTATGATTTTGTTATCCTGAGGGATCCAATCTAGGATTAGTACTCTTGTCAGTACAGATTTCCCTCTAGGTGTCCTTGGTTCTTCTCCTAGTGGTTCTTTTCCTTGGGTTCTCGCTTCTGTATCTAACTGAACTACACCAAACTCGTTGGTATGATTTGGCTCAGTACTTATGATGTACATTGTTCCTTCTTTGTCTATGTATGCATCTCTCTCGAATTTCACCACTGGATGATCCAATCCAATGGGTTGGTCAGGATTGTGCAATTGCACCACTGATCTTTGCAAACCATCCTCATAGATGCAAGAACCTAAGTGGTTGGTTCAGACATATTCTAATTGAGTTCTATAGGTTCATTTGAGTCTTTCCAAGTATGCTATGTTTAACCCTCCTTTTGGTCTTTCTATGCTAAAGGCCATTTCCGATTCACTGGTGTTTGAGCCCAACTTGTAAGGGTAGCTGTTTGTTATTGATCTTTGGAGTTGTCCTCTCCAATCATTTAGCATAAAGAATCAATAATACATCTTTATTTTGTCAATCCTAGAAGTATTCATGAGACCACAGCCCCTTCTAGATGATAGAATCCAAGAAATAAGAGAATAATGGCTGGATTTCTGAGAATGGTGAAAATGAAGAGGAATTTCTAGGGTTTGGATTATCTTGAGAAAATCTCCACCATTTTCCACAATCTTGGTGTCTAATACATGCTATTTTATCAGCAGAACACAATTATGAAGTCAAAACTCAAAAATATTACCTGTACCATACAGACGAGACAATCGCGATTCTGTGAAAACAGAAGATTTTCATCTCCAGCACCATTCTTCATCAACTTATCACTCATCACATCAGTATTCAGCTCTCTTCATACACATTCAACAGATTTACACAATAGAAGCTCACAAATCTCCATAGATACACAAGAATTAGACTCACAAATCAAAGAAACCACACAAAGAGGAGAAAACACGATTTTCAGCAGAAAACTCCTTCTCTATTCACTTGGATAGCATGTAAACAAATGATTAACCAATCCCCTCATAATAGAGGAAATTATCTTATATACATTTTCAAGTGTCCCTTTTCACACTTGAATTTTGGTCCTTTCCTCTATTATTCTAAAAATATGCTATCTAGGAGTTTCCAAAAATTCTAGAAAAATTACATAAGATTCTATTTTACATAAGGAAGACTCTTCCTTATTTTTACAACAGTTGCATAAATATTTTTACAAGTTTTTGTCATTTTACAATTATTTTTCTTCAAAAAGGCTTCCAAAAATACATCTTCTAACATCCTTCCCCTCCTAAACCTTTTGGCTCCTGACAAAAGACTTTCCTGCTCTTCTGTATTGATAGCTTTTCTTCACTTTTTCTTTCTTTGATAGACTTGTGATAGCAAGTCATGACTTTTCCTTTCTGTACTATTTAGGTTGTTGACCATTTCAAACAATGCCTTTCTCCACTGTTCTGCAGCTTCTGGTTTATCAATGACATCCTTTTTCAAGTACTCTGTATAGGCGACTTCATATGCTGTGAGTTTGGACTTAGTAACAACTGACAAATTTCCAAAAATCTCAGATTCTCTTTCAAAAAACCCGTAATCAAATGCATCTTCAAAAATTTGTAAGAAATGACTGCCCAAAAATATTACTCTACTGTAATATGCCATGAAACAGATTCTATCAGGTGTTTCGCTCAGATCAAACAATAATGCATCTGTGGGAGAATTGAAGCCAATGTAATTTAAAGTTCTGATATCTGTATCGGTGTATGTTTCTATACAGGCCAAAATTAATCTCATTATTCTGATAAGTAGAATACATGCAGGGTCATTTACATCCTTGTATGTAGCTATAACGGACTCAGCTGTATCCACCATGTAACTTTTTGTAGGCCATGTGCCTGCCTTTGGACCGGCTATTTTTGGGAAATTCAACCACTTAGGTGGAATTTGACCTTCTCTTCGTCTTTCCCAAAAAATTCTCCATTCTCTTCTTCTTGCCACTGGACAGTAAGCTGGATTAATTTTTAGATGAGGAGGTGCCTCCTTCCAAATTTTCCTACATTCTTTGTTGGCATCCAACTACTTGTTCCTCCACTTTGGATTGGCTCTTTCAAATAATTCTTTAGTCACATTGATATCCTCTTCATACTCAAGATATTTGTTTGGAGGTAGCCCAACTCTGGCCAACTGATAGTTCTTGATACTCTCCATGATCATACACAATGGTATACCCAATCCATTTGCATCCCAATGATGCTGATGTGGATTAATCCCCTTATTTAATGCAAATGTGACAATTTGTTCTTCATATTCATCATGCATTTTCCTGATAAACTCCATTCTGGAATCTCTATTTGTCAGCAATTTTTTTACAAAATCTTCTGAATATTCTCCTTCTGATCTTTTATCTGCTGGTTCACTGTCACGTTGTATTCCATCATTATTTTCTACCTCATATTCTTCTGTATATGTGGTGTCCACATGTGTTTCTTCCTGAACTTGTGGCTTATCCAATTTTTTCTGTAATTCCTCTATCGTCATCATCAGACTTCCATTCTGTTTTGCCCATAACTCTCTTTCTTTTTTCCATTCATTCTGTTCCTTTTCCCTCCTTGTCTGCCAATCACTTCTTTCTTTTTCCATATCCATGTGTAACTTGTTATATCCTCTCATTGATGTAGCAGCATGTATACTAGCGTGCTTTTCTAGTTCCTTGGCTTCTTTCAATTCTATTTGTAATCTCTTAATCTCTTTGTGTAATCCTTCCTTTTCTTCCTCTGTCATCTGAGCTGTCTGACTTTCCTCCTTCAAATGACCTTCCTCTAATAGTAGCTTGTTGATTTCTTCATTTGCTTTGGTCAAAATCTGATAGGAAGTCTGCAAGGTTCTGTATCTTCCTTCAATTTTTCTGAACTCCATTTCCAATTTATTATTCTGCTCTGTTAATTTTACACTCTTTTCTTTTAGATATTGAATTTTATTTTGTTTCTGCACTTCTAACTCTTCCAAAGCAATTATCATGTTTGTAAATTCCTCATTTTTCTCTTGCACCTTCCTCAGTTGTTCTGACATTTGTTCCTTCGCTCTTTTGTGCTCTTTAATAATCATACTGCCTTTCTCAAATTCGAACTCTGCTACCATCCCTGAAATGATCATGTTCTGGCTTGAAGGTTTGAACTGTTCAATGTTATTCATAATAATCTGACATGCTGATCTTATATTCTTTGGTATTCTTTCCAATTCCCCTTCCATTTTCATTTGTTTAGCTTCTAGTTGTTTGTCTTCTTTACATTCATCCTCCTCTTCCTCTTCTTCTTCATATTCTAAATCCTTGACCTGGTGTTCTTCATTACTTGGATGAGTTTCCAATGTTTCTGGATCTGCCATGTCTTCTTCATGTTCAAAAATCTGAGCACCCAGATTCTTTTGTTCTAAGACATCTGAAGTCAGCTTTATTTCTTGTACCTTTTCCTTCTCCATCACCTGTTGCTTCTCTTCAGAGAGGTGTCCTTCCTTTATTTGTATCTCCTTTTCCTGGCTTAAAGTTTCATGAAACAGAGTATATTCAATTTCCCCAACAGAGTTTCCCTAACATTTACCTGTTTGTTCATCCTGTCCTTCCTTTTCCTGGGCTAGAACTGATTCAGTCTCCTAAATAATTTTGACCTGATCATTACTTTTTTCTTCTTTGTGTTCTTCTTCCTGCTCATCAATGTCCATGAGATCCATTGCTCCCTCTTGTTCTTGATCCTCATTGGTTGTAAATTCTTCATTGTTCTTCAAATCATGCAATACATCTTTTATACTCTGGATAATCTCCTTTTCCACTACTCCTCATGTGACTTCTTGAATATTGCATTTCACTACTATTTCCTCTTCTTCCTGAATTTGATCTTGATCTGCACCTTTTTTATTTATAACTGGACTGCTTCTCTGTGCCTTTTTGTCTATTTCTGCTATGCTCTCATCTAATTTGAAGTAAGTTTGTGAGGGTTTTGTCCATATGGATTTCATCCCAGTATGCACCAGTCCACAACTGACTTCTTCTCTTATTTCTCTTTCCTTTTCTATCATAACTGCTTTTCCCTTCATCAACCTTCTTTCATCCTCAGAACTAAGCTGTTTTCCTACCTGTTCCTGAATCTGCTTCTCTTGAGACTTCATCTTCAATTCTTCAGGTGTTTTCTGTTTCTCAGAGGCCTGTGTAATTACATTAGGAGTATTTGGTATTGACAAATTTAGACTCTTTAATAAAAAGCTCTCAATATCACTTTCAGAATCAGAGGAAAAATGTGAAGGTCCTCCTCTTTCTGGTTCTGTGAGTCTTGATGCTTCTACCACAGTGGATGGCTTCTGTGTTTCTTCCACTATTACTTCCTCCCTTTCTTTTGTGATAACAGTTTCAACTACTGATTTTCTCTTTCCCTTCTTGGTCAACTTCTTCTTTTGCACTGGTTTCTTTGGAACCTTCTTTTTTACCACAATAGTGGTTCTGGTCTCTGGAGGTCCTTGCAATTCCTTGAAGTAGGCTAGCAACTCAACTTCCTTTCTAACAAACACCTCTTCTGTTTCAGCTGTCATCATTTGATCATGGAGTGCTTCATAATGCTCCACCTCGTCTTGAACCCAATTTGTAGCCTTGCATGAATAATCTTCCAACATCTTCTGATATTGTGCCTCATACATAGCTCTTTTGTTATTTCCTTGGGTTAAATAAGTGTACAATTGTTCTTTGCTTGTTTGGGGTGGATGAGGTTCACTAGAGGATTGAACCTGCTTCTGTGCCTCTTCATGTTCTTCTTTTGTAGCTTCCTCCATCTCTAGTTCAACCTTCCTTGGGTCCAACCTCCTTTTCTTTACAGGAATCACTTCCTCAGATATCATCTTTCTTTTCATTCTTGTTCCCCTCATGCGGGTTTGTCCTTCTATTTCCCTCTCAGCCATTTTCCTTGGAGGACTCTTGATTCCTGACATAAGGCTTCTAAAATACTGTGCCTCTGGAGCTAGTTTCAATTGATCTTCCATTCCTAGGACATGATAAATTATCCTTGTTAAAAACTGGGCTCCATTCATGAATTTCTTTTGTTCCCAGTGTTTTGCTGCTTCTTTCAGCTGTTCATGGATGTATGGTGTGACATCCATTACTCCAAAGGGTTTGGTTCTATCCTTGTTGTTGAACATCAACAATGTCACATACTTATGTGGCATGGTATACCTTGGTAGCTTTGGAAAGCAAAAATACTGTAAGAACATCCTTGTGGCATATTCTTCATTCTCTCTTCCTTTAAAGTCAGTGAATTTTGCATACCCTGTATAAGTTTCCTTATTCTTCTTTACAAAGCTGGGATCAAGCTTGGTTCCCATTGGGTAGAATTGTAATGCTGCTCTGATGTGTTCTGCTTTGATAGTGATACCCACCTCCTGATTATCCTTGTTCTTGACTTTGCACCTGAAATAGGCATCATTCCCTTTTCCTTTCCATCAGACTGCTCATTACTTATGCCACTCTCTCAAAATCAATGAAAAAGATAGGCTCTTCCAATAATTTGTGCAACCCTACTGCCTTCCATCTTTTCATATTGACAGCAACTCTTTGGAACCTATAGAACTCTTGACATAACATTGTATATTTATATCCTCCTACTCCTACTGTGAATATGTGCTGACCAATTATGCTTAAGGTCTCCTTGAGTTCCTTCACCACCTTCTCAGCTTCTGGAATTTCTGGCTCTTCATCTGACTCTAGGTCCACCTGTTCTTCCACAGCTTCACTGTCTAGGAACCAATGAACTCTTGACAGAGTGACTGATTCTGCCTTGAAGTCATGAATTGATAACTCCTTTGTATTCACCATTCTGAGGAAAATAAAACACACAAAGAAAAACTCCACCCACATGAGTCAAAAGAAATCAAAGAGTAATATCTGTTTTGAGATGTCATGACATAAAAATGAAAATAAAATCCAAAATAAATTATGTTTCTTCAGAAAGACTCAAAAAGTGATCATTACAGGTGTAGCAAGATGTCTAGTGCAGTCCCTTTTCCTAACCACTCTTTTGGAGAAAAACAAAACATTTATCAATGATAGAAACAAAAATTAATTAATAAAAAATAAATAGATCTCTACTACTCTTCTACCTAGATCTTGCTTTGTGCTATATAATTTCTGTAAAAAAAAAGGAAAATAAACAATTTTTCTCAATTTTTCTTTCTCTTTTTTTTTCAACAATGATTGCTTCTGTTTTTTCTTTATAGATATATTTTCTCTTTTTTTTTCTCTTTTTTTTTTTAATAATAATTTTTTTCTATTTCTTTTCTTCCCCTCCTAATTCTCTTTTTTAGAAAAGAAAATCAGGTCAAATATATATTTTTTTCATAATTTTTCAACATGTTATGATTTTCTAAATACAGATCAAATCTGGATGATCTTTTTTCCACTGGAACAACTCTGATTTTTTAACCCAATACTTCCTGACTCCAATTGTTCTGGTTTCAGGCAAACAACCATTCCCTTTGGATAAGCATTTTGTAGGAGTTTTTGGTCTCCATATCCATTTTGTCCTTGATTTCTGTTTTGATGAGCAGACCTCCTGTAGACTTTGATTCCATGTGCTTCTTGTTCTGATGCTTTGATTCTTTGGACAATGCCATGATTGCCATCTTCTTCCTATCTCTCCACCCTTCTTTGTTCTTCCAATCTTTTGCTGATTTTGATTACATGAAGCTTGATCATTTAACATTTGTATTGGTAATGTCTGTGTATCTTCAAATGCAAAAGTGAATCCTTCCAAGTGTATATCATGAACATCTGATTGAATTTCCTGTTTTTCATTACTCAATAAAAATATTAAAAACCTTTTGTCATTTATGTTCAATTTAAGCTTCATTTTTTCAAAATCAAGATCACTTTACCTTGTTGGAGCCATGGTTGACCTAAAATCACTTTTTCAGCGCCATTCTTCACAGTCTATTTTCATATATTCTTCATTGAACTTTACTTCAATAGACAATGAAGACATGCTCTGTACTATTTGACCCTCCAAAGTTTTGATTAGGGTTCTACTTTTAGTTCTTTTTATGTTGAATTTACTTACCAAAGCTGAACTAATCCGATTTACTTGTGCTCCAGAATCTATCAAATCCCTAATGCTTTCATTTTGAAAATCCATTATCATCACAAGGACATGTTCCTTTGGTTTGAGAGAAGTTTCACACAGACAGACTTCCCTAAGCTCTTTGATTTTTCTTATTCTTTCCATAGCTTCCTGTTGAGCCTCTTTTCTAATGTCTTCCTCTTCTCTTTTCCTATTTTGAGCTTGTTGCAACCTTCTCCATTCATCAACAGTTAATGGGCAATCATACCTCTTAACTCACATCCACTTATGAAATTTGACATGATTTCTACTGTTGAATGGCTCCACTGTTGCTTATCTGATGTATAATATACGGTCCATGTCCTTTTTTCTGGAATTTTTTCTGATGCTCTCTGACTGTGTAAGCCAAAACTAGATCTCCTACCTGTATATCTTTTTCTTTTATGTGAACATCATGATAAGCTTTTTGCCTCTTCTTATCCACATATAAACTCATAATGGCTTGGAGTCTAGATGCTCCCAATTTTTCCAATTCTATTACTCTCTCTGATAGTTCATGTCCAATCCAATTGTAGTGACTTCCTACTTTTAATGTTGGAATAAGGAATTCCATAGGTAAAACTGCATTTTGTCCATATACTAGATTGAATGGTGTGTTTCCAATTGCAGTTTTATAAGCCACTCTATAAGCCCATAGGACATGATTAAGTTGTAAATCCCAATCATTCCTGTTTGTGTTTACTAGTTTTGATAGTACAGTACAAAGTACTTTATTGGTACTTTCTGCTAACCCATTGGCTTGTGGGTGATATGGGGCTGACTTTCTATGACTGATCAGGAAATATTCAGTGATGTTTTCTATGATTTGGTTTACAAAATGGATCCCCCTATCACTTACTAGTTCAATTGGAAGTCCAAATCTGGTGATAATGTTTTCATATAGGAATCTGGCAGTAGCATGAGCATCATTTCTTCTTGTGGCTTTGGCCTCAGCCCACTTTGTCAGGTAGTTTGTAGCCACTATGATGTATTCAGCATGGGTTTGCTTTGCTGGAGGATGTATAGGTCCAATGAAATCCAACCCCCATTTACTAAAGGCTCTGGCTGAAATTAATGGAACTAATGGCATATCATTTCTTCTATTTGGTTGACTCACCCTTTGACAGACATCACACCTTTTTACATAAGTTCTTGCATAAGGAAATAGCGTTGGCCACCAAAAGCCAGAATATAAAATGAGTTTAGCAGTTCTGTCACTTGAGAAGTGTCCTCCTGCCACTCCAGAATGTGCCATTTCCAACATTTCTAGATATTTATTCTCAGGAACACAAATTCTTAGGTATCCGTCCATTCCTCTCTTATACAACTGTTCTCCTATCAATTGATATTCTTCAGAGATTACTTGTAGATTTTTTGAATCTGTACCAGCTATCACTTGTTTTCCTTTCTTTTTCCTTTTCAATTCTTCAATGATATTTTCACTCCAATCTGGATTTTTCTGGAACCAATATAGAGTTATGAATTCTGAATCTTGCAATATTTGGCACTTCCTGCAATTAGCAATGTATTTTGTTACATCTTGAATTTTATTAGGCCAATGTACCCCCATCCTATTGAGATTACTTAGGGTGACTACCCTAGAAGCATGAGTGCAAGGGTTCCAATGATGAGCTCTCCTCAGATATTCTTGTTGCTCTTCCTCAGGAGTGCAATATTCCAATATGCCTGTGTGGTTGAGATGGTACAAATGCCCAGTTAGTAACATAAAGTTCCTGCTTTGTAACACTACGTGTGCATTGTTCTCAACTGTTCTGCAAGGTCCCATGGTTAATAATGGTACTAAAGTCATGGCCCACTCAGGAACACTCTCTACCTTAAACAGATAAGTGTCTGGCAGATTGTCATCTAAAGGTGAACTGGGTTCTTTAGACTGAATTCGAGATAAATGATCTGCTCTCAAGTGGGGTTTCCCTTGTCTAACCACCACTTCAAACTCAAATTCCATTAGCAAAAGAAACCATCTGACTATTCTCCCCGTGTGACAAGGTTTATTTACCAAATATAATAAAGCTTGATGGTCTACAAAGAACTTAAACTTGTTGGCCAAAAGGTAATGTCTGTATTTTTTTACAGCAAATACCATGCCCAATCCCTCTCTTTCAGTGGTTGTGTAATTTTTCTCTGCTAGATTCAATTGCCTACTAGCATAGGCCACTGGAAAATCTAACTTGCTGCCTTCTATTGGTTGTGCTAACACGCATCCTAAAGCATAATTGGAAGCATCCACATGGACATGAGAAATTTTCTCCCATTGAGGTGTTTTCAGAATTGGGGTTGTTACCAAACAAGTTTTTAGAGTTTCAAAGGCTTGGTCACACTCCTTAGTCCATTCAAACTTTGTAATTAGGGCATATAAGGGTTTAGCTATGTCAGCAAATTTGTGTACAAATTTCCTATAGTACCCACAATGTCCCATGAAAGTTTGAAGTTCCTTTACACTTGTTGGTCTTGGAAACTCTATTATGGCTTTTATTTTCTTCTCATCAGTTGAAATTCCATTTTTAGAGACTATGTGACCTAAAATTCTTCCTTGTCTTACAAAGAATACACATTTTTCTGGATTTAAACATACTCTGTAGGTTCTACATTTCCTGAATATATTTTCTAAATCCTGCAAGTGATCTTGTCTTTTTAATGAAAAAGTACAAAGATCATCTACATAGATTTCCATTACATTTCTCAGGAACTCTTTGAAGATATGACACATCAATCTCTAAAAAGTTGCTGGAGCATTGGTTAACCCAAAGGGCATTACCCTAAAAGCATAAATTCCCCATTCTGTGGAGAAGGCAATTTTATGTTGGTCTTCCAATGCTATGGGAACCTGGTTGTATCCTGAAAAACCATCTAAAAAACTATAAACCTCCTTCCCTGCAACTCTTTCTAGAAGATGATCTGTTATAGGCAGTGGATAGTTATCCCTTATAGTTGCTGCATTTACCTTTTTCAAGTTAATGCATACCCTAAGTTTCCCATTCTTTTTTGGTACCACAACTATAGGAGATATCCATTCTGTATACTCAATTTCATAGATGAAATTGGCAGCTAAAAGCTTGTCAATTTCTTCCTTTATTTTAGCATAGTATTTATCATTGAATGTGTAATGTCTCTGTTTACTAGGTTTTGCTTCAGGTGTAATAGGAATCTTATGCTCACATATTTTAGGATCAATACCTTTCAAATCCTTATAGCTATAAGCAAATACATCCCTATAATTTCTTGCCAAGTTTCTTAGTGCCTCCTCTTCTTGAGTTGTCATGTCATCAGCCACTACAATGTGTCTTTCTTCTCCCTCCTCCTGAGTAATCATGATCTTTTTAGTTTGTTCCTCATTATCATAAGCCTCTCCTTTCTTCTTTTCCCTCTTTGGTTTCCTTTTGAGAAGTAATCTGTTTTCCACTTCATAAGTCTTGAAATTTTCTGGTACATCAAACTGTTGATCTTTGTTCATTTCCCTTGTCTTCTTCTCATCCTCCTGATTTTCTTCTATTTCCTTGTGTTTGTTTTTCTTGTATTTTCCTGAGATTTTATCTTTAATAGCATCTTCAGCTTTTACTTCCTCCAAAAATTGTGTCTTCCCTTTTTCTAATATCATTTCTTGTTCTTTGTCCTCTTCTGTTCCGGATACCTTTATCATTTGTATTCCAATGTGAAAAACATCATATCCTTCCTCATTTTGAAATTCTACTCCCACATATTCATCAGTGGCTAGATCCATGGTAGCCAAAATTTGATTCCACCCATAAGGCTCAAATTCCTCATTCTTGAATTGTTGTGGTACATAATTCTCATCTTGTAACTTCCTTCCTTCCACACACTCATCTATTCTTAATCTCCTTTTCCTACTGGTAAGATTTCTTATCATATTGCACTTCCATACTGATGATTCAGTTTCTTCCTGGTCTTCCATTTCTGATTCCTCACTCAACTCTTGATTCTGATGAATTTTATACCATTCTTGAGGAGATATGTCACAGTAGTGCCCATTTCTTAGATTTACTTTGGTTATTCTTCCTTTGCTCTGCAGGTATAAGCAATCATTACCCCAATCTTGCACAATTTGCATTTGTCTCATGAATGGTCTTCCTAGGATAATTTCATATGAAGTGGATTGTGGGAATTCAACTATAGCAAAGGTATGTTCTATCTCTATTCCACATATGTCCACAATCACTTTTTCCCATATTCCTAGGGGTTTTTCTATGTGTCCATCTGCAAGTTGCAATCTCATTTTGGTGGGTAATAATTCATTTTTTTCCCATTTCTCCCAAGTTTGTTTAGTCATAATGGCCACTCCTGATCCACTATCCAGAATAGCTTTGGCCTGGTTTTTACCAAATTGTATTTTTAAGGTTGAGTTTCCCTCTTCTCCTTCACAATATCCTCCTATCTGATCAATGGGAATATACCACAACTCCTCCATTTCCTATAGTTGTGGGTGAAGATTTTCTGGTGTTGTTTCCCATTTTTTCATTTGGTTCTGTAGGTGAGGATTTTGTTTCATTAACTCTTCCCATGTGGTATGATAAAGAATTGTGCATCGTTTATCTATATTCACCTGGAGTGTTACTTGTGAATTTTCTTCCTTGATACTATTTCCTCTTGTTTTTGTTGTCTCAGATTCCTCAACTGTTTTTTGAGAATTGTCTTCTTCCCCCATTTTGAGTTGCACTTCCCGTATGATTTGTTTACACTTCTGCATTCTTTCATGTTCTAAGTCTGGCATAGGATAAGCCATTGTATGATCAGCAGGGCTTGGTCCCTCTTGAATTCTTCCCTTGTATGCTTTTATTAGAGTGTCTAGACTTTGTGAATTTCCTATCTCCAACTGGGTTTGTGTCTTTTGAGGAGAAGTACTGTTTGGTTGTTCCCTATTTTCTTCTTCCAAGTTCTTACCCATTCTTTGTTTCCTTTCCCATTTCCCTTTTTGTCTATTTTTCTTCACCTTTGAGATTGAACCTTCATTCTGTTCCTTAGTTGTTCTTTGTTGTTTTGTTTGTGACCTTGTTATAGCATTTACATTTACTTGGTCAATGTCACTCAATTCTTCCTATTCCATGATACTGACTGCTTTTAGTGGTATGTTATTAGGTGTGTTTTGTTGTTTTTGAGGATTTTTTGGGCAATCCTTTATCAAATGCTCCTTGCCACAATCCTTGCAATATGCTCCTTCTATTCTTAATGTAGGAGGTTGTGGACAATCTCTAATGAAATGATCTCCCCCACACCTATAACAAGTTATCTTTGGTCCCCCTTTGAATTGAGGTTTTTGATTGGACATATAATTATTGGTTATATATATGAAAGTGGCAGTGTCCATCTCAATTCTTCCATTTCCCAAGTCTAGGGCTTGTAATTCTGGTTCTCTTGATTCATAACCTTCCCATTCTTCTTGATATCCTTCATTCCATTGATAATCCTCCTTGTATGGTGAATTTGTTATTGAGTTTCCCTCCTTTATTGGTGTGTATTTGATTGGTACCACATTTGTTGGTATAGGAGGTTGTTGTCCAAGCACAGGTCTTGGTTGCTCAATATACCCTGATTCTCTTTGGCTCCCATAGTCTCTCTCCTTTATGGGTTGTTTATTATAGAAGCATTCCTCCCTGGTATGATTTGTCCATTTCCTCTCTAGTGTACAATATTTGAGTGTTTTTCTATCTTGCAAATGTGGAGGTTTTTGATATGGGCAATGTTGTACCAGATGACTTTCTCCACAATTGTAGCATTTTTTATTTGTGTTTATCCTGGAGTTTATCAAATTAGTTTTAGTGCTTACCTCTAGGGCTTTAGCAATGGCCTGAGCCAATTCTTCTGCTGGAGGAATTTTATCTTCATTTGATCTGGGTTGATCAAATGCTAACAGATCTTGGCCTCTGTTATCTTCCAAATCTATTGCTTCTTTTACACAAGCTCCTAGATCAGGGCATCTCCTGTAGTACACTAGGGTCGTTAATTGAGCACTTCTTAATCCTTCTATGAATAGGGATACTTGTCTTGCCATGGAAGGTACTTCTTCTTTAGGACATCTGTCAATATATTGCTTAAATCTCCTGGCTGCCTCTCTGACATTTTGATCTTTTTGTTGTTTAAAACTATGTATCAGAGTGGCTGTGCTATGTTTTATTCCAGTCTTTGAGAATTCCCCAATGAAGGCTTCTAGGAAGGATTCAATATCTAGGTACATTTCCTTTCTCAAAGGGATGAACCAAGATAATGCTGGTCTTGTTAGGGTTAGACCAAATGCTTCAAATTGAACTTTGTAATCTTCCACCTCCTCAGCTCTAATTAATTGCCTAAATTCTGCAGCATGAGCATGAGGATTAGAATACCCTTCATATTGATTTTTCATGCATTTGGCTACTTGATATGGTCTAAGCATTCTACCCTGAGGTTGCCAATGATGTCTTCTTCTTAGTGAAAATTCATTATATCCTTCTGGTTCCTTTTCAAAGGGATTTGGGGAAGCATGTGTCCTCCTCCCTTGTTGTTGCTCATTACTAGTGTAGTTTTCATGTGGTCTTGGTAAATCTGGTTGTCCTATGTTATGTTCCCAAGGTCCTTTGTCAGCACATTGCCCTAAGTCATTTGAATTTTCTAGGTCTTGGGAGAAGATGTACACACACCCTTGCCTATCCTCATACCTACCATCTTTGAACTGAGCTACTGTGGGGGTTATGTTCAGGGGAACTTCTAAGTTTCTCAATCTAATGAGAAACTTATGCATTCCATCCTGATATATATAGGTGCCAAACCTATTTGTATACATGTATTTGAGGATATTTCTATAATCCCCAGTTTCAATGGGCTCGTTTGTTTCATTTAAATTTTCCATGTTGTTTTCTTGCCCTAAATTTATTTTTTGCACTTCCCCTACTACTGACTCTATCTCCTTCCTACCTAGGTCTTGCTTAGTATGTGAGTTTAGTTTGTTCCCAGACCTAGGGATCATTCACCTAATTTTCACGATTCTGTGGTCAGAATCGTGTTTTTCACGATTTTGTGCTCAAAATCGTGTTTTTCACGATTTTCTAACTAAGCTAGTGTTTTTTCACGATTTTATGACTAAAATCGTGTTTTTCACGATTTTCTACTCAAAATCGTGTTTTTCACGATTTTGCGTTCAAATTAGTGTTTTTCACGATTCTCTACTGAAAATCGTGTTTTTCACGATTCTGTGTCCAAAATCGTGTTTTTCACGATTCTGTGTCCAAAATCGTATTTTTTGCGATTCTATGCTCAAAATCGTGTTTTTTGCAATTTTGTGCTCAAAATCGTGTTTTCCACGATTTTGTGCTCAAAATCGTGTTTTTCACGATTCTGTGCTCAAAATCGTGTTTTTCACGATTTTGTGCTCACAATCATGTTTTTCACGATTCTGTGCTCAAAATCGTATTTTTCACGATTCTGTGCTAAAAATCGTGTTTTTCACGATTCTGTGCTCAAAATCGTGTTTTTCACGATTTTGTGCTCAAAATCGTGTTTTTCACAATTTTGTTCCCAGACAATCGTGATTGCTCACAATTGTAAATAACACGATTTTCTTATGAAAATCGTGTTCTGGGAATCACGATTTTGTCCTTAGTTCAGAGAATCGTGATTTTGTGTTTGACTACAGAATCGCGATTCTGAACACTTTTTTGAAGATTTTAAAGTATTGATTTTCAAGTTTTACTTTCTTCTATTAGAATCGCCCTATCAAGTTTTTGCCATGCAATGAAAAAGATTATCCAAAAAATAATATTTTCTTACTGAAAATTAAAAACTCAAAAAATCACGATTTCATGATTTTGATTATTTCCTACTTTTCTGTGCTTAATGATCATGAAAATTTAAAGGCATGTAATTGAAATGATATAGAAACCACTCACCTTGCTTGCTTGACTCAAAAACTCTTCAAGACCTGAATTTACAGAAGATCGCAATTTTTTCCTTGCTCTCTCTCTCTCTCTCACACTCACTCAAATGAATTTTTCTTTCAATTCCAGGTTTTTATAGTGTGTAGAAAATCGCGATTTTGTGTGATTTCCACTTTTCCTCACTCTTTCACTTGTCCAACTTCACTTACTCAATCTTGATGACATCTCTTGCAATTATCTTTCTCCAAAAACCCAAATGTGCTGAAAATTCTAGAAAATTTCCCTTATAGAAAATCACGATTTTGTGCAGAAAATCGTGTTTTTTCTGTACTTATCTTGTGCAAATTTGAGTATTCTTTTCTCTTGTTCTCTTTCAATACCCTCCACCCATTGCAATTCACTAGACTCCTGTACTTTTGCATCAAAATCACCACATTACTCAGAAAATTGCGATTTTGTGCAGAAAATCGTGTTTTTTCTATACTTCTTATTTTGTGCAAATTTGAGTATTCTTCTCTCTTGTTCCCATTCAGTACCCTTTACCAACTCCAATTCAACAATCACCTGCAATTTTACCTCATAGTCACAACATTATTCAGAAAATCGCGATGTTGTTAAGAAAATCCTATTTTTCAAATCTTCTCATTTTTTGACAAATTTTTGCTTTTCTTTCACTTGGTCTCTATTACTCTTATCCACAAAGCTTCAATCCAACTTCCTAAGAAGAAAAGAAATTTGTTTGATTGTTTTTAATGAATTTTTTGCATTTTTTTAGTATTTTGCCCTAAATTAAGGTAAACACTTCACTTAGGGTTTCTTGTTTGGTGATCTACTGATCTTGTGTTCCTTGATTGGTTATAATCTCTTATGGCTTAGCTATCAAAACAGTTCATGAGAAAAAATTTCCAAAGAAAATGTGCTATGAAATGCAAGTATCAATTTTTGCAAAGATAAACTCAAACACATTTTTTTTTCAAAATGCAGATCAGCTTTGTTTCTCAAGATTTATGCTTTGATTTGGTTAACAAATGAATCTTTTCTACTTGCATCTAGCTACTTTACCTGACTTTTCCTTAGTGCAACCTTGTTATCTTCCCAAGATCAACAATATTGCCTAGTACTTGGTCAAAAAGAACTCTAAAAATGCAAGAATAGACACATGTTACCTCATCTTCAGCTTTCTTGATTCAAATTTTTCACACACCTGCACTTTTACTTCAAAAAATGAAATGAGCAACTATCAATTTACAAAAATTTTAGCACTTCCAATTCCAAAAGATGATCTATTGCTTTCTTTTCCCAAAAGACAAACAAAAGATATCTACATTTTCATGTTCACATTTCTTGATTAAAGAGTGTTACCTTTTCTATGTGTTTGTTACCATCAACAATAGAAGATCCAGCAAGGTCCAACTTCAATGAAGCTTTTGAAATACTCCCCGGAAACGGCGCCAAAAAATGTTTGTTATTGATCTTTGGAGTTGTCCTCTCCAATCATTTAGCATAAAGAATCAACAATACACCTTTATTTTGTCAATCTTGGAAGTATTCATGAGACCACAGCCCCTTCTAGATGATAGAATCCAAGAAATAAGAGAATAATGGCTGGATTTCTGAGAATGGTGAAAATGAAGAGGAATTTCTAGGGTTTGGATTATCTTGAGCAAATCTCCACCATTTTCCACAATCTTGGTGTCTAATACATGCTATTTTATCAGCAGAACACAATTATGAAGTCAAAACTCAAAAATATTACCTGTACCATACAGACGAGATAATCGCGATTCTATGAAAACAGACGATTTTCATCTCGAACACCATTCTTCATCAACTTATCACTCATCACATCAGTATTCAGCTCTCTTCATACACATTCAACAGATTTACACAATAGAAGCTCACAAATCTCCATAGATACACAAGAATTAGACTCACAAATCAAAGAAACCACACAAAGAGGAGAAAACACGATTTTCAGCAGAAAACTCCTCTATTCACTTGGATAGCATGTAAACAAATGATTAACCAATCCCCTCATAATAGAGGAATTTATCTTATATACATTTTCAAGTGTCCCTTTTCACACTTGAATTTTGGTCCTTTCCTCTATTATTCAAAAAATATGCTATCTAGGAGTTTCCAAAAATTCTAGAAAAATTACATAAGATTCTATCTTACATAAGGAAGACTCTTCCTTATTTTTACAACAGTTGCATAAATATTTTTACAAGTTTTTGTAATTTTACAATTATTTTTCTTCAAAAAGGCTTCCAAAAATACATCTTCTAACAATAGCTATTCAATTGTTGAGCCCACGAATGTGCAGTAGTTCTTACACTTGCTTCTGATGATCTAAGGCTTCGTCAGTCTGACTTACCTATATGCTTGCCCGATCTAAGGTTCATGAATTTACTTCCTGGCACTCTCTGATTGTCAATGTCTCTTTGTTCTTTATTGCTTGTTTCTTTTTAAATTCCTTTAAATTCTTGTCTTGTCTCAATGTTTACGTCAGGATTCGACTTTTCGTTGTACTTTTGAGTTCTTGTTACATTCGGCTTAAGTTCTTTCCTTTAGGTTTTCGTATCGCACACTTTTATCTTAGTCTTGGACTTGAAAAATTAAGTCTCTTGGACTTGATGCGTTCCTATTGTTGTTCTAATTTAATCCACAATGCTAGACGTTTAGCTTAAGCTAATAATTGACTGAGGGAGTTGAGGATTCTTCCAGCCTCAAGTCAGCTTCTTTGATTGCTCTGATGCCCAAGAAGTCGCACTTCCCAAGCCTTGCATTCTTCACTGCCTTGCTTTGATTGCCTTTGATAGCCCTTGCTAGACCTATAAAAAATCAATTTTTAGACCAATTCTTAACTTAATGATTAAGCACTTTGATATATACACCTTTTAAGGTCCCTTCTCCTTTGGTAAAATTTCTCAAATGCCTCCTTTCTTTTTTTAGTCCCATAGATGGTCAACCTCAAATTTTCTTATCTAAAAATTTTTCTTATCCCACAGATGGTCAAGTCATGTAGTATACATAAAGAGCTTTCTGATGAGCTATAAAGCTCAAAAAATGGACTTCGAATGAAAAAGATATGCACGTTCAGGTCCTCGGGGGTAAAAATTGATAGACATGTTTTTTCTTCAATTATGAGCTAAGGGGTCTTCAATGAGCTTAATCACCCAAAAAATTTCTCAAAATAGCCTCAAAATTGCCCAAAAAATTAAACCCTAAATTTGGCATTTTGGGTGGACAATTGCAATGGTCTGGGACAATCACGATGGTCAGGGACCGTCGCAATGGCTCAGGTGAACAGTCATGATGGCGTGGTACAATTGCGATGGTATGATGGTGCAAGGCATCACGATGGTCTAAGTGAGGCGTCGCGATGGTCCAACTCGCAGACAATGGTGATGGCGTGAGCCCGTCATGATGCTCAATGGTCAATGCAACCGTTGTGATGGCATGAGCCCATCACGATGGCGTGAGCCTGTCGCGATGGTCAAGAGGCACGATGGCTTGAGCCAATCGCGATGGTCCAATTTTGAAGCATCACGATGGCTTACCTGGTATCATCGTGATGGTCTATCTTGACATGTGGCAAGGGATCGTCGTGATGGCATGGGCCAATCGCGATGGCGTGGGGTCGACGGGATCGCCGCGATGGTCAGTGACCATCATGATGGTTCAAGTGAACCATCGCAATGGTTCAAGTGAACCATCGCAAAGGTGTGAGACCGTTGCGATGGTCGGGCCGAGCCATCGCGATGGTGTGAGCCAATCGCGATGGTGTGAGCCAATCACGATGGTGTGACACAATCGTGATGGCGTGAGCCCATCACGATGGTCCCCCAAAATGATGATTTTGAAATGCAACTGTGGATTCGTGCAATCGCAAGGGTCACCTACCTCGTGGTGTTGTGGCTTACCAAAAGTGCCGACTTTGTCAGACCATCGCGATGGTCCAACTCCAATGGTAGATTCTGATAGAAAGTGAGTTTCTTACCTTTTGGAAGCTTTCCTACTGCTCTAGAGCACTGTACCTGCAAGAAATCTCAAAACCACACACAACACAACAAGCACAGAAGCTCTCTCTCCATCTCTCTTGCATGCACAAATGAGGGGAAATGAGGAGGATGGGTGGATATGGTGAATTTTTTGATTTTTCAGAGTGAGAGAAGATGATGCGGTCTTGAAGAAGGAGTGTAGAGGAGATGAAAAACACAAAAAAATACTTAAAAACAACAACAAAAACTGAAATTTTACCTTCCAATGCCACTTCTTGCTATACTCTTACCATCACACATTCGTCCTAGAATCGTTCCCCGACAAGGGTGCCAAATTTGGTGTTGCTCTAGCACAATGGTAAGTACCACATTAAGAAGCTCCACCTCCTTAATGTCGATCCGCGGAAGAGAAGCATGGAGATGCACACACACATGTAAAAGACAAGCAAGACACAATGGAAGATAGGAGTGATATGAAGATCATGAACACGAGATGTAGTGAGAGTGAAGGTGAGAAGCATGGAGATGCACACACACATACACACATGTAAGAGACAAGCAAGACACAATGGAAGATAGGAAAAAATAGACTCTATTACTCAAGATCTCAATTACAAGCTCAAGCTCACACTAGCTCATACAAGTCTACACTAGCTAACCTCAAAAATGAGCTCTCTAGCTCTCTTTATAGTTTCTTGAATAGCTTTGACCGGTTTCACATCTAGTCACCGGCATAGTTAAAAAATAGGTTCTAGGTGCTATTTGAAGGTCTAAACGAGGTCTAAGAATAGCCAAAATCGGTAGGCTTATTCTACCTAAGCTCCTCAAGCTTGAGGACTCCTCGGCTTGCACAAAATGGAGCTACTAATTACAAAATTGGTTGTTCTATGTTACATATGCTACAAGAGTGATGAAAATCACTGTTGAGAGTTTTGAAAAGTATTATAAAACATATTTCTTTGAAAAAATAATCCGCTTGGATCTAGTTACACGCATACACATATATACACATACACATACACACAAATATACATGCATACACACATCACATACATACACATACATGCATACACACATACACATGCATACACACATACACATACATACAAACCTATACATACATCCACATACATGGATAAACATATTTATGCATATAAACATATGCATACACACATGCATATATCACATACACATACATACACATCACACATGCATATATATACATACATACACACACACACACATACAAACCTATATATATATATATATATATATATATATATATATATATATATATATATATATATATATATAGAGAGAGAGAGAGAGAGAGAGAGATTTCTTATCCATTTTGTTTTATATGTACAAATACTATGCATTCTAGTAGATATTGAAAGATGAAAATTACTCTCATAAAGAATCTTATGAGAGGAAAAGTTCCACTTGATTCCTTACAGGTTGTCATGCATGAGGATGCAGACATGCCCAGAGAGGAATTATATTTCACTATAGTGATGCTTATTCAGCGGCTACAGGAAGGTTCCTCTATCAATCCATTTGTAGAAGGAAAACTCTCTACACAAAACTATGTTTTTTTATTAAAGTTTGCTATTTTTAATAATATTATAACATAAATGTTTTTAATAATTTTGATTTGTTTATTTATTAGGAAACCTATACCACCTCTAGCTCGTGAAAGCATAGCAAAGGTATCTATGCACAGATGCATAGGTTGCCTAGGTCTAGAGTGTGACATATCAGGTGATGGAAGTATACTTTACATCAATGATGACTTGGAGTTCAAAAAGGTAATGAGAGCTTTATGTGACTCCTACCTACGATTCATACTATTAAAATGGTTGTAAGTATAAATTTTGCATATAAATTAAATCAAATAATTTTTGTTTTACTTTTATGATCTTTTTTTGCAGTGAATCTGATGAGAGAGATAAAAAGTACGTACATCCTTCACTAGAGTGAGAATTCAACACAGGACGGTCTCATAAGTGGTGCCTAAAAGAGATGTGGATACTTATGTCACATTGTCATGACAATGCATAGTACACATTGTTTTTTTTCTTATATTTATATGTGTGTATACACACACACACATATATATATATATACATATAAAGAGTTCTCTCTCTCTCTATCTCCCTCTCTCTCTCTCTCTCTCTCTCTCTCTCTCTCTCTATATATATATATATATATATATATATATATATATATATATATATATATATATATATATATATATATATATATATATATATATATATATATATATATATATATATATATATATGTGTGTGTGTGTGTGTGTGTGTGTGTGTATGTATGTATGTATGTATGTATGTATGTATATGTGTGTGTGTTTGTGTCTAGAGAGAGAGAGGATATATATATATATATATATATATATATATATATATATATATATATATATATATATATATATATATATATATATATATATATATATATATATATATATATGATGGAGTATATCCACTCCTAGTTGCAACACAAGAATGATGGACCCTTCCTAGAACCAAATAATTCACTACTATAGTCCACCAAAAATTGAATTTATCTCTGGACTTGAAGATAAAACCTATGAAATTTTGCAGACTACATAGAGAGTATGGGCTTTCTAACAAGCCAAAGATCACTCAATTTGGATAATGTTAGAGGTATAAACCTCCCTTCACAAGATAGACTGAAAATTGTCCAAACAGATAGGTTGCACCTATGTGTACCTTCCAACACACATATACTTGGGAATATGTAGAGATCAGACCAGAGAGCTTTCAGGCTCAATATACTCAAGAATTGATGAAGTAGCCACATTTAAAATCCCAATCAATAAGGTTGGAGACTTTATTGAGGGAGATGAAGGAAACATATGCCTCCCCATCACTTACAGAGGGTACACCACTAAAGCCATCTTAGATTCGGGAGCGAGAGTAGGAATTGCTACCAAAGAAATTTGGGAAAAATGGGGAAAACTAGCCTTACGACCAACCAGGATGAAGATTCAAATGGCAGATGGGCACACGGAATGACCCCTCACATTATTAGAAAAAGTAACCTTTACCACTTGCGGAGTTGAATTCGAGCACACCTTAGCAATATGTCAATTCGAAAAGGCAAGCAATTATGAGATTATACTCGGAAGGGCTTTCATGAGGTAGCTTAAGGTAGTGCAAGACTAGGGAAAGGACACTGTATACTTGCAGCATGAGGGAACCACTACTAGAATAAATATCCATACGTACATGTATCAAAATGTTCCCCCCCTACAATGGAATCTGATACATAAGGAGGAGGACAATCAATCGATTCACAGTATAGGTTCGAGTGACCAAACATGGATGAACCAAGACACTCATCTATGGATATGCCAGACAGCTAAAGGGAAGAAGAAAGGAAGAGAGGATGGAAGCAAAGGCAAGGAGTACCTGGATCTATAGAAGACCGGTTTACATGCCCCAAATATTCTTAAATGAAGAATTCAAACCTCATGGTTGGATGGAGATTCTAGCTACTCTTGATGTATGTGTAAATTAAGAAGTAATAACCATGAATGAATGCATTGATGAGGAAGGATATGATGTAAGTTTATACGTGGTTGTTCTCCAAGAAGCCGAAGAAGGAGAAGTAATCGAAAAAGAATGGAAGGAGGATTGTGAGAGCATCGAAATGGAACATGGACAAATTTAAGCAGAAAACGAAAATCAAAAAGTAAGTGTCATAACTAACAAGTTAAATCAAGGAATGACATAGGGAGAAGAATTTGAACCAGACAAAGAAAACATAGAGGAAGAAAATAGGCCTCAAGATGAATTCGAATTACCTGCTCACCTCAAGAAATATGAGGTAGAAGAGAGGAAGATTGTTATTCAGATGCCAAAATGGGAAGCACAACCAGGAATAGCATATGACAATAAAGAACAAACCAAGAAAGTAATAGTAGCTTTGGAGGAAGGAGAAGAGAGATGCACTTTCATAGGACAGGATGTTCTTTAGAGGAAGAACAAGATTTAATACGGCTCATAAGAGAATATAGGGATGTCTTTGCATGGACATATAAGGATTTAAAAGGTGTAGATCCCTCTTTTTGTGCCCATAGAATCCCAATGACAACAGAAGCCAAGCCTTCCAAACAAAGACCGTATACTTATAACAATGTTTACTCAACAAAAATTAAGGAAGAGATAGATAAGTTGTTGGATGCGGGCTTCATTTATGAGATTGAACACACGGAATGGGTATCACCTTTAGTGGTTGTGCCAAAAAAGAATGGCAAGTTAAGGGTATGCATTAATTTGAAAAAAGTAAATGCCGCCACCATACGAGATAGTTACCCACTACCTATCACTGATCATCTTTTGGAAAGGGTTGCAGGAAAGGAAGTCTATAGTTTTCTGGACGGTTTTTCTGGATATAATTAGGTAGCAATTGCTCCTGAAGACCAACATAAGACAACCTTTGCAGCCGAATGGGGAGTGTATGCATTTAGGGTTATGCCTTTTGGTCTAACTAATGCCCGAGCTACTTTCCAAAGGTTGATGTGCCATGTGTTCAAGGAATTCTTAAGGAAGAGCATGGAGGTATATGTGGATGACTTATGCACCTATTCAGCTATACGATCGGAACATATCCTAGAACTAAGGAAGATTTTTGCCAAATGTTGACAATATAGAGTCTAGCTTAATCTGGAAAAATGTGTCTTCATGGTTCAGCACCAATCCTCAGAGTGCTTGATTGGAATAAACCATTTCATATTCATGTAGATGCTTCCAAGTTTGCCATTGGATGCATATTAGTGCAACCAGCAGATACAGGAAAGTTATACCACCCTATAGCCTATGCCAGTAGACAATTAAACCAAGCAAAGCATAATTATACCACTACGGAGCGAGAAGGTTTAGGAATGGTGTATGCGGTAAAGAAGTTTCGACACTACTTTTTGGCAAACAAATTCAAATTCTTCATTGATCATCAAGCCCTACTATACTTAGTAAATAAGCCTTGCAATACGAGAGGACTAGTGTGATGGTTTTTATTGTTGATGGAATTTGATTTTGAAGTAGTAGTCTAGAAAGGGAATACACACATCCGAGGAGATCACCTATCGAGAATGACACATGGAGAGCCCCCCATAGGAGTACTAGATGATCTACCAAATACTTATCTTTTCAATCTCGAAGTATGTCCCCAATGGGCGGAAAAGTTGATCCCCATCCTCACCCATGGACCCCAACATAGGATCAGTGAGAACAAAAGCCAGGAATTATGGAAGACTAAAAATCTCCACATCATTGCCGGAAGCTTATACCACCAAGATCCAAGTGGGTTGCTTATGAGATGTGTGGAGGAAGAGGAGCAAGAGATGTGGCTTCAAAAAGCACATGTAAATCAATGGAAAACACATCGAAATGCGAATGGAACATGGAAAACACTGAAGAGATTGGGCATATACTGGCCAACCATGGAGAGGGATACACATAACTATGTATCTACCTGCCCCACTTGTCAAGAAAGAATGCCAGAAGAGAACTCTACGCTATGTTACTCTACTGTAGCACCAAGGTGGAGTATGCCACTAGTAAAATTCTTGAAAACTCACGAGTACCCAGTATGAGCTAATTTAGCAAGAAAATGTGCCCTCGAAGAGCAAAGCAAGGACTATGCTCTTATACAGAAACAGTTCTTCAAGAGAGGAAGAGACAAGCATCTGCGAATGTGCATTCATGAAGACAAGTACATTTTGGTCTTAGAGATGGCTCATACGGGAGCCGCAGGAGGACATTTTGCTATAGATAAAACTGCAAAAATGATTCTCTTTGCTGGAATGTGGTGGCCAACTCTACATCAAGATGCAGCCACTTATGTTCAAAGATGTGATACATGTCAACAAACAAAGTATCCCATTAGAAGAGATGAAATGCCACTAAAGCCTATGATGAGTGCCAGAGCGTTTACCAAATGGGGGATAGATTTTGTAGGACCTATTAGCCCACCAGCTAAAGGTTCCCATGCCGAGTACATAACAGTAGCAATGGATTATTTGACCAAATGGGTAGAGGCCAAGGCAACCAAGAAGAACGATGCAAGGACTACGGCTAAGTTTCTCTTTGAGAGCATATTCACTAGGTTTGGATTGCCTATTGAAATTGTGAGTGACAGAGGCACACACTTTGTCAATGAAGTGATAGAAGACCTAATGAATGAATTCTTAGTGATTCATAAGAAATCAGCCCCTTATCACCCACAAGCCAATGGACAGGTTGAAAGTTTGAACAAAATCTTATGTATTGTTCTCACCAAGATTGTTAACAATGGCAGATCCAATTGGGACAAGCAATTATATCACGCTTTATGGGCATTCTGAGTAGCATACAAGAGAGCTATAGGAACGACTCCGTTTAACTTGATGTATGGACAGAACGCCATCTTACCAATTGATTTCCTGGTACCTACCCTTAGAGTAGCCTCACAGTATGAATGGATGGGACATGAGTTATCAACTCAATTGAACCAAATCGAAAAGTTACACGAAACAAGATTACAAGCTGTGGCAGATATTTATGCTGCAAAAAGACGACAGAAGGCATATTTTGATGCTCATATTAAAGATAAAAACCTGAAGGAAGGAGATTTAGTCCTGGTTTATACTTTGAAGCAACATGCAAAAAAACTACAAAAAAGAGGATATGGCCCCTTGATAATCAATCGTATATCTACCAGCAGAGCCTCAGATTAGCAACCCTCGATGGAGAGATATTACCTAACTACATAAGTGGTTACCGAGCAAAAAATTATTTAGAACCACTGACAGAGGAAATAATGTCACGACTTCTAACAGCAAAAAATAGGCGAGATGCGAACGAAAGAATACGAGAGGAAGCCAGACAAGAAGCTCTAGAACGAATAAGGAAACGGAAGGAATGGATGAGAGAGAGAGATGAAAGATATCGACAAGGAGATGAACTCATCCCAATGGCTAATTTTAGAGCCTCTGAAAACCTAGGATAGCAAACGAAGCAACCATATCTGAACTTGGGCGCTGGAACAGGAGAGTACCACTTGCTGGATGCTCTCATTGACATAGGAGCAACTGTTAGCTATATCAAGTCTTCGTTGACTCATAAGCTCAAGGAAGAATTAGGCCCATCCAAAGCACAACTGATTGGAATAGGGGGAAAAGTTACTAAATGCATAGGCGAGATTACATTGTCACTACATCTTGAAAATAACACGATGCGGCAAAAACTCTTGGTGTGTCATGATCAATATTTATTGGAAGAACTTGTGTTAGGCCAAGATTGGATATGTGAATATGAAGTGACTAACCAATTAGCCTTGGGCTATGTATCAGCCAAGATAGGACACCGTGAGGTATTCAGTGTGTTAGAAGAAAGAACCATCAAAGCCAAGTGTATAGGCCCGAGAGATCACTTACGCATGCATGTTGATGAATGTACATTGACCTCCACAATGGAAACCCCTCCAACAAGTACTTCATGTGAGAATACACTGAATCTTAATCTCACACACTCTCCTAACCCAGTGAACCTCACTGGTAGCATCGTTTCCAATAAAAGCCCTTGCGAGGACCAGACAAGCTTGGATCAGAAAAGATCAGGTGACAACATATCATCAACAACAGAGTTGTGTTCTACACAGAAAACAACAACAGTACAAGGACACAAGTCAAGCTGGACTCCAAGATCCACACAGAATTGCTAAAGTATGGATACCAAAGAAAGTGATTGCTGCCCAACCTGCGAGAACACAGATATGGATCCCCAAATCATATGCACCAATGACGATCATCAAAGGCAAAACATCAATAAACAAGAAGGATCAGTATGACATGAAAACGAAGAATCAAGAAATCGGCAACTACATGAATGGTCAGAAACAGAAATACACAACAAAAACAATTCAAAGATTCGAAGGGCTAGCAAAGCGGAAGTACGACTTGAGAGTTACGCCTAGCACCAGGAACTATGGAGATACAATCAACTGCCAGAAATTAAAATAGATCTGGATACCTAAATGCCAATCAATCTACATACATCGATAAGAAATATTTCAATTTGCACACATCTTGAGTTGCAAGAGTCTCGAGCATGCATAATAGGGCCACATTACAAGGCCATGCATTTGGCACCTAGTTCTTCTCCTACTCGATAGTGAAGAACATTTCCCTCCTAGGGAATAGGAGAGCACTTGCACAATAATCTCAAGGAAAATAATTAACGATATAATAAAAGCTTTGGCTAGGTACTAATGCTTTTGTTTTCTTTTAGAAACAAATATAAAAAAATATACATGTGTAAAGAAGAAAAAAAAACCAGGTACTACCTTTCTCACACCCATGGGAAAGGGAAGACACAAGTCACTCAGAGCGTTGCCAATTTCATAAAAACTAAGTGAAGGATAACTCATGCTACCAGCTTTACACTGATTACTGGTGCGTAATGAGTGTTGATGGCATCTTCAAGTTTTGAGGCTACACAAGAGGAAGAGATCCCGCTTCTTCCCTTGGAATCAATCTCTAAGGCAAGAGGTCATTGGTTCCTTGAAGACCAGCCTGTGTCAGATCTCCTCTTTATGGCCACCATCAAGATTATGGACAGGGATCACTACTTCCCAATAATGTCACAAGATTTCGAGACCATAATCCAAGGACTACCACGCATCACAGATGTTTGGACAAGGGCAGGAATTGACGCATTTCTGCGACTTCCAATATATTTGCCTGATTTTCAAAGATGCACACAAGTTATGAACATACTCCAATCCGTAGCAGATAAGCCCTAAATCCCGAAAGCTAAAGTGATCAACAAAATAGGTGCATGGAAGAAAATCCAATTCACACATGAAGTTATCAACAAAGCTTTTGTATGGAGTCAGAACTGTCTCACTAATGTCAAAGATGAATGTCATGATGCAAAAAAGAAAACCTTTCTGGAAATAAACAAGGCAGATATAGAAGAATTAATTCTGTTAGTGCATTAGCATTTTTGTTTCCCCAACATGAACATGTATACAGTGCCTCAGAAAATTGTAGTTCAATTGCTCTCCCAGGCTATGAGGCAAATTGGGAATCAAGTCAATTTTACTCCATATATTCAAGACCGCCTATTTGAAGCTAAGAAGAAATCGAGTCAGAAGAAGTTTTTGAATGGAAGTTCTGCCTTGACTTTGCTAATCTATGAGGCTCTTGAGATGAAAGAATGTCTATGATTGATGCCAACCTCCACCGAAATGGCAAAATATGTGAAGTCAGCTACCGTTCCAAAGAAAAAGAAAACAATCATATCCTTAGAAGAAGTGGGAACAAGTTCCAAGAAACGAATGAGAGTGGCTAAGCACGCTAGAGACGAAGCGGTGCAAGAAACACCACAATCCAAGCGAGCACATATACTACCAAGGATTCCTCTGACACAACCGCCCATCACAAAAAGAGATCTCTCAGCAGCGCTAGAAGAAACACATATGTACATGCGAGGTCAAGTTAACCTCAATGTCCAAGGACATCAATATGGACAGGCAAGACGAGGGCAACAACAAAAGGACAAGGAACATACTCTAGAACTAGCTGCCAGATACAAGGAATTGGGACTGGAGGATTCAAGTTCTAATGAAGAATCTAGTCATGAGAAGGACACCTTGGACATGGACATAAGAACAAAAACAAACAATGACGAATGGATGAAGATTAACCAGGTCGAAACCACACTCGATAATCAACAATCACAAGTACAAAATCAAGAAGCATCAACTGAATGAACACACCTTATTCAATTGAATGAGCAATCTCGGATGAACATAAAGGAAGCTTCAATCACACATAAAGATGTGATGCCACCAATAAAGACAGAAATACAAACAAGCACGGAAAAAGAAAGGCTTTTACAACAAAATATGGAACAAATCGTGATTGAAGTCCTTGATGATATGCCACAAGGTAAGACAATAATTAAGGAGGTTGAGCCAAAGATACAACTTCATATTAGGCAGCCCCATGACACAACATTGCATGTGGCGCAAGGAAAAGATGTTACCATAGGAGAAGAACGGAGCATACCTACAACCTGGATAAATGTCGATGTTACTCAAATGAAACCAATAGTAAAACAAATGATACAAACAGCCATGGATACGCAGCAGCAAATAATGGAAATAGACACAGATTATGACAAGGCAATGCGAGAAAAGAATCAATTTCAAGTAATGAGTGAACAGTTGTCTATGCAAATGATCCAAGCTCAACAAGATGTTTGAGTTAAAGAAACGGAAATAATAGAAATCAAAGGACAATGCACTACACTAACGGAACAGAACCACAAAATCCAGGAGCAGCTGATGGAGCTATAAAGACAATATGAAGCAAGTGAAGCGGACAAAGAAAGAATGAAGATTAGAAGCAATATGTTAGAAACACAGCTCAAAGTATACATGGAGGAAAATGATAATTTACGCAACACGAATAAAGAACTGATGAAGGCCTTTTTATACGACCAACCAATAGAAAAACAAGAGACAATAGCGATCGACCAGAAGGAATTGAAAGATCAGATTGCAAAGTATGAAAATCTGCTGAAACAAGAGCAAATCCTAAAAGAAGAATGGGAACAAAGGTGTATACATGACACAAATGAGCTTAGGAAACAACTGAAAGCTACTGAAGAAAAACTCTTGGTAATCTTTAATGAAGATGCAGATCAAATAACGGAAATCGGCAATGAGCTTCTCACGGCCAAAGATGCACTAACAATGGCCATCCATGAAGTTAAAGAAAAGACTAAACGTATTGTACAATTGGAAGCTCAAATAGAACAAAAAGGCAAAATCGGGACACCAGTAGAGCCACAACCAAAGAATCCTACTAACGAGGTATAGGTACGTCCTCTATCTCCCCCGATCTATCATTCTCGAATAAAAGAGCAGATGGCGGAACCGTGTGATGATCATCCCATGCCATATACTGTAGAAATAGGTCAGAAGGAATGGGCACTATTGGTGTCCCGATTGAAAGAAAACTTTGAAAATGAAGTAGTCAAAGTCATGAAGGAAGTTTGGAGAAAAACCTTACTTTGCAGGTTCACTCGCAAGCAGCACCGTATTTACTACAGGTAAGTCCTTCTTTTTGTCCAACCCCACGTCACCGTGAAGCACGCGAATTTTTGGATATGCAAAAGAGTGGTGTGCTCAATAAACAATGGTTAAATTATCCTCTACTTCCAAGTCCACCTCGCAATTACTTGCCGACTGAGGATTACATGGTGAAAACCATTGAATTTTGGCTCCATCCATATGCAACGGTACCCCACCTAAGTATCAAGATGACTAATAAAGTCCTCAGCATGATACTTACAGTATTGAAAGTTTTCAACATGTCGAATACACATTTTTGAATTTCATTGGTATTAACCAAGGCATGTATATCCTTGTTTTTTATTTATCCATTATGCCTAGTCATCCTACAATCATGGCATATTATTCAAGACTGATGTTCTTGCCATTGTCAATACATGCAAACTTTCGAGGAAGCATTTTTTACGAGATTTTTTGAAATTGACTCCAAAATTTTCCTAAAAATGTCAATGAATCTGAATGCCAGACTGGTGGCATATGAATTGAGTTTCTTCGTAGACCATAGACAGTCACCACATGACGGTGTGAAAGGTGAACAATGGAAACAACTGATGATACGTGAAGCTAATCTGCTTAACGAGACAGAGCAAAAGGTATTCAGGACGTACTCCCATCGCATTCCAAATCCTGTCAGGGACGATAGAGTTCAAGAGGGGGTAGTGTTGAAGGAGAGTCCAACAAAAAGAAGAGAAGAAGAAAACCAAGAAAGAAGTTTCACTAAAGGTATTATATCTGAAGACATATCTCGGCAGGAAGCCCTGTAGGGGCCTGCAACACCCATCTCTGCACAAAGCCCCGTAGGGGCATACAACAGGGGAAGGCACGTAGGAGGCAAGGGCGGATCAAGGCCAACATGTATCCATGAAGAAGTGCAAGAAGATATCAGGCAGATCCAGAGCCCCAAGAAGGTGCTTCAACCTCTTGATCTTCGGAAGGTCCATATCGAAGGCTGAAGATCCACACCTTCATACCTTCCATTGGTTGCGTGTGTGGCAGCCCGACTTAACACAGCAACCCATATTTAAATAGGTTATTGGTGAACTAGACTACAAATCTCAGGTAGTCTATCTCCCATGGGTTGCTAACGATGAAAAGGAAAAAAGGAGGCCAAGACAAATGCAACATGTCTCGAGTTATGATCTGTTTCTTGACCACTGGTAAAACTATATCAGTACGATTTCCACAAGAGCTGGCAGTGGTCAACTATAAAAGATCTATCAGTAATAAGGAACCAAAGCAACTACAGGTGCAACACTAAAAACAAAGCAAAGCATGTCAAGGGATGACAGAGACAAAGAGGGGGAGAGTGTTGCAGAGCTAAGAAGAGCAAAGAGTAGAGAAAAAAGAAGGGCCCCAAAATTTTTTCGATTTGGATACTTTATTTTTGTATTATAGCCATTTTGAATATATTTTCGGATGTAAATGCACTAGAGGAGTCCTCTAGGTGCATACCCAAAGAGATTTGTATCTTACCCTTGTAAATTAGTAGGAAGTTAGTCTTTTAGTTAATAAAGTTCTGGTCTCTTGTGTGACAGGACCATTTTTAGGGCACATATATATAATTGAGCTTGTGACTCTTTGTAGAGAATTTTTGCCATTGTAAGAATCAAGAGCACATAATTTCAAGTTGGTGTCTTCTCCTCACTGTATCTTCTTCCTTGTGAGCTTGCATGCATGTGTGATGCTTGGAAAGAGTGCTTAGAAGTATTGTCTATCCATGGAAGTGCTTGTTTGTTGTTGATAAAGTGTGTGTGAAGTATAGGAAGATCAATCCCACTCAATATTTTGATCATAACTTTAAGCCAGCGTCAGAATCGAGTAAAAAGACCACCACTGGATGCGTCTTCTTGAGAGCTTCAAAATGAACCCCCTATTTGCTATATTCGGAGTTTGGAGCTCACAGAAAAGCTTGATTTACTGTTGACTATTGTTACAAGTGTCGCAACACCATAGCTGAACTTGAACACTTGATTGTGATGGATGTATACTTATTTGTACCTTGTGAAAGTTCATTGCATTGACCATTATTTGAATGCATGTCTTCATACACTCGGCTAAGTCTTGATACTCCTTGGATTGATAATTAAAGCGTGAGTCCCCAGTATATGCACTTGAGGGGGATTGAGGTATAGTCTCTTTCTCCACAAGTCCCTAAGTTTATACTTAGGTACACACTTGCCCATCTTGATGTTTGAATTCCTTAGAATAAGGACATACATGCTCCATCAGGGAGCTACAAACTCTCAAATAGAGTCCACAAAGTCATAGAACATAGAGAAAAGAGGAGACTAATCCCATGTAGTTAATTTTTGGGATAATTGAGAGGGTTTAAAAACAAGATCAAGGCTTCAACATTCTTAACAAGTGAGAAAGTTGGGATGTGATCCCTCATGATATTCTCACATCCTTTAGATGACTATATGTGTGCATCCTAGCTAGGAGAGTTTTCTCTTGGCCTTTGGGTCTACCCTCCGTCCAGGGGGGTGGTCCTATAAGACCTGAAAAGGTTATTATGAGGTTGTATCTTGCAACAATGCCCATATTCTTGTAGAGAAAACGCTATAGTATCCTACAAATTTCCACCCATCCAACTCTACCTATATATATATATAGGAAGACGTTCACATGTTTCCAAGTTACATGGATGCTAATTGAGACCTTCACATGACCTTATAAAGCAATAAATCACATGGGATCACGTGAAATCATATGGGTTCCTTAAGTGAGGAGCTCTATGCCTGCACATGCATCTTTGAGGTGTCTAGAAATTAATATTCCTTGAAAGGATATGATGTGGGCATGTATGCCTTCAAGGTGTCTAGAAATAATCATGTCTTCAACGAATAGGGATCCATACCTTAAAATAAATACTTAAGGTTCAAACCATTCAATTGGAGTGAATTTCCCAAGGGCTTCTCAATAAAATCCAAGGGTTTTGCAAAGGTTTTTGAACCTTTACATCCATGCAATAAAGCCTGTTGAACCCATAATACAAAGTTCTTAAGTCTCTTGTACTTCTTTCTACTTTGATCTTATTTGAAGCTAGAGGTTTGGGAGATGATGGAGCCATTCCTTAACAAGATTCAAGAGCCTACCATTGGAGATTGAGAAAGTAGGAGAATAGAAATGTAGATTCTAGAAGTATATAGGATGGATTCCAAGAGATTTCATGCTTGTAGAAAATAGTGTGGCTAGGATCCTCCTATACATCCACAATTTCCAATTTTTGCTTTAGTATCATATCTCATGTTGCATCTAACTTTTATTAGATGTATGGTAGTAAAATGTCCACCATAAAAAGAATTGGTAACAAGACAAGGATACCAAGTAACAGTAGCTCCTTAACATTTTTAGAGATCACTAGATGGAGATATACTACTCAAACCTCTCCAAGTAGCTAAATGGATGAAGAACCATTATGATTTCTCAAGAGATCCTTAGGATCACATTGTAGAATTCAAGCATATATTGATGACTTAACAAGTAGATGAACTATTCATGCAATATGAGACATTTGTATTGTGTTTAGTCATGCAATTTGGATCAACATGAAAAATGTAAGAGTTTTTCAAAATTGAACTCCTTTGTCTTTTTAGGATCACTTGTTGTCTTTAAGAACAACCACTTATCTTTCAAACATTATCGTTTTATGTAATTATGGGTCCAAGTGGCAAAAGAACATGGGTTTTGAGGGTCCAAAGTCACTTAGAGAACCCTTGGAGTTTATTGAGAAACCTTGGGAAAGTGTCTCCAAGACTATGGTCTGAACTCTTGCATTATTTGGATTGATTTACACCCAATTGAAGGGTTTGGATCCTTAGGAGTAATATTTCCTAAGGATATGGTATTTAACCCTTAGGAAGGCCCCTCAAGCTTTTGGAACTTGCATTTACAATCTTGAGAGATATCGTTTTAGAATCCATATGAAACACATGTGATTCCATGTGCTTTCCAAGGCTAGAAGCCTTTGGATTAGCATCCATGTGAGGGGGGACACTTGGAAAGATCTCCTCATAGTTTCCCCCTTGTCCTAGAGGTATATATATGGGTGGAGTTGGTTGTGTGGGGACATGCTCTCTCTTCACTTTGGTGTTCTAAGTTAGTTGATTGATTAGACTTAGTTACATTACTAGTAAGACTTTGTAGTTATACTACATTGGTACTCTGAGCCAATTGTAGGACTCTTGGAATTCATATTTGTCACATATCACTTTACTGAGCATTAGATTTTTAGTTCTATTTATATTCAAAACCCTTTAGTATGCATGAAACACATCTTATATGGGATGTGGCAAGCACAAAGGGTTTCATATCTTAATGCAAGTATGCATCTAGTCATCCTAAAACACTTTGTAAGGTTAAGTGCACTTTTGGGCATACAAGTAAGTATGAAAAGGCCCAAGGACCAATACGCAAGGTTGTTCCAAGCTTGCAACATCAAAGGTCGCCACATTATGTAAGGATACAAAGGATAGAGGTAGCTTTGATGGACGTATGCGTTACTTCCAAATTGTCCATCTATGTTTTCATTCTTTTTCATACTAAGGTAATGCATATAGAGATGCATTCAAATGAAAAAGGGTGGTCCATATGCACATAGAAAGGTGCATAGGTTCAATAATCTTTTGTGACGCACTAGAGTCATAATTGAATATAAAAAGGTGTTTCATTATTATGAAATGCACTCTTCTATGAAAATTGATTAGAAATTCAACATTGAAGGTTCAATATAACATGGCATTCCACTCATCCAAAACTTGAAATTACAGTAAGGTTCAAGGTGCACTAGATATAGATTCATGTATTAAATGGAGTTCCTAGTTTGAACTCCATGCATGCTTCAAAAGAATAAGTGATTTAAGAATGCACACCAAGTTCCTCGCGAGGTCAAGGATATCATGTCAAGAAAAAGGTATCTTTCTTGCAAGACCTTGGAACTAAAAGCAAAGAAAACTTGAATCATTTAACTCCACTCAATAGATAGAATATCTAGAAGGTACCTTAATGGCTTGAACATATTGTTCCTCATTTAGTCTTGGGATTTGAAGGAATGGGTAAATTAAAAAAATTATTTGTTCCTCTTTCCAAAGCAATGTTGACCTTCAAGGTTAGTATACGTAAATTATCTTGGGTCAAGGTAATCAGTACTAATTCTCTTTGGAAGAACTTGCAAAGCTAAGATGAATAAGGAACTTGGGTAAAGACCTAGAATAATGATCTATCAAGTAACTCGAATTCCTAAAAGAATAATTTAATCTTTACATCAACGAAGTCTTGAAGATCAAAGATTGCACTAGTCCCCTTCTATTGTACCTTTGTTTCTTAATTTAATTCAAGTCCGGGAGAGTAGGCTATTGCCGAACTTCCTTTATATTAAAAAAAAGATCAAAGATTTTCAAAAGGATTAAATCATATAACAAAAATGAAATGTTCCGAAGGTTAATCTAGGGAAAATCAAATAAGATCTAGACAAGGATCCACTAGTAGAAATGAACTTTCCAAAATTGGATTTAATCACTCTTAGAATACTTGAACATAATAAAAAAGAGTAAGAACATATGAAGATTCCTCTAATTTTTGTTGAAAGTGGAAGGTGAGGACTAAGCCTTCACATCTTAGAATAAATACCTAGGGTTCAAACCATTCAGCTAGAGTGACCTTCCCAAAGGTTTCTCAATAAAACCAAAGGTTTCTGGACTTTTAAATCCATGAAATTAATTCTTTTCCTATTCATCTAGGCCTTAAATTATCATGATATCCTTGTAGAATTTAGATGACTAAATTCACACATCTTGGATGGGAAAAGCTTTCCTAGAGATGTGCAACTTGACAAGAAAAGTTTTTCCTTTGCCTTTGGGCATCCCCTCCTTGGAGGGGGGGAGGGTTCCTATAGGACCTATAGAGGTTAGTAATAGTTTGCAGCTCACAATCGCCAATGACCAAGAAACTATGGCTTAGTGGTAGGGAAACATGTGAGTTAAGTGAGCCTAGGGGGGACACTACTAGAATGGATGACCTCCCAAGAAGTAATAGTACTTCTTCTTCCATGATCATTGAAGTCCTTTCTCATGCATGGTCAATGGTGCAAGTGGTGACTTTGGTAACTTGGATGACAAGGTATGCCAAGGTATATGCCTTGGTCACCACCTTAGTGGTAAGCCTTGGAGGAAGCCACCAAAATCCACAATGTTACTCCCCTCCTTTGCGGGGGATAGGAGGCGGGGTTCCTATAGGACCTAAAGAGGCTGGTAGGGGGTTGTATCTCACAAACTTTACCATATTATTGTAGAGAAAATCTTATAGTATCCTACACATTGTGTGGGGCATACATGCTGATGCTAAATGTTCACATGTAACATGAAAAGAAGCTATGGATGGATATAAAAGGCATTGAGATACTGATGCAGTATGATCCACATGTCCTGCCAAGAAATCACCTAAGCTAAGTAGAAAGACCACCATCAGGAAGAGAGAGGACATTTCCACCCATACAAATCCACCCATATATACACCTCTAGGTTGAGACTGGGCATGTGTCCAAGTCACATGGGTGCTAGTTGAGACCTCTATAAGGGTTTGTAAAAGCACATAATCACATGGGATCACATCAAATAAGTGAGGAAGCTCTGGATCTACACATACACCTTCATGGTGTCTAGAAATAACTATTTCTTTGAGGGCTAAGGTGTGGGAACGTACACCTTCAAGGTGTCTAGAAATAAATATGCCTTCAAAGACTAGGGCTCCATTCCTTAGAATAAGTACCTAAGGTTGAGACCATTCAATTGGAGTGGCTTTCCCAAGGTTTTCTCAATGAAGCCCAAGGGTTCTACAAAGGGTTTTGAAACTTTAAATCCGTGCAATTGAGCAACATTGAATCTTATAGGTTTTAATTCCCCAACAGATGCTCTTCTTTTTTATCTCAGTGAGACTCAAGATAGAATCTGCATGATGGCATGTTATAGAAGATTCATATTTATGGATGGTCATTATAAACAAACATTTCAAGATGTGTTAGATTATGGATTCTTTGAAAGAGAGTCTAATATTTTTTGCAAAATGTCATTAGTTATGAAAGACATATTGAAATTCTATGAAGAAAAATACACATAATATATTAAATAAGATGTTATTGACAAACCAGATGTAGTTGTACAATGGAGGAAAGAACTTTTTGAAATGGTGAATGATTTAAATGTGACAGAAAGAAAGAGTCATGATCTCATATTTAAGGTTTACCAAAGGAAGAAAAGAACATTAGAAGACACCTAGAGCACTTTTGTCAAGGATGTCAAAAGATAAGGAGGGGGAGAATGTTGGAATGAACGCAAATTCAACTACAAAGAGCAAGTTTTCATTAAAAAGAAAAGAGAAATTTGTATTTTTTATAGGATAGATTATTCCGAATTCTATAAAAATAAGAATACTCTTCCTCATGATGGAGAGGCATCATCCGTTAGGAATCCGTCGTTGAAGCAGAACCAATGGACGAGGTAAGATCCTCATCAATTCAATTTATTTGGCTCATTAGTCAACTTGCACCTTCTTAGTTGCATTTATGACCAATAATTTTCCTTGTTGATGTGGATGGACATATCCAGCATATTCAAAGTGCTAAACCACAGTGTATTCTACTAGAAAAAAGAGGAGTTCAACACCATGTACGACCTCTCTAGCATTGGTATAGATCCAAGTATTATATTAGAAAAATTGGTTAGTTAGGCAGATTGGTTTTCTGTGTTCAAAGTAACTTGAGTCAAGAGAAAAATGAAAGTGAAACATGTCAAGCCAGAGTTCTATGATGCACAGATGGTGTTGCATTAGAAGGTCTACCAGGAGATACCAATAAAGTACAAATTGTCTGTATAGTTTGCTAGAGCCTTTACATTGCATCAATACTCGAACATCGACAAATCTAGCTATGTACCAAGTGGCATCGATTGTAGCTACATGAGCATCTATTGAGAGATGCACGAAGATGGGTATGCTGCAATTGAAGATGCAAAGTTTACAATTTTTTGAACGATGATGATTCACCAGTTTTAGAGCCTCTAGATGCCAACTTGCAAGAACAAAAACAAGAATTTGAGTTACATGTTCCACAAGGTATGGCAGATGCTACCATTAGGCAAGTGGAGGGTACTAAGAGTATATGTACCTTAGAATTGTTAATTGATAGTGAAAAGATTAAGTTGGGTAGGGTCAAGCTTGCTTTGGATCAAAACAAGCTATCAAAGGCAGCTGAGCCTAAGGTGACTATAGCAGTCATTGAGATGAGAAAAATTTTAGAAGCATCTCTAGATGAATTGAAATGGGATGTGGAAATGTCTCCTGAGAGGAGGATTTAGTTGGAGATGAAAATTCAAATATATACTATTAATTTGGAGTTGTTAGGGGTTTGAACGAGATGCGAACACTTCATGATCTATCAAATGGTGATGTCATTATTGCTTCTTGCATTTTATGTCCTAAACTAGAGATAATAATTAGATTTATTGAAATTGGTTGGAGGATTTTTGAAAGGTTGAATATTGATCACCTAGATTGTTAAATACACACACCCTCATTGCGATTACCTTCCCCATAGTTAGCATCATCCCTCTCACTCAGTGTTTCATCCATGCTCATAGCATGTGATTTGAACATTGACGAGAGGGTGAGTTTTTTGGTGCACCTTATGCCATGCAACAATTCATATCTTTACATTTGTTTTGTAGCACATTGTCGTATGTCAGTCAACTATTTAGGTGAACATGGTACTAAAATACCACAACATATGCGACAAACATTCTCGAGATTCTTTGATGGTGGATTCAAATTTAATAGAAGTAAGCTTGTCATGTTGATTAATTATAGCTTTGTTATTAGCCTTTTAGGTATTGACCTAATCATCTTTAGTTATGACTTCTTAAGGCTTTTCAAGTACCAAACATATTAACAATATTGCTTTTTATACATGGATATGGCTTCTTATCGCTTTTTGAGTTTAAGTTATTTCTATCAGCAATTTGTGATGTCACTAGCTAGCTAGCTAGATAGATAGATAGATAGATAGATAGATAGATAGATAGATAGATAGATAGATAGATAGATAGATAGATAGATAGATAGATAGATAGATAGATAGATAGATAGATAGATAGATAGATAGATAGATAGATAGATAGGTAGGTAGGTAGGTAGGTAGATAGATAGAGAGATACTAATTAGCTATCTATCTTTCTATCACATTACTAATTATTTATTAATAAATAGCTAGCCCTTATTTCATTGTTTGTAATTAGTTATTACTAATTATCCATGATTAATTAGCTTGTTACTAGTTAGCTATTACTAAGTAGCTAGTTCTTAGTTAGTTGTTAGTGATTAGCTATTACTCATTAGCTTGTCATCAATTAGCTATTACTCATTAGCTGCTTGTTGGTTAGTTGTTTGTAATTAGCCATTCTTAATTAGCTTGTTACTAGTTACCAATTACTAAGTTGCTAGGTCTTAGTTACTTGTTAGTAATTATCTATTACTAATTATCCTGTTACTAGTTAGCTATTACTAAGTTGTTGATTCTTGGTTACTTGTTAGTAATTAGCTATTAATAATTAGCTTGTTACCAATTAGCTATTACTATGTAGGTGGTTGTTAGTTAGTTGTTAGAAATTAGCTATTAATAATTAGCTTCTTACCAATTAGCTATTAATGAGCTTCTTACCAATTAGCTATTAATTAGCTTCTTACCAATTAGCTATTAATAATTAGCTTGTTGCCAATTAGCTATTACTAAGTAGTTGGTTCTTAGTTAGTTGTTACTAATTAGTTATTACTAATTAGCTTGTTAGTAATTAGCTATTACTAATTAGCTTATTACTAATTAGCTATTACTAAGTAGCTAGTTCTTGATTAGTTTTTAGTAATTAGTTATTACCAATTAGCTATTACTAAGTAGCTAGTTCTTAGCTAGTTATTAGTAATTAGTTATTACAAATTAGCTTGTTACCAGTTAGTTATTACAAAGTAGCTAGTTCTTGGTTAGTTGTTTGTAATTAGTTATTAGTAATTAGCTATTACTAATCAACTTGTTACTAGTTAGCTATTACTAAGTAGTTGGTTCTTAGTTAGTTGTTAGTAATTAGCTATTATCAATTAGCTTTTACTAAGTAGCTAGTTCTTGGTTAGTTGTTTGTAAATAATTAGCTTGTTACTAGTTAGCTATTACTAAGTTTTTGATTATAGGTTACTTGTTAGTAATTAGCTATTAATAATTAGCTTTTTTCCAATTAGCTATTACTAAGTATTTGGTCATTAGTTACTTGTTAGAAATTAGCTATTAATAATTAGCTTGTTACAAATTAGCTATTAATAATTAGTTTGTTACCAATTAGCTATTACTAAGTAGTTAGTGCTTAGTTAGCTTGTTAGTAATTAGATATTACTAATTAGCTATTATTAATTAGCTATTACCAATTAGCTATTACCAATTAGCTATTACTAAGTAGCTATTACTAAGTAGCTATTACTAATTACCTATGGCCAATTAGCTATTATTATTATCTATTACAAATTAGCTATTATGAATTAGATATTAGGAATTATCTTTTACAAACTAACTATTATTAATTATCTATTAGGAATTATCTATTAAGAAATAGCTATTACCAATTAGCTATTACTAATTAAGTTTTACTAATTAGCTATTACTAACTAGCTATTATAAATTAGCTATTACTAACTAGCTATTACTAATTAGCTATTACTAACTAGCTATTACTAATTAGCTATTATTAATCAGATATTACTAATTAGCTATTACTAAGTAGCTATTACTAATTATCTATTACTAATTAGCTATTACTAGTTAGCTATTACTAATTAGCTATTACTAATTAGCTATTACTAATTAGCTATTATGAATTAGTTATTATGAATTAGCTATTATGAATTAGCTATTATGAATTAGCTATTACTAGTTAGGTATTACCAATTAGGTATTACTAATTATATATTACTAATTAGCTATAACTAATCTACTATTAATAATTAGCCATTATGAATTATCTATTACTAATTAGCTATTACTAATTAGATATTACTAATTAGCTATTATTAATTAGCTTGTTACTAATTATTTATTACTAATTAGTTAGTTCTTGGTTATTTGTTATTAATTAGTTACTATTAATTATCATGTTACCAATTAGCTATTACTAAGTAGCTGATTCTTCGATAGTTGTTAGTAGTTAGCTATTACTAATTAGCTTGTTACTAATTAGCTATCATTTAGGAGATAGTTTTTGGTTAGTTGTTTGTAATAAGCTATTCAACTAATTATCTATACCTATCTAAACTCCAACCATCCATCAACTACCTATCTCTTTCTTACTCTTTAACCCTCTACCAAAACACTAATCTAGTTGGTTTCATTATGCTAAGTAGTTGCTCGTACCTCAATCGAAACAATTTAGTAGCAATGCTGATGTTGCATACAATATGGATCTTGGGACAAGTGAGAATGTTGGACGTACATCATTTGTTGAAAGTAAGACTTTTGCCCAATCTTCAACATTGAAAGAGAGAGACAATATTCCATACTTCCTCTAAACCTAGTATACAATTAATGTCAATGTGGATCCTTGTACAGTTGACCACATGCATGATGCGAAGTCCACACACATTGACTTTGATAGTGGTCTAGACCAAATGATTGAGAATGTTCTTGATCCAATTAGCAGCTCAGATATTCATCTAGCTAGTCACAACTCTGTAGTTGATAAAGAGGTTCATCTTTCTATCCACATGTCTGTTTTTGAATCTAGTCTAGGGTCTAACTTTAATCTAGATGACATCCCCCAATGGGATCTCTAGATCCACATACTCATCCAAATCCAGTGCTTCCTTCAAATACTAATCTTTCAAAGCATGTTCCTCTACCAACTAATGATCCCGTTGTTTTTTCAAACAAAGATCATCTATAGAATCCAATGTTTGATCCTAATTAGAGTCAAAACAGAGATGTTCTTCAAGTGAATGCTACAAATGAAACCTCCTTGAAGCAAAACTATTGTAACCCAACCTCAATTTTTGACATGTGTGGATCCCCAAAAAAAGTTGTAGATGATGATGTACAAGAAAATGTTGTTGTAGCATAGTTTATGGCAAATACAAAAAGAAATTTGCAAGCACTTGTGAAATGACAAAAGAAGCCAAGCCATTTGCACCCAATTACAAGGCGACAGACTACTCAGTCACACCTGAACAAAGGCATTATACCTGATATAGAGGATCTTTTGAAAAAATAGTACTAGTGCTCAACCTCTTACATCACTTTCCTTTGTAATGGGTACTATCTCCATGTGTGGCATCATCCAAATCTATTAGCTATCATCACATTTTGTGATCAGCCTATTTTTTATAGATGTTATTAGAATATTTTGTTGTCTGTGCTTCATATTATATACCTTGTACATATTTGATTTCACAACTATGTCATTGATTGTAATGATGTTTGGCTTTAGGTTGGATGGGGAATGAAATTCCATGCACAACTTCCACAAAATACAAAATACCATTCTCTCATGTACACAATTCTTCTTTTGGTATTAAATGGACAGAATGACATTTGTCTATAACGTAATCACCAATTGAGAAATAATTTGAAGTTTTAATGCCACCACATACATTAGGAACACATTTTTATGAATTTTACAATGGTTCCTCTCATGATGTCTTTTCACAATGATATGATTTGGAGAGTAGTAAATAGTTTCAAAGTGAGGAAACTGATTTCACTATTTAGTTCTAGTGTTCACCTTCTTACAAGACCTCTTTGTAATGGTTACTATCCACACATGTGACATTGTCCAAAATCAATTTGTAACGACTTTATTAAAATATTTTCTCTTCTATGATTCATATTATAGACCTCTATACAATTTTTGATAGATGGCTTATAGGTTAGATAAAGTAACAAAGTTCCATCCATAGCTATCACAAAAGATAATGCTCCATCCTGAGCAAGTCAATGTCAAACTACAATAGAAGTTGAGCACAAAGATGCCCAAGAAGATAAAAAATTAACAAAAGTATTGATTTCAACTCAATCTGATCCTATTTCAACCTAAACATGTCCTATTTCAACTTAAACTGATCCTATTGCAACAGAAGTTAAGCAAAAAGTATCAGTTTCAACTCAAACTAATCCTATACTAGTGTTTACACCATAAGTGAATTAAGAGCCTAAATAGATACTAGGCATTAATAATACATTAATAATTGGTACTGCATGGTTAATAGCCCCAAATCATATCGAGTATGTAGATATTATTTCCAGAGCTATTCCTCTTTATGAAGTGAGCTTAGCTATATATCATGGGATACATCAAGAGCATAGTTGAGATCATAGACAAAAACACTGAGTATGCAGATAACAAAACATTGTGTACAATCATTCTTATAGACTTATGTTAAATACTTTGATTTTATTAAAAAGATTTTCAGCTATGTTGATCATTGCTATATCGTTTAACTATTAGCTATTTACATCTTAACTACTTTAACTCTATGGCTGCATTCAAACTATTTCGATGGTACATAGATGGTATTTCCTTCCAAAATCTTGCTTCCACCCTCTTGATTAACACTTGTTCCATTGCAACTCAAATGCTATATTACTGTGGTCACTAGATTTAAAGAAAAAACCTTTACAACCATCGATTTCATCTATTTTAGAGGAGCATGTTTTATTTCAAGAGGGGTGAATTACCACACTTTTTTTTGAGAGAACAAGAAAATTGAATATTAATATGGAAGATTTACATACTGTGCTAGGGGCAAGCCCTCACCAAATACAAATAAGCACTCCACCACTTGATTGAACTTCTCAGCACAGAAATGGTTACTAAGAAACTAGTTTACAATTATCTAGTAGTCAATTCTTTTACTACATAGTGCGAGACAAAAACATTGTCCATCATCACATGGGTACTACAAATTCCAAGGCATGCTATTGTAAAAGGCCTCATAGACATCACCATTAATGGTAAACATGTCTGTACAATTGTGGACTGGAGACATGGGTATTTTAATGCATCTTACAAGATGGGAATCCATATAAGTTGGTGGTCTTGTTTCTAACAACCTGTAGAAATTTTCTTCTACTCTCTCATAAAATAAACCCACCACATAATATGTTCTTGAAGCTATCACATTATTCCAAGCATCCATTACACTCTTTGGAGTGAAATATTTACCTTGTGTGCACTTTAATAAATAGAAATTTACACCTTCATCATTGTCCTCTTCTATGTTGAGGGCAAAGTTGTCATCCACTACCAATGCATCTGATAGATAGTTTCCGTCACTTTCAAATGTAAAATTGGAAAATCATGAGTCTTCTGCTTCATCTCATTCATTGATAGGATTCAAAGTATGATATGCCCAATTTTGAATGTGGTGTTTGTTGATGCATCTTTTCCACTGACCTTGGATACAATGAAAGCAATAACATGTTAGTTCTCTGATACCAATGCAATGTCCATCTAGCCTTGAATACACAAGAATCAAATGAAGGGATTGGACTTGAGATATCCCCTTGCAATTCCAAGCCTTCTCCCTATTCACTTTGTCAATCCTCACTTCCCACAAGACTCGTGTGACATCTCTTCATTTTGACCCTGAGAAATTCCACAACATTTGCAACACACTTCAACATTGCACCATGAGGTTTAAGTTGTTCATGGGTTAGTGCCCTTTTCACAACTGCATGTGCACCATCATGTTCTCCCTTCCCGTGCCCTGAATCAAAGAAGTTCATATCATAGTCATGCATGTTAGCCCTAGATATCTTCCTATGAAGTAAAATGGACATTTAACTTTAAATTGAGAAGCTTATATGACCACCCAATGTTGGCTTAAGTCAATGTTTAGTTCTCTCAACCATTGCCTATGTAATTGGAAACCATGTTGCACAAAAAGGGTGTCATGCTTCTTGTCATTGGATATGAAGAAGTGGATTACCTTTATAGGAATGCCCTCCAAAAAAAAATATGTGATATGCACAAAAATAATTATCTGTACAGACCACCAATGCATAGATTGTATTTCATTTTGCTCATGAAATGTATAGCTTTTTGCAATATCAACCACTCAAACCACAACATCACCTGGGAATTCAAAGACATGCATCTTAAACAAGTTTGATTGCCATAAATAAATGAAATTGTGCTTGATTAATTTTTTTAGAGTTTTCTCAAATAATCTTGTTACAACTTTAGGAATCATCTCCCTCTTTATCAATTCTTTCCTTTTATGAACTTGTCCTTCATACATTGACTCAACATCTTAAAAGATATTTATAGGAATATGATATTCCACAATGCTAGTCTCTCTTGGACACCACTTAAAATGTCCTACTCTACAATTAGAACACTCACCCATTACAAATTGTATTGGTAGAATATGGTATCATTTTGACATGGACATAGAATACTCTCTATAATGCTTCTAGTTGATCAAAATGTAGTTGTTGAAGCATTGCACCTTGATGTCTTCCCTACGTGACAAATAGAATAGTCAGAATTACAAAGATAGCTATGCATGATAAAGCTTGATTGACATAGGAGATTGATTGCATCCTTAAGGTATGACATTTGAATGTGATAAATGCAGAAACATGTGAGGCTATCTTTCAATCGCTTAAAAAAATATGGCTTTAATGACTTGAACTTTCGAAGCTGGATACTTATCATTGGATGGCATTGTTTCAAGCATATAGATAGATCCATCTACATTAAACAAACAAGTGGCTATTAGTAGTCATTAATTAGCTTGTTACTAGTTTGCTTTTACTGAGTAGCTTGTTCTGGTTAGTTGTTACAAGGTGTTATCTTGTTACTAGTTAGCTAGCACTAAGTAGCTAGTTATTAATTAGTTGTTAGTAGTTAGCTATTACTATTTAGCTTGTTACTAGTTAGTTATTACTAAGTAGTTAGTCCTTGGTTAGTTTTTTTTTATTAGTTATTACTAATTAGCTTGTTACCAATTAGCTATTACTAAGTAACTGGTTCTTAGTTAGCTATTTCTAATTAACTATTACTAATTAGCTTGTTACCAATTAGCTATTACTAGGTAGGTGATTCTTGGTTAGTTGTTTGTAATTAGATATTACTAATTAGCTTGTTACTAGTTAGCTATTACTAAGTAGCTAATTTCTTAGTTATTTATCAGTAATTAGCTATTACTATTTAGCTTGTTAATAGTTAGTTATTACTAAGTAGCTACTTCTTGGTTAGTTGTTTGTAATTAGCTATTACGAATAAGCTTGTTACTAGTTAGATATTACTAAGTAGTTGGTTCTTAGTTAGTTGTTAGTAATTATAGTTATTACTAATTAGCTTGTTACCAGTTAGCTATTACTAAGTAGTAGTTAGTTCTTAGCTAGGTTTTAGTAATTAGCTATTACTAATTAGCTTGTTACTAATTAGCTATTAGTAAGTAGTTCGTTCATGGTTAGTTGTTTATAATTATCTATGACTAATTAGCTTGTTACTAGGTAGCTATTATTAAGTAGTTGGTTCTTAGTTACATGTTAGTAATTATCTATTACTAATTAGCTTGTTACTAGTTAGCTATTACTAAGTTGCTGATTTTGGGTTACTTGTTAGTAGTTAGCTATTAATAATTAGCCAAATTAGCTATTACTAAGTAGGTGGTTCTTAGTTACTTGTTAGTAATTATTTATTACAATTAGCTTATTAAAAATTAGATATTACTAAGTTGCTGATTTTGGGTTACTTGTTAGTAATTAGCTATTGATAATTAGCCCAAGTAGATATTACTAAGTAGCTGGTCATTAGTTAATTTTTAGAAATTATTTATTAATAATTAGCTTGCTACAAATTAGACATAGTAGCTAGTTCTTGGTTAGTTTTTAGTAATTAGTTATAATTAACTTATTACCAATTAGTTATTACTAAGTAGTTAATTCTTGGATAGTTGTTAGTAATTAGTTATTAGTAATTAGCTTGTTAGTAATAAGCTATTACTAATTAGCATGTTACAAATTAGCTATCACTAAGTAGCAAGTTCTTGGTTAGTTGTTAGTAATTAGTTATCACTAAGTATCTTGTTACTAATTAGCTATTACTAAGTAGCTTTTCTTGGATAGTTGTTAGTAATTAGCTATTACTAATTAGATTGTTAATAATTAGCTATTACTAAGGAGCTATTTTTTTTATTAGTTTTTTGGAATAAGTTATTACTAAATAGCTTGTTACTAGTTAGCTATTACTAAGTAACTAGTTCTTGATAACTTGTTAGTAATTATCTATTACCAATTAGCTTGTTACAAGTTCATCATTACTAAATAGAAAGTTTTGGGTTACTTGTTAGTAATTAGCTATTACTAATTAGCTTGTTACTAGTTAGCTATTTCTAATTAGTTGGCCCTTGGTTAGTTATTTATAATTAGCTATTACTTATTATCTTATTACTAGTTAGCAATTATTAAGTAGCTGATTCTTGGTTATTTGTTTGTAATTAGATATTACTAATTAGCGTGTTATCAATTAGCTATTACTAAGTAGCTGGTTCTTGGTTATTCATTAATAATCAGCTATTACTAATTAGCTTGTTACTAGTTAGCTATTACAAAGTAGCTAGTTCTTGATTAGCTGTTTTGTAATAAACTATTACTAGATAGTTTGTTACTAATTATCTACCTTGAAGTAGCTATTACTAATTAGCTTGATCTTATGCATTTTTTATTAATTAGCTATTATTAAATAGCTTTTTTGAATCAAATATTACTAATTCGCTTTTTACTAGCCAGTTAGGTATGCATAGCTTTTACTATTACTTGTTATCTTGTTACTTGTTAACTAGGTATGCATAACTTCTACTATTAAATATTATTGAATAGCTTGTTACTAGTTAAATTCTATATTAGTTAGTTCATGTTTAGTTAGATGTTACTAGTTAACTTTTCACTATGTCTAATTAGCTAAAAGCGTGAACTGACGATTGAAAATAGGATTATGTGGGATTATGTGAGATACATCAAGAAGGTGAACAAGATGCTCCAAGATTATTGTTTTTTCAAGTCGGGCCTTGCTTATATCCTTCTTATTTCGTGATGCCCTCTTTCTGTTGTCCAAAACATGATAATCAGATCCTTGACCTCTTGTTTGATACATGTGGTAAGTGTTGATCTACCAATTGTCTTCAAAAAGTTATGATTAGACTCAACTACACTTAACCATCCAATCATATCATAGATGACTTTCCTACTTACTCCCAATACCCTAGAAAGTCTTGAAATATTTATTTGATTTGTTGATGAATATGCATCACTATTTAGAATCATCATCAATGTTGATCTCTTCAACATAAGGTCATCGAAATTCTTTCTCATACTTTGTCATGTATTCCAAAGATTAGTGAAAATTGCATACGTTACATGATCTTTGCTTCTGACCATTGCAGCAAAAAGTTGCCCAATACATGGACCTTGCAACATCCTATTTAGTGCCTCAATTTTATCTTCACAACATAAGTGTCTAGTTTGATTTTTAAAATACTTGATGATCTTATCCACAATGCCATCCAAGTTGCTTGAGCCGTGATTAGCATTACCCTCCACATTAGAGCCCAAACTTGATGTTATTGTGTCTCTATATTTCCTTTTCTTTTCCTTCCAATGACATGTTATTGCTTATTGATCACTATCCACTATTGGTATTGTATTAACTTCCATTGGTCCGCTTGTTGGAGATTGCCCTACATCAACACACTATAAATGAAGAAGTAACCATAAATATAATAACATCTACCATTGATCAATCTACTTTATTATATTGATTTTACATTGAGTATGCTCATTTGATATCAATATGTGCTCCATTCCTTACGTATGTAGACCTGTTATACCACTTTTAAACTTGCAACAATCATCCAAAACCTCAGATGTTAGATACAATGAATGAAAGATATGAAACTAAATGGACATTGTGAAGCCACTTTTAAACCTGCAAAAATCATCCACAACCTAAGATGTTACTCATATCTAACTTCCTTCTTTTGAGAGAATAGGAAAAAAGTAGATTAATGAGGGAATCGTACAAAATGTGCAAAGGCCAAGACCCCACACATCACCATAAAATCAATGTCATCAATCTTTACAACAGTGATTATTATGCGATAGTAATGCCCAATCTTTACAATAGACTATTCAATGAGTGACTACACGAAGGCATTGCTTCATCAATTAAGCAACAAACACAAATAGAACTCTTGACATACTAGCTAAGAAGGATCGGCTTTTTCCAACTAATTAACAATGTCTCGGACTTCACGTGTTTGTAAACATTAACATGGTTTCAGCCTCATGGATGTATCTCATACTATAGTAGTTTTATGCTTGTATGTAATACTTTTGTTGGTTGATGTTCATCCTAAATGCTTGTAAAATCAAAGAATGATCTGTTTTCTTTCTATTGTGTGAATCTACAGAAATCAAGGTTCTCTGTTCAAGGGGGCACATTTATAGAAATTTGAATCTAGCCTTAGATATCTATTCCTTATAAAAAATAGTAGACTTTATGCTCTCAAATCATTGGAAATTCTTATTTCTATCCATATTTACACTCAAATGAAGCTTTCTATCGAAAAAATGATTAATTCTTCAAACATTATGATGGGATGGAGAAGATTAATGAATACTCTAATCTTTTTGTTACAAATCTTGGAGTCCATTGATAAAGATGGAGCTAGGGTAATAGTATACTTCCTACATACAATTTAGTGTTTGAGGTTGTAAGTCCTATATGCTATGGTGATTGGAGAGGGAAAATCCAAAGTGCAACAAAAAAGTACCCATATTGCAGAGAAAAGCTTATAATATCCTACACATTGTCTGGGGGACACATACTAAGGCTAAATGTTCACGAGTAACATGTACAGAAGCTATGGATGTATGTAAAAGGCATTGAGATACCAATGCAGTATAATCTACATGTCCTACCAAGAAATCACCTAAGCTAACTATAAAGACCCCCATGAGAAAGAGAGGTTACATTTCTACCCATCCAATTCCACCCATATATACATCTCCAATCCAAGGGGGACATGTGTTCAAGTCACATGGATGCTAACTAAGACCTCCACATGCGTTTGCAAAAGCAAGCAATCACATGGGGGATCACATGAAATAACAGAGGAAGCTCTAGACCTGCACATACACCTTTGTGGTGTTTAGAAATAACTATTTCTTCGAGGGCTAAGGTGCACGAACGTACACATTCAAGGTGTCTAGAAATAAACATGTCTTCAAAGAAAAGGGTTGTCCTTAGAATAACTACCTAAGGTTGAGACCATTCAATTGGAGTGGATTTCCCAAGGGATTCTCAATGAAACCCAAGGGTTTTGCAAAGAGTTTTGAACCTTTAAATCCGTGCAATTCAGCCCCTTGAACCCATTATCATAATAAGGTCTCCTTCCTAATTCACTTGTGCTTCTTTCTATCTTGTTCGTAATTGAAGTTGAAGATTATAAAGATGATGGAGCCATGCCTTCATGAGACTCAAGAGCCTATCAGTGGAGATCGAGATACTAGGAGAGTAGAAATGTAGATTCTAGAAGTACATACGATGTATTCCAATAGATGTCATGCACCATAAGTACAATAGGTTGACCAAATAGAAAACAGACTCCGTGATGGAAAAGATTGGGTTTAGTCTTAGGGATCACATGCATGTTACGAATTCATGGGCCTATATCATTTCCTTGGTCTTCCATTGGTCGACGCTTCTAGAAAATCTTGATCATCAAGAAATCATAGATCGAAAGATCACAATTATCTATTTCATTAAGAGCTTTCCTAAACTAGTTGCAAAACAGATAAAGAAGAAACAGGCTAGAATGAATGTTCAAGAGGCATGTACACCTAAAATAGAGTTTGCTAACCTTGTTAATGATGAACAATGGGCATTTACTACTCATTGTAGCTATGGCCCATCTTCTCACATGCAATGTATGTCTGTAGTAGACTTAGATTTTTTGTATTTTGATAGTTGTGCAATCAATCATATTACCTGAAAGCACAGTTTCCTCACTTCAGTGGAACCTACTCCTACAAGGCATACTATCACATGTGCTGACAAATCCTCTTATTCTATCATGGGAGTTGGAAAGATAATTTTTACTACTATTTATGGTATCTTTTTCACATTTTCAGATGCTTGATATGTCTCAAAGATCGAGAAAAATATGTTCACCACTAGCCAAGATTGGCTTAGTTGTTAAATTTGTTGATGACATACATATAGTTCATGATCTCTCAAATCATCATGTTATCATTGCTTCTATAGTTTTATGTCATGAAATTTATAATCTCATAGATTATACAAAATCTCATAATGATCTAATATGTGCATGGTTTGTTCATTTGAATTTTTCTTGTGTGCTTTGCCTCCAAAAGTCTAAAATCGTGTGCTCTCTGCCCAAACCTGAGACACATTCTAAGAACGTATGTGAAGAATGTATTTGTGGGAAAATTTAGCGCTCTTAATTACCCAAAGATGGTTCAATCAGATATTCACATAACTTTTAGTTTGTTTATAGTGATGATTGTGGTTCTATGAAGAGATATACATTTAGGAATTACCTATACTTTGTGACTTTCATTGATGAATTCTCCAAGCATTCATGGGATTATCCATTGAAACCAAAGTTCCAAATGATTGTTTGCTTTTAATAGTTCTTGGTTATGGATACAAATATTTTAGCATGTGAAATGAGCACCTTCCACTATGATCGAGTGTGGCAGTATATGTATTCTAAGCTTAATGCCTTTTTGGATAAGCATGAGATTCAAAACAATGTACAATTCTGTATACACCTCAATAAAATGGAGTTTTGAAGAGGAAGACCATGCTCTCATGGAAGTGGTGAGGTATATGGTCAAAATTCAAGCTTTACCACATAGCTTCTTGCTTGAGGTTATGTGTGCAACATATGTGTTTAATATGTAATCTCAAGTGGATTTTGTGAGTAATCATCATGAATGTATCTCATACCATAGTAGTTTTATGTGTGTGTAATACTTTTATTGGTCTATGTTCATACTAAATGCTTTTAAAATAAAAGAATGATCTATTTTCTTTCTACTGTGTGAATCTATAGAAATCAAGATTCTCTCTTCAAGGGGCATACTTACAAAAATTTGAATCTAGCTTTAGATATCTTTTCCTTATCAAAAATAGCATACTTTAGGCACTCAAATCATTGAGTAATCCTATTCCTATCCATATTTACACTCAAATGAAGATTTCTATCTAAAAATAGTGAATTCTTTGAATGTTATGATGGGATGGAGAAGATTAATGAATGTTATGATCTTTGTGTTATAAATCTTGGAGTCCATTGATAAAGAAGGAGCTAGGGTCTTAGTATACTCCTTGGATTGACAATTTAGTATTTGAGGTTGTTAGTCCTTTATGATATGGTGATTGGAGAGGAAAATTCCCAAGTACAACTAACAAATACCCATATTGTTGCAGAGAAAAGCTTATAGTCTGCTACACATTGTGTGGGGCACACATGTTGAGGATAAATGTTCATGGGTAACATGCAGAGCAGCTATGGATGGATGTAAAAGGCATTGAGATACCAATGTGGTATAATGTACATGTCCTACCAAGAAATCACCTAATCTAACTAGAAAGTCCAGGACGAGGAAGAGAGATTACGTTTCTACCCATCCAATGCCACCCATATATACACCTCCAGGTCGATGGAGACATGTGTCTAAGTTACATGGATGCTCGTTGAGACCTCCACATGGGTTTGTAAAAGAAAGCAATCAGATGGGATCATGTGAAATCACGTGGGTTTCTTAAGTGAGGAAGCTCTAGACATGCACACATACACCTTCGTGATGTGTAGAAATAACTATTTCTTCAAGGGCTAAGGTGTGGGCACGTACACATTCAAGGTGTCTAGAAATAACTATGTCTTCAAAGACTAGGGATACAATCCTTAGAATAAATACCTAAGGTTAAGACCATTCAATTGAAGTGGCTCTCCCAAGGTTTTCTGAAACCCAAGGGTTCTCCAAAGGGTTTTGAACCCATAGTCATACAATAGTCTCCTTCCTAATTCTTTTGTTCTTCTTTCTCTCTTGGTCTTAATTGAAGCAGAAGGTTAGCGAGATGATGGAGACATGCCTTCATGAGCATCAAGACCCTATCATTGGAGATCTAGAAAACTAGGAGAATAGAAATGTAGATTCTAGATGCACATAGGATGTACTCCGATAGGTTTCATGCACCATGTGTACAATAGATTGACCAAGTAGAAAATAGATTCCATGATGGAAAAGATTGGTTTTACTCTTAGGGATCACATGTGTATTACGAATTCATGTGCACACACGACAAAACAAAGACAAAGAGGTGGAGCATTGGAATCCTTAATTAGGAAAAAACAAGATTATAAGCTCTTTTGTTCACTTCAATTCCCAATTTGCTCTCCAAAAATGAGCTCTCTAGCTCCTTTTATAGTTTTTGACTAGCTTTTGGCCCTGTCCATACCTACTGTCTAGCCTAGCTAATAAATAGGCTCCTAGGCTAATTTGGATGCTCAAACAAGCTCTAAAATATATGAAAATTGGTATGTACTTATGTCTAATACTCCTCAAGCTTGAGGACTCCTCAACTTGCACAAAATGGAGTACGAATTATCAAAACTTGTATTAACAATGGTGTCTAGTGATTAAAATCACTGTTGCAAAAGAGTTATCAATTGAAAAATTAAGTAGGCCTAGTTGCCGATTCCTCATTGACTGCTCTGCCTACTGGTCCTGCTTGACTCTCCCTCTCTTTGATTCTCTCTGACATCTTCCTTGTCTTGTAACTCCACCTTGACTACTGCGAACAGTGGGCATGTACACCTTCAAGGTGTCTAGTAATAAATACATCTTCAAAGATTAGGGATCCTTTCCTTAGAATAAATATCTAAGGTTGAGACCATTCAATTGGAGTAGCTTTCCCAAGGGTTTCTCAACGAAAACGAAGGGTTCTCCAAAGGGTTTTGAACCTTTAAATCCATGCAATTGAGCCCCTTGAACACATAATCATATACTAGTTTCCTTCCTAATTCTCTTGTACTCCTCCTTGTCTTGATCTTAGTTTAACCTGAAGGTTAGCGAGATGATGGATCCATGCCTTCATGAGCATCAAGAGCCTATGCTTCGAGATTGAGAAACTAGGAGAGTAGAAATGTGGATTCTAGATGTACATAGGATGTATTCCAACGGATGTCATGCACCATGTGTACAATAGGTTGACCAAATAGAAAATGGATTTGATGATGGAAGAATATTGGTTTTAGTCTTAGATATCACATGAGCATTACGAATTCATGGGCCTATATCATTTCCTTTCTCTTCCATTGGTCGTCGCTTGTGGAAAATCTTGATTATCAAGACTTCATAGATCGAAAGAGCACAACCTTATCTATCATGTTTTTTAGGAATTGGAGGTTCTTGATGGAAGATGTTGCTAGGTGTCAATCCAAGTTCTTTGTTTCATCTAGCTTGGTAGGTCCTTCCAAAGAGTACTAGTACTAAATATCTTGAAACAACTTTGGTTGATACCAAGGATAGTTGAGCACACTAGCCTCAAAGGTGGCCATTGATTTTCAAAGAGGAAAAGATCATTTTTACTTAATCACTTTCCTTAAATCGTAAGAGTGATTGAGGAACAATACTTATCAAGCGTTCACGATGAAATGATATGTTTTCTCTCTATTGTGTGAATCTACAGAATCGGGATTCTCTCTTCAAGGGGCACAATTATAGAAATTCGAATCTAGCTTTAGATGTCTCTTCCTTATAAAACATAGCAGGCTTTAGGCACTCAAATCATTGAAAAATCTTAGTCCTATCCATATTTACACTCAAATGAAGATTTCTATCTAAAAATGATGAATCCTTCAAATCTTATGATAGGATGGAGAAGATTAATGAATGTTGCGATCTTTGTGTCATAAATCTTGGAGTCAATTGATAAAGAAGGAGCTAGGGTCTTAGTATACTCCCTGTATTGAAAATTTACTATTTGAGGTTGTTAGACCTTATGATATGTGTTGGTGCAATTAAGCCCAAGCTGACATACTTGATGAATACACATAAGCCAAATGTATTAGCATGTCACTTCAGAAACTTCACATGTACAACCCCTAGTGACTTTGAGTCTGATTACTCATTGTAAAAGTGATGTAGACTCACGAGGAGTTAGGAAGCGTGGAATCTCAAATCATTTGGTAGTTAAAGTCAAGAGAGAATCAATCCTATACTTTAGGATTACTTTTAGGTGAGGATTTGAATTTGAATTCAAATGCTTGGCTCCAACACAAAGCTATAAAAGTTGAGAAGAAAATCCCGCATGTATCTCAAGGTTTAAAGATCATTTCCATGTACTTTCATTGAGAAGAGTAGCTCATATCATAGCTCTCTCATTCTACACTCATTGAGCAATGCCTTATTGCCAATGACCTTCTAAATTTATATGATTTAGCTAATACATGTTCATTACTTCCTACTCTCATATCTCTGTCACACTCCATCAGAACAATGACTTTGTCTGAGCTGGAGGTCACTATATAGTGCATCATTTTGCATGATTCTGAGCATGAAATCTTCAGCAAACTGTCTACTTTGATCATACAAAGTTTCATTGAATTTGGTTCTCACAATGGTTGGATATCATTCGATTAATACTCACTGGTCTGTGATTGTCAAGGGCCGTAAAAGTCGGAGGAGTTGCTTTACTTGCTAAACATAATTCTCTACATATAGTTTATCATTTTAGATGATTCCACTCATGATTGGTAGCTTGTTAAGCTAGTTGAAGTTCCCCAAGAGGAATCTTACTAATTGCTGCTATACTTTGAGAATTGAGTAAAACACTGAGCAAGTGTCTCAACCAAAGATAGCAAGTTTTGTGCATTGGATCATATGCCTACCTATCTGTTTTGATCCTATCATTTGTGCATCATCTTTCGAGCAACATATATGATCATTTATGCTTATTAGCTAGCTAAGGAGGCTCACAACACTCTCCAACCATCACTTATAGCAGGTGTCAAGAAGGTTTTAGCTACACCAACTCATCTCTTGATTGATTATCCACCATCTCTTCCAAGAGTGGTATTAGAGCAAGCACAATCAAGATGGGAGATGGTTTTCTATCCTTCATTGACAAATTGGATAGGAACAACTGCTCAACATGGTCCCTAAGGATGCAAGCATACCTTCAAGGAAGAAGCTTATATGGATACATCTCAGGAGATGAAGACATGCCAAGCTTCAGGAGCAAGAATCAACCAACAAGGGAAGAGCAAGAGAGGCTAACCACATGGTGTGCAAAGGATGCTCTTGCAAGGTCATATTTACTAAAATCAATCTTTAATTTCTTGTTACCACATGTTAGAGACTGTAAAACCTCCCAAGAGACTTGGGAAGTGCTTTTCATCATACTTCTCCTCCAACACAAGAGCTAGGAAGAATCAGTTGTCGATGGAATTTACAACTCTCAAGAAGCAATCAAAGCAAGGAGTAGCCGACTATGTAACCAAAATGAAAGATGTTGCAGACCAACTTGCAAGCATCGGAGAAGAGATAGAGGAAGAGCATATAGTGAGGTAGATCATCAATGGAATTAAAGCTGATGAAAAGTGGTAATCCTTCACCACTGCAATGGATCTCTACATGGATATGCATATACCTGATCTCAACACCTTGATGGGACAACTCTTCACCCATGAAGCAAATCTCAACAGAAATGGTGACAACTCAAGAGGTAACCAATTTTTTCCCCTCTATACAGATAAGAATAAAGCTAAGGATAAAGGTAAACGTAAGAAACAAGATGAAGAGGCTAGTTCCTCTCAAGCCCATTATGCACGAAGAGGAAGAGGTGTTAGAGGTAGGGGCAGAGGAGGTAAGCAAGGTACGGGGAGACCCTACAACAACTCACCATGCAACATATGTGGTCTCAACAACCACACTACTGAAGAATGCTACAAAAATACAAGGAACCAAAGGGGAAGAGGCTTCCATAGAGGAGGCTATGGACAAACAAGAGGCAGGTACAACAATGGTGGAGGCAACTAAAACCATAACTACAATCAAGGCTACAACAACAACTATCAAGGAGGCTTTAGAGGAAGAAGGGACTTCAATAACTACAATGAAGATCAAGCAAGGTAAAGATGATGAGCATCTCTTTTACATGGACTCAGGTTGTTGAAATCATGTGGCAGGGAATGTAGCACTCTTATTTGATCTTGAAGAACCAAAGGGAAATCATGAGGTATAAACAAGTGATGACACCAAGCATTCAGTCAAGAAAATTGAAAATGTTAACACATCATATGGTAGTATGAACCTTTTGAGCAAAGTTCTGTATGTGCCTACCATAACAAAAAAATTAATTAGTGTTGGGCAAATAGTAGAGGAAGGTCTACACGTCAGGTTCACCAAGCATGGAGCATATGTGGAAGACCTCCAACAAGGATTCAAGAGGATAGACAAAGGTTAGAAGTCAGGTAGATTGTTTACTTTTGAAATTGAAGACACAAGGAATATAGCACTATTTAGTTATAGAGACCAAACCCTATCTGAGTTGGAAATCTGGCACAAGAGGCTAGGGCACATAAGAGAGAGAACTCTAAAGAAAATTTGCAAGGATCAAAGTGTGCTTCAAATTCCTAATGTGACCAAGCAGCACATGATTTACAAATTTGGAGCTTGCCAATTTGGCAAAGCTCATAGGCAACCATTCAACAGAAAAGGATACATCCATGAAGATTATTTGGAGCTTGTACACACTGATGTGTGGGGTCCTAGCAAAGATCCATCCATCTCAGGTTCAAGGTACTATGTCTCTTTTATTGATGATTATAGTAGGTGGACAATTCTCTATTTTATGAAGCATAAGGATGAGGTTTTTACATGTTTCAAGAAATATCTGGCATTAGTGGAAAACCAAACACGAAGGAGATTGAAGAGAATCAGCTCTGATGGAGGTGGTGAGTACTTTTCACATGAGTTTGATCTATTTCTACAGGAGAGAGGCATAAAGAGGGAAGTAACAACTAGGTATACTCTTGAATTGAATGGAGTGGTAGAGAGAAGGAATAGGTTAATTGTTGAGGCAGCTAGGTCTATGTTAAATGAGAAAAAATTACCTAATTATTTATGGGCATGAGAATAATTCTTGGTTTGAAGATGATTGCAGGAAAGTCAAATTACCATATGATTTGGAAAATGATTTTCCAACCCTAACTCAAGTAGACCAACACCAAGCAGAGGACATAAACTTGGAAGATGAGGAGCATATTGACTTCAAAGCTTGGAAGTCAAGAGGCAAGTTCAAATACAAGCAACTAGAGGATCTACCCAAGTCTTACAATCAAGCCTTAAGGAGATCACAAAGAGAAAGTAAGAAGCTTATAAGTTATGGATATGATACATCCTTAGTCACAAAGAACTCTACGTATGTCACTAAAGATTCAATGGTAGAGGAGCCTTCTTCATTTGAAGAGGCTAAGAAGAAGAAAGAATGGAGAGAAGCCATGCAAGAGGAAGTGGAAGCATTGAAGGAAAACTACACTTGGGACTTAGTTCCTAAGAAACCAGATATGAAGGTAATTGGTTCAAGGTGGATATATAAAGTTAAAACGAACTATGATGGTTCTATAAACACGTACAAGGCAAGATAAGTGGCAAAGGGGTTTGCCCAAACACATGGAGTAGATTATGAAGAAACATTTTCACCTATGGCAAAGATGCCAACAATTAGGGTATTTTTTTTTTTGGAAGAAACAAGGAAAATTTAAATTAATGGTGGCCATATACAAAGTGCCTTGGGCAGGAGACACCTGACCCAGAGGACAATTTACAAATAGTAGTACATGTCTAGCCTTTTACAAGAGTACTGTTCGGCTAACAATTTTTTTCATCTAGAGGGAGAATTTTCAGACAAAATCTTGAAGACATCATAGCTATTACAAGAGGCATCTCTGATTCTCCTAATACAGGACAATGAAGCATTTTTCAGAATAACAGGCAAAGTGATAAGGTAGTTCCTTTTTCTGCTACCAAATGTAGCCTCATTCCTACTGAGCCAAATGTACCAAAGAATGTATCCCCTCCAAATATTCCACAGCAAAATATCCAAGTGATTACAGCAGCCAAGAATAACTTCCATTTTACTAAGTTTGGGGAGACCATTCACTAGCAGATACTTCTCCACAGCAGACCAGAAGTTTTTAGCATGTTGACATTCAAGGAAGAGGTGTGAAACATCCTCCACAAGGCCACAAAATATACAGGATCCATCACTATTATAAATTTTCCTGATTTTATTACGAGTCCAGAGGCCATGGTGTAACATCCTCCATTGAAGAAAAGAATGTTTGCTGCAATCTGGAAAGGCCCACAGGGCTTTGAATCTGTAAGACCACTGGTGTGTAGACCAATTCACCTGCCATCTAGAGTTAACAATTAGGGTATTGGTAAGTCTTGCTACATCCAAAAATTGGAATTTATATCAGTTATATGTCAAGAATGCATTTTTAAATGGTTGGATATCAGAGGAAGTGTATATGGCACAACCACTAGGTTTTGAAGATGAAGAAAAATTAGGATATGTATGCAAGCTTAGAAAAGCACTCTATGGTCTCAAGTAAGCTCCTAGAGCTTGGAACCATAGACTTTTTACCTATTTGCAAGATCAAGGCTTTGTAGCAAGCAAGGCAAATTCCTCTTTGTTTGTGAAGAAGAATAAATTAGAGATCATCTACTTGTGTGTCTATGTAGATGATATCATTATTACAGGTAATGATTCTAATAGTATCAAGCAGGTCAAGGCTCAATTGGTGAAGGAATTCAAAATCAGTGATCTAGGGTTGTTAAGCTATTTCCTTGGCTTAGAACTTTTGTATATAGATTCAGGTATATTTATCACACAAAGGAAGTACATAAATGATATGTTGGTAAAGTTTAAGATGGAGAATGCTAAAATTGTAGGTATTCCTATGGAGATCAATCATAAGTTAAGTTCACATGAAGGTGAACCACTTGATGATATTACAGGGTATCAGCAACTTGTGGGTAGTCTTAATTATGCTACTTTGACAAGAGTGGATATTGCATATGCTGTGAGTAATTTGAGTCAATTCATGCATGTACCAAGGAAGCCACACATGCAAGTTGCAAAGAGGGTGCTTAAGTACCTAAAGGGTACAACGAATGAGGGATTATTTTATCCCTTCACTTCTGACATAGATATAAAGTTATATTCTGATGCAGATTGGGCTGACTCCAAGGATGATAGGAGGAGCACTTCAGGGTACCTATCTTTTGCAAGTTCAAAACTCATATCATGGTCATCCAAGAAGCAACCAGCTGTGGCCTTATCATCCACAGAAGCAGAGTATAGAGGCTTGGCTAATGCAACTCAGGAAGTTATGTGGCTTAAGCAATTGTATGCAGATTTGGAGATACATTCCTACACTCCAATTATCTTTGGAGATAATACTAGCTCACTTCATTTAGCTACTAATCATGTGTACCATGCCAAGACTAAGCACATTGAATTACATTATCATTATGTTAGAGAGAAATTTCTAAGCAAGGATATTTAGTTAGCATATGTATCAACTCATTTGCAATGTGTAGATTTACTCACTAAAGCATTGGATGGAACAAAGATGAATAGGTTCAAATTGATGACAGGGCTGCAAGAGATCATGGAGCAATGAAGATCAAGCATGTTTGGCTTGAGGGGGAGTTGTTGGTGCAAATAAGCCCAAGCCTACATACGTGATGAATACACATAAGCCTTATGTATTAGCACATCACTTGAGAAACTTCATGTGTACAACCTCTTGTAACTTTGAGTCTGATTACTCATTGCAAAAGTGATGTAGACTCACGAGGAGTTAGGAAGCTTGGAATCTCAAGTCATTTGGTAGTTAAAGTCAAGAGAGAATCAATCCTATACTTTAGGATTACTTTTAGGTGAGGATTTGAATTTGAATTCAAATGCTTGGCTCCAACACAAAGCTATAAAAGTTGAGAAGAAAATCCCACTGTATCTTGAGGTTCAGAGATCATTTCCATGTACCTTCATCGAGAAGAGGAGCTTGTCTCATAGCTCTGTCGTTCTACACTCATTGAGCAATGCCTTATTGCCAATGACCTTGTAACATTATATGATTTAGTTAATACATACTCATTACTTCCTACTCTCATATCTCTATCACACTCCATCAGAATAGTGACTTTGTTTGAGCTGGTTCTCACTGTGTGGTGGATCATTTTGCATGATTCAAAGCATGAAATCTTCAGCATATTGTCTATTGTTATGCTACAAAGTTTCATTGAATTTGAATTTCGCAATTGTTGGATATCATTTGACTAATACTCACTCATCTGTGACTGTCAAGATGCGTAAAAGTCGAGGGAGTTGCTTGACTTGCTAAACATAATTCTCTGCATATAGTTTATCATTTTAGATGATAACACTCATGATTGGTATTTTGTTAAGTTAATTGAAGTTCCCTAAAAGAAATTTTACTAATTGTTGTTGTACTCAGAGAATTGAGTAAAACATTGAGCAGGTGTCTCAACCAAAGATAGCAAGTTTTGTGCATTGGATCGTATGCCTACCTATCTATTTTGATCCTATCATTTGTGCATCATCTTTCAAGCAACATATATGATCATTTATGCTTATTAGCTAGCAGAGGAGGCTCACAACACTCTCCTGCCATCACTTATAGTAGGTGTGAAGCAGATTTTAGCTACACAAACTCATCTCTTGTGATTATCCACCATCTCTTCCAACAATATGGTGATTGGAGAGGAAAACTCCAAAGTACAACAAAAAAATACCCATATTGTTGTAGAGAAAATCTTATAATCTGCTACACATTGTGTGGGGCACACATGCTGAGGATAAATGTTTAGGAGTAACATGTAGAGAAGCTATGGATGGATGTAAAAGGCATTGAGATACCAATGTGGTGTAATGTACATGCCCGACCAAGAAATCACCTAAACTAACTAGAAAGACCACCATGAGGAAGAGAGATTACATTTCTACCCATCCAATGCCACCCATATATACACCTCCAAGTCAAGGGGGACATGTGTCCAAGTCACATGGATGCTGATTGAGACTTCCACATGGGTTTGTAAAAGCAAGCAATCACATGGGATCACCTTAAATCACGTGGGTTTCTTGAGTTAGGAAGTTGTAGACCTGCACACATACACTTTCGTGGTGTCTAGAAATAACTATTTCTTCGAGGGCTAAGGTGTGGGCACATACACATTCAAGGTGTCTAGAAATAAATATGTCTTTAAAAACTAGGGATCCACTCCTTAGAATAAGTATATTCAATTGGATGGCTTTCCCAAGGGTTTCTCAATAAAACCCAAGGCTCCTCCAAAGGTTTTTGAACCCAATATCATACAACAATCTGTTTCCAAATTCTCTTGTGCTTCTTTCTTTTGGTCTTAATTGAAGCTGAAGGTTAGACAGATGATGGAGCCATGCCTTCATGAGTGTTAAGAGCCTATCGTTGGAAATCGAGAAACTAGGAGAGTAGAAATGTAGATTCTAGAAGTATGTAGGATGTACTCGGATAGATTTCATGCACCATGTGTACAATAGGTTGACCAAGTAGTAAACGGATTCCGTGATGGAAAAGATTGGTTTTACTCTTAGGGATCGCATGCGTATTACGAATTCATGTGCACACATAACAAGACGAAGACAAAGAGATGGAGCAATGGAATACTTGATTAGGAAAAAACAAGATTATAAGCTCTTTTGTTCACTTCAATTCCCAATTTTCTCTCCTAAGCTCTCTATCTCCTTTTATAGTTTTTGTTCAGCTTTTGGCCCTATCGAGACCTAGTGTCCGGTCTAGTTAATAAATAGGTTCCTAGGCTAATTTGAATGCTCAAACAAATCAAAAATATATGAAAATTGGTATGTACTTATATCTAATACCCTCAAGCTTGAGGACTCCTCAACTTGAACAAAATGGAGTAAAAATGATAAAAAATGATATTTACAATGGTTTGTAGTGATTATAATCGCTATTGTAAAAGAGTTGTCGGGTCTTCATTGATTGCTCTACCTACTTGGTCCTGCTTGAATCTCCCTCTCTTTTGATTCTCTGTGACTGCTTCCTTGTCTTGTAACTCCAACTTGACTACCCTGGCTGTTGCCAATAGTGGGCACGTACACCTTCAAGGTGTCTAGAAATAAATATGTCTTCAAAGACTAGGGTTCCACTCCTTAGAACAAATACCTAGGGTTGAGACCATTCAATTGGAGTGGCTTTCCCAAGGGTTTCTGAATGAAACGCAAGGGTTCTCCAAAGGGTTTTGAACCCATAATCATACAACAACATCCTTCCTAATTCTCTTGTACTTCTTTTTGTCTTGATCTTAATTGAAGCTCAAGGTTAGAGAGATGATGGAGCCATGCCTTCATTAGCTTCAAGAGCCTATCATTGGAGATCAAGAAACTAGCAGAGTAGAAATGTAGATTCTAGAAATACATAGGATGTACTTCGATAGATTTCATGCATGATGTGTACAATACGTTGACCAAGTAGAAAACGGATTCCGTGAAGCATTGGAAAATGCAACTATGTATAGGAAAATTGTGGGAAGTTTGATATATCTCAAAATTACAAGGCCTCATCTAAGTTACACTATTGGACTTGAAAGTCAATTTATGTAGCTTTCTAGGAAGCCACATTTAGATGCTCTGAGGCACACTCTACATTATGTGACTGGTACTTTGGATTATGCATTGTTCTATGAAGCTGATGTAGATTTGCAAGTTCATGGATACACTCATGCAGATTGGGCTGGTAGTATTACAGATAGAAGATCTACTAGTGGCTTTCTATTCTCACTTGGGAGTGTAGCTATTACATTGAGCAGTAAGAAGCAATGCATTGTTGCTTTGTCAAGTACAGATGCTGAGTATAGAGGTGCTCTAATGGAAGCATGTGAAGCATCATGGTTAGAGATGCTACTTTCTGATTTAGGTGTGGAAGTGCAAAAGCCAATCATCATCTATTGTGATAATCTTCGTAGCATTCAGTTAGCACAAAATCTTGTTTTTCATGCTAGAACAAAGCATATTCAGGTACATTATCACTTCATCAGAGAGAAGGTCTTAGCAGGTGATATTGATCTTGTCTATATGAGGACAAATGAGCTGGTTATTGATATTTTTCTTAAACCACTTGGAGAAGAGAAGCTGAAGAAGTTTCAAAACATGCTTGGATTAGAAGACATGACTTTGAGTTTGAGGGGGAGTGTTGAGATATCAATCTCAACATGTGATGATCCAAGATGACACATATCATTTTTCATATCTCTAACATGTATAGTGGTAACGCCAGTATATGTCATGGATATGTCATTGAGCTTTACCAGATTTATCTACCGAGAGTGATGGCACATTTGTTTCTTGCCATCTCACTCATTCATAGACATTAAGATTTTCCTTAAGTACTATTATTTATATATTACACTTATATTGTTGTTTTAGGTCATTCTTGTACATTCCTTTTATGTAATATAAGAAGAACAAGAAGATCATTCTTCCTTGCGTCAATGTGTGTGTGTGCTCCTCTTTGATTGTGAGAGAGTGTGTATGAGCTCTCTTCCTTATCTCCTTCCTCGTGACACAAAGAAAGGAGCATGGCCAATGGGGAATTATATGATCACTACGAGCAAAGCAGTTATGGAAAACTTGGCAAAGTTCAATTATAGAGCACATATATTACTTTTCACAATACTTAAATTGATTATAGCCTATATAGAAACCTTCACAAATACATACATCATAACATTAAGTTTTATAGTTTTCAATTTTCTTACAGATGCTCTTTAGTTTTATCTCAATGAGATTCAAGATAGAATCTGCATGATGGCATATTACAGTAGAGTCATATTTATGGGTGGTCATTATGAAAAAACATTCGAAGATGTGTTAAATTATGGTTTCTTTAATAGAGACTCTAAAATTTTTGGCAAGATATCATTAGTAATGAAAGCTAGATTGAAAGCCTATAAAGTAGCATACATAGAATTTATTGATAAAGTTATTGATATACTAGTTATAGTTGTACAATGGAAGAAATCACTTTTTTAGATGTTCAATATTTAAAATGTGACATAAAGAAAGAGTCATGATCTCATATTTCACGTCTACCAAAGGAAGAAAAGAAACATAAGAAGACACTCAGAACAATTTTGTGAAGGATGAAACAAAATTAAGAGGGTGAGAATGTTGGAATGAATGCTAATTCAGGTACACCGAGCAAGCTTTTGTAAAAAAGAAAAGAAAAATTGTATTTTTGGATACTATAAATTATTCCAAATTTTATAAAAATGAGCAATACTCTTCCTCATGATGATATGTATCACATTTACTTTTTGTACAATTTTTGGAGCTCTCTACAATGTAGATGTTTAGAGTAGAAGGCTAAGAGGACCAATTTTAAGTATGAACATGGACACTTAAAATATTATAAAAGAAAATTGAAGTCATTTTTATAAGAAGGCGCATTTCTAAAGATTAATGAAATCTAGAAAGCTCTTGCCAAAGTCTATTCTCTTGTACCTCTTTTCGTTTTGGTCTTAGTTGAAGCTGAATGTTAGAAAGATGATGGAGCCATGCCTTCATGAGAGTCAAGATCCTATATTTGTAGGCTTCCTAATTCCCTTGTACTTCTTTTTGTCTTGATGTTAATTGAAGCTGAAGGTTAAAGGAGATGATGGAGCCATGCCTTCATGAGTGTTAAGAGTAGAAAGGTAGATTCTAGAAAGGAGAGTAGAAAGGTAGATTCTAGAAGTCATATACCATGGAAGAAGATTGGTTTTAGTCATATACCTTGCTCTTCCATTGGTCGACGCTTGTGGAAAATGTTGATCATCAAGACTTCATAGATCGAAAGAGCAGAGCCTTATCTAACATGTTTTTTAGGAATTGGAAGTTCTTGGTGGAAGATTCTGGTAGGTGTCAATCCAAGTCCTATGTTTCATCTAAACTAGTTATTTAGCTCTAAAATATATGAAAATTGGTACGTACTTATATCTAATACTCCTCAACTTGCACAAAATGTAGCGATTCAAATCACTGTTGTAAAAGAGTTATCAATTGAAAAATTAAGTAGGCCTAGTTGTCAGGTCTTCATTGATTGCTCTGTCTACTTGTTCCTGCTTGACTCTCCCTCTCTTTTGATTCTCTCTCACAACTTCCTTTTCTTGTAACTCCACCTTGGGTGCTGCCAATAGGGGGCATGTTACACCTTCAAAGTGTCCAAAAATAGATATGTCTTCAAAGACTAGGGATCCATACCTTAGAGTAAATAGCTAAGGTTTAGACCATTGAATTGGAGTGGCTTTCCCAAGGGTTTCTCAATGAAAACCAAGGGTTATCCAAAGGTTTTAGAACATTTAGATCCATGCAATTGAGACCCTTGAACCCATAATCAGATAATAGTTTCCTTCCTAATTCCCTTGTACTTCTTTTTAGGAATTGGAAGTTCTTGGTGGGAGATTCTGGTAGGTGTCAATCCAAGTCCTATGTTTCATCTAGCTTGGTAGGTCCTTCCAAAGAGTACTGGTACTAAATATCTTGAAGCAGCTTTGGGTGACACCAGGGATAGTTGAGCACGCTAGCCTCAAAGGTGGCCACTGCTTTTGAAAGAGGAAAAGATCATTTTTACTTTATGAGTTTCCTTAAATCCTAAGGCTGATTGAGGAACAATACTTATCAAGCATTCACGATGATTTCCCCTTAGTCATGCAAGCCTTCCTAGATCCTCAATCTATTGAACGAATGGTTCGAGTCTTGCAGATCCAAAGTTTTGGAAGGTTTGAGGGCACATTTCCCTTGGCATCATATGTGAGGGCTTGCTAGGAACTTAATTTAGTGAACGTGCTTGAGTCACTCGCTTAACATCATCCAAAGATTCAAAAGACGACCTTCATAATCGACGATTTGGCTTTAGATTTAGGAGTTTCAAGCTTCGTACTTCAATGAGCTTGGTAATTAAGGATCTCCCTCACTTTGGAGTTAAACCAGGAGAGCAAGTGTATAGGATCGATCATGCTTGCAGAAAATAGTGTGGCTGGGATTCTATTAGGGCAACTTCACAGCACAACAGGAGCATGGTAAGGGCTATGGTAGAGTAAGTGTAGAAGGCTTTTTGTGTAATAAAGCTTTGCTAGTACTTGTTAGAGAAGAGACATTCACATTGGTACATGTGGTGAAAGGCTTGTTGGACGCTCGAGCAACCTAATATCTGTAATCAAACTTTTTCGCTCCCCCATATCCGTAATGAGGTGACCAATGTGTGGCATAAGCACACACATGTACAATATGGAAGCATCCTACACATGATCCAACACATTTAAAGTAAGAAGAAGTAATTGATCCAACAGATTAGAGTACATATGTTGTTGGATCAATTAAGAAGAACTAAATATCAGACGAGAAGAAGGAAGTTATTTTTGAGGAGTGATTAGCGAGTGTTTTGAAGAATGAGCGGAGAGATGAAACCATCGTTGAATGCAAACTCTCCACCGACGGCTGTCTTTTCACAATTCCTCACAAATGAAGAGGATGGTTCCAAAACGTCTCCACCAAGTATGCACCATGTGTGCTATGAGATACTACAATAGGTCGACCAAATAACAATGGATAGACATTGGCTTTGGTGTTAGGGATCGCATTGATCATAAGGCATTCATGGGCCTAGAGACCCTAACATCGAAGGTCTCTCTCTACAAGCAAGCAAAGACCATACAAGCTTAGAGGAATTGTGGGAAACCAAAGTCAAAGGTTGGTACCATAATGATTCTAGGAGAACAATGCAAGAATCCATAATAGTAAGCCAAGCAATAGCAATTGCGCGAGGGGGGAGAGAACTTTTCAGATTTTCCCTCTCCCTTGTCAGGATGTGTGCAAATGGGAGGAGTAGCTGGGAACCCGCCACTCTAATCCTTAGTCATGCCTCTTAGCCCTGGATATCTTCCTACAAAGTAAAATGGACATTTAGCTTTAAATTGAGAAGTTTCACCATCTCACCATACCTAATGTTGGCTTAAGTCAAGGTTTAGCTCTCTCAACCATTTCCGATGTAATTGGAAACAATGTTCCACAAAAAGAGTGTCATGCTTCTTGTCATCGGATATGAAGAAGTGGATTACCTTTTTAGGAATGCCCTCCAAACGAAAATATGTGATATGCACAAAAATAATTATCTGTAGAGACCACCAATGCATAGATTGTATTTCATTTTGCTCACAAAATGTATAGTTTTCTTGCAAAATCAACCACTGAAACCACAACATCGCCTGGGAATTCAAAGACATACATCTTAAACTAGTTCACTTGCCATAAATAAATGAAATTGTGCTTGATAAATTCTTTAGAGTTTTCTCAAATAATCATGTTACAAATTTAGGACTCATCTCCCTCTTTATCAATTTTTTCTTTTGACAAACTTGTCCTTCATACATTGACTCAACATCTTCAGAGATATTGTGTACCTAAGTTGTGAAGCCTTAGGGACTTGTATCGATGAGACTAAATCTCAATCGGCCCACGTGCGTATAGTGATGGATCGATAAATGTTTAATTATCAATCCGAAGAACCATATGAACCAAGCATATGAAGACATGTGCACACATGATGGAAAGTGAAGTGGCTGGATGACAATGCATTTGAAAAGACTTAACTACCTCTCCTATTCAGTAACTCTCTCAAAATGTATGCATTGATACCACTTACAACAGTAAGCACAAATTCAAATTTTTCTCCCATCTCAAAACTCTGAATATAGCCAATGGCAGGTTCATTTTGAAGCTCTTGACGAGACACATCTATTGCTGTATTTTCACTTGAATATGACAAACATTCAAAAATAGAATGATCTGCATCATCACATGAAACCTGTAAAGGCTGAGAAGTTGCCTCATTAGGACCAGCACTAGAATTTCCACCTATAAAAAAAGGCACCAAAGTATCATACATGTCTTTGGAGCTAACTGATGTCTCCTTAGTACATGAAAGTAGTGGCTGGATAACATCCTCTACAAAAACAACATCACGGCTAACCAAAATGTGTTTTGTGTGTGGATGATATAGACGATAGCCTTTGCTTTTAAAATTGTACCCAGTAGAAATACATTTCACTCCTTTATCATCCAATTTCCTGTGTTGTGGTTTAGGCACTAATGCATATGCCAGAAAACCAAAAACACACACGTGAGCAACAGATGCCTAAACCATGCCAAGCCTCATATGGAGTCATAGATTGCAATGCTTTAGAGGGACACCTGTCAAGTACATATGCTGCACAGATGACAACCTCAAGGCAGAAACTATGTGGTAAAGCCCGACTCTTGATCACACACCTCGCCATCTCCATGAGTGACATGTTCTTGTCTTCAACAACTCCATTCTATTGTGGGGTATATGGCATTGAACACTGATGTTTTATCCCACGTTTAGCCAAAAATGCATTAAAGTCAGAAGACATATATTCCCCCCCTCCATGAGAATGGAGGGTGCCCGTTTTACATCATGACAGATTTTCAATCAAAACAAAAAACTGTTTGAAGCACATAAAAACTTCGGACTTTGCTTTCAATGGATATACCCATGCATGCGTGCAAAAATCATGAATAAAAGTCACGAAGTAAAGATAGTTTCCAAAAGAGGGTGTTTGCATAGGACCACACACATCATTGTGAACAAGCTACAATAGTGTTTTTGGTAGCAATTAATTGTTGTTTTTGCATTGTTTTTTCTCCATTTCACCTCCCGTACATTCATCTTCCATCTTGGCAGCAATTAATTGTTGTTTTTGCATTGTTTTGGTTATGAAAGGAGAGAGGTATACCTCCCCACATCTCTCTATTTCATAACAAGCGCTTTACATAATCTCCCTTACTTTGCAAGCCCACACCTCCGTGAGCACGAAACTTCCACGCTCACAAGCATGGAAGATGGAGGGGGCTCCAATGAACTCGACTTCTCCTTGGTGGAGTTTGCACAACTTCTCCCTTTAACCATATGTGATCCCTCCATGAAATTGTGATTGGACGTGTCCCGATTTACTCTCGCATGGAAGGGGCTAAAATTAACCCTAGCAACGCTAAGTGCAAAATACTTTACTCCCTAGTGCTTCATTCAACATGCTACAAGTAACACTAGTCCCTTTGAATCATCTTGCATCCACTCCTAGAAGGCTTGTCTTGGAGATTAAGATTAGGGGTATACTGATGGTGCATGCATTGCCTTCCATCACTGGTCCCCATCGACATGATCTTCAAGTACCATTTTTCATGATAGCATCATATTGTGATTGCATAGCAGCCATCCAATTTTCAGAATTTTGTGCTTTATCAAATGAAACAGGCTCATTCTCATCACAGAGACTAGAGGCAGCCATAACATAGAAATCTGATGCAAAAGAGGCACTATGAGAGCCTGTTTTCATGCAAAGTCTGCACCAACATGCTACAAGTAACACCAGTTCCTTTGAATCATCTTGCATACACTCCTAGAAGGCTTGTCTTGGAGATTAAGATTAGGGGTATACTTATGGTGCATGCATTGCCTTCCATCAGTGGTCCCCATCGACATGATCTTCAATATCACAAACCATCCATGTGCAAGGCACATAGGGCGCGATATTTGGATCAATTCAACCACCCACATGTTCCCATGGATCTTTCCACACTGATTCATACCTAACATTGATAGGAGTCAAAGTATGGTATGCCCAAATTTTGAAGATGGTGTTTGTTGATGCATCTTTTCCACTAACCCTGGATATGATGAAGGCATTAACATGTTAGTTCTCTGACACCACTGCAATGTCCATCTAGCCTTTAATACCCATGAATCAAATGCAAGGATTGAACTTGAGATATCCCCTTATAATCCCAAGCCTTCTCCCTGTTCACTTCCTCAATCCTCACTTCCTAGAAGAATCATGCGACATTTCTCCCTTTTGAATCTTACAAATGTCCCCTGAGAAATTCCACAACATCAGCAACACACTTCAACATTGCACCGTCAGGTTTACGTTGTTCATGGTTTAGTACCCTTCCCGTGTTCTGAATTAAATAAGTTCCATATCATAGTCATGTTTGTTAGCCTTGGATATCTTCCTATGAAGTAAAATGAACATTTAGCTTTAAATTGAGAATTTTCACCATCTAACCATACCCAATGTTGGCTTAAGTCAAGGTTTAGCTCTCTCAACCATTTCCGATGTAATTGGAAACAATGTTGCACAAAAAGGGTGTCATGCTTCTTGTCATTGGATATGAAGAAGTGGATTACCTTTTTAGGAATGCCCTCCAAACGAAAATATGTGATATGCATAAAAATAACTATCTGTATAGACCACCAATGCATAGATTGTATTTCATTTTGCTCACAAAATGTATAGTTTTCTACAAAATCAACCACTAAAACCACAACATCGCCTGAGAATTCAAACACACACATCTTAAACTAGTTCGCTTGCCATAAGCAAATGAAATTGTGTTTGATAAATTTCTTTGGAGTTTTCTCAAATAATCCTGTAACAAGTTTAGGACTCATCTCCCTCTTTATCAATTCTTACCTTTTACTAACTTGTCCTTCATACATCGACTCAACATCTTCATAGATATTTACAGGAATATGATATTCCTCAATGCTAGACTCTCTTGGACACCACTTAAAATGACCTACTCTACAATCAGAGCACTCACCCATCACACATTTGTACTGGTGGAATACGGTATCATTTTGACACGGACATAGAATACTCTCTATAATGCACCTAATTGTTTGAAATGTAGTTGCTAATGCATTGCACCTTGATGTCTTCCCTACTTGACAAATAGAATAGTCATAATAACAAAGATAGCTATGCACGACAAAGCTTTATTGACATAGGAGATTGATTGCATCCTCAAGGTATAAAATTTTAATGTGATAAATGCAGCAACATGTGAATCTATCTTTCAATCTCTTAACAAAATATGGCTTCAACAATTTGAACTTTCGAAGTTGGATACTTATCATTGGATGGCATTGTTTGAAGCATATAAATAGCTCCATCTATATTACACAAACAAGTGGCCATTAGTAGTCATTAATTAGCTTGTTACCAATTTTCTATTACTGAGTAGTTGGTTCTGGTTAGTTGTTACAAGGTGATAGCTTGTTACTAGTTAGCTATTACTAACTGGCTAGTTTTTACTTAGTTAGCTATTACTAGTTAGCTTGTTACTAGTTACCTATTACTAAGTGGCTAGTGCTTCATTCAACATGCTACAAGTAACACTAGTCCCTTTGAATCATCTTGCATCCACTCCTAGAAGGCTTATCTTGGAGATTAAGATTAGGGGTATACTGATGGTGCATGCATTGCCTTCCATCAGTGGTCGCCATCGAAATGATCTTCAATATCACAAACCATCCATGTGCAGGGCACATGGGTCTCGATATCTGGATCAATTCAACCACCCACATGTTCCCATGGATCTTTCCACACTGAGTGATAACTAACGAGAAGACTGTCATGTCCTCCCCTAAGATTCCCTCAACCACGGGAAAAAAACTAAGAAAACAAAAGAAGCTAATCAAAGTAGGCCCTTTTTCTATTGGCTCATACATGCATAAATAGTGGTCCTGCTAATGTAAATGGACTAAGTCATGGCTACTTTCAAAAACCATGCGATTCAAGGGCGGAAGCTCTCTTTGTGACACAAAAACCTTGGACTTCGAACGGGTTTATAACGCCACGAAAGTGGGAGTCAATTATGTCATTTCTAATGGTGAATGATTATAACACCCCAATGCAACATGTGACCATGTATAGGTCAATAATTGGTCCTCTCTTGTATGCGAATATGACAAGACTAGATATTGCACATGTAGTTGGAGATTTATCTCAATTAACATGTTAGTTCTCTGACACCAATGCAATGTCCATCTAGCATTGAATACCCATGAATCAAATGCAAGGATTGAACTTGAGATATCCCCTTATAATCCCAAGCCTTCTCCCTGTTCACCTCATCAAACATCACTTTTGAGAAGACTCATATGACATTTCTCCCTTTTGACCCTGACAAATGTCCCCTAAGAAATTCCACAACATCAACAACACACTTCAACATTGCACTGTCAAGTTTAAGTTGTTCATGGTTTAGCACCCTTTTCACAACTGCACCTACACCATCATGTTCTCCCTTCCCCTGCCTTGAATCAAAGAAGTTCCATATCATAGTCATGCCTCTTAGTTCTGGATATCTTCGTACAAAGTAAAATGGACATTTAGGTTTAAATTGAGAAGCTTCATCATCTCACCATACCCAATGTTGGCGTAAGTCAGGGTTTAGCTCTCTCAACCATTGCCAATGTAATTGGAAACAATGTTGCACAAAAAGGGTGTCATGCTTCTTGTCATCGGATATGAAGAAGTGGATTACCTTTTTAGGAATGCCCTCCAAATGAAAATGTGTGATATGCGCAAAAATAATCATCTGTACAGACCACCAATGCATAGATTGTATTTCATTTTGCTCACAAAATGTATAGTTTTCATGCAAAATCAACCACTCAAACCACAACATCACCTGGGAATTCAAAGACATACATCTTAATCTAGTTCACTTGCCATAAATAAATGAAATTGTGCTTGATAAATTCTTTAGAGTTTTCTTAAATAATCATGTTACAACTTTAGGACTCATCTCCCTCTTTATCAATTTTTTCTTTTTACAAACTTGTCCTTCATACATTGACTCAACATCTTCAGAGATATTGTGTACCTAATTCATGAAGCCTTAGGGACTTTTGTCGATGAGACTAAATCTCAATCGCCCCACAAGTGCATATAGTGATGGATCGATACATGTTTAATTATCAATCCGAAGAACCATATGAACCAAGCGTATGAAGACATGTGCACACATGATGGAAAGTAAAGTGGCTGGACTACAATGCATGTGAAAAGACTTAACTACCTCTCCCACTCACTAACTATTTGAAAATGTATGTAGTGATACCACTTACAGCACTAAGCACAAATTCAATTTTTTCTCCCAGCTCAAAACTCTGAATATGGCCAACGGCAAGTTCATTTTGAAGCTCGCGACGAGACACATCTATTGGTGTTGAATCTGACAAACACTCTTCAAGTTATGCACAAAATAGTGAATGGCAAGGAACACCAACACTCGCTTTGCAACTCGTGGTGGCTCTCACACACACTACAATAGTTCAAAAATGGCGGGAAGGGATAGATACTAGTCCTACACACACATCCCAAGCATGACACGCACACAAAAGATCATGGAGAATGTGAAAATCAGCAAGAAAGAAGCAAATTCGAATTTCTGCTCTTCTTCTTCACAATGGCAAAAAGTTCTCCCAAAGCCTGTCACAAAGTGACTTATATACATGTGCCCTAAAAATGGTCCTTTCACACAAGAGATCGGCACTTTATTGACTACTCTCTAATTTCCTACTATTTTACAAGAGTTATGTTACAAGGATTTGGGGCTTATGCATCTAGAGGACTCCTCTAGTGGATTTACATAGTTTCGAGGGAATTTCCTAGAATTTGGAAGAAAAAATTTTATGCCCATTAATTTGAAAATTTTGGGGCTCCTCTTTTGTGCCTCTTTTCTCTGTGACACTCTCCCCCTCTTTGTATCTGTCACCCCTTGACAAGCTTTGCTTCTTGTCCCTAGTTGTGTGCCTATAGTCGATCTGGTTCAGATTAATTATTAGCTTCTTTATAATTGCCCACTGCCAGCTCCTATGGAAGTTGTAATGATCTAGTTTTACCAGTGGTCAAGGAATTGGTCATAACTCGGGACCTCTTGCATTGTTTTTTACCTCTTCTTTTCTTTTCTCTACTCGCAAACCGTGGAGATGAACTACAATAGATTTGTACTCTAATTTTCCAATCGCCTCTTTAACTCTGGGTTCTTGTGTTAAGTCGGGCTACCACACATGCAACTAGTGGAAGATGTGAAGGTCTAGATTTTCAGCCTTCGATATGGACCTCCCAAAGATCAAGAGGTTTAAGCACCTTCCTAGGGCTCAAGATCTACTGGATGTCTTCTTGCACTTCTTCATGGATATTGCTGGCCTTGATCCGTTCTTGCTTGTTGCGTGCTTCCCATTATTGTGTTTTTTGGGGCCTATTTACTTCTTTGCACGGCATGCCTCTTTTGGTCGGCCTTACCTGTCTTCTAAGCTAGCATTACGTTTGAAGGGTCCTGTTCTTAAATCTTCTTTGATATCCTTTGGGACCTGATGCATTGCTTAGCCTGTTCATTTCTTTACACCGCATGCACCTGGTGCATGCGGAAGCTGTGTGCAACACCCCATGAAAAGTCCTGGTTATTATCTTTTCTTATTTCCATTCCTCAAGACCTGGTTCTTTGGTGTTGTTGCCTGTTGCATGCCCCTACGGGGCTTTGGGCAGAGGGTGGTTCTTTCTTATTGAGTTTCTTTTTTATTGATATGTTTTGGTCTTTGATCTTCTTCTTGTTCTTCTCTTTTTGCTTGATTCTCCCTCCACACATCCCTCCTCTTGAAATCTCTCGTCCCTGACAAGCTTTTTGTGGTGATGTGCATATGTTTGGATGACTTTCGACTCTCTATGGTTAAGCGAATTTGCTTGACATATCATCAATTCCTTCCATTGACTTGACTTTACACCATCATCTGGTGCGTGTCTACGGTCTGCAAAAAAGCTTAATTCGTATGCCACCAGTCACACATTTAAGTTAGAAGATATTTTTTGCAAAGATTTCGGAGTCCATTTCAAAAAATCCTGTAAAGAATGCATCTTTGAATGTTAGCATATATGGACTCGGCAAAAAACATAAGTCTAGAGTATATGGCCATGAGCATTAAGCAACTAGGGATAGTAGATAAATAAAAAACTAGTGCATCTAATCCTTGTTTAATTCTGATGAAGTTCAAAAAAGTTATCCTAAGCATGTTGAAATACCTTTATTACTGTAAGTAGCATACTCAAAATTTTGTTTTTCATCTTAATGGCTAAATCCGGTACTGTGGCATATCTTGCGAACCAAAACTTGATATTCTTCACCATGTATTCTTTCGTTGGTAAGTAGTTACCTGGTGGGCTTGGTAATACTGGATAATTTAGCCATTGATTATTTAAGCTTTCGTGGTGTTGTGCTTCCCAAAACTGCGTCCAAGAGCGTTGTTGCTCTAGCACAATGGTGAGAACCATGTTAAGAAGCTCCACCTCCTTAATGTCAATCCGCGGAAGAGATAGGAGTGATATGAAGATCGTGAATGTGAGATGAAGTGAGAGTGATGGTGAGAAGCATAGAGATGCACACACTTACACACACACAATGAAGAGACAAGCAAGACACAATGGAAGGTAGGAAATCAACTCTATTACTCAAGAACACTCTTACAAGCTCAAGTTCACTCTAGCTCATACAAGTCTACACTAGCTACCCTCAAAAATGAGCTCTCTAGCTTTTTTTATAGATTCTAGACTAGTTTTGACCGGTTTCACATCTAGTGTCCGGCATAGTTAAAAAATAGGTTCTAGATGCTATTTGAAAGGGTAAACAATATCTAAAAATAACTGAAAGTGGTACGCTCATTCTACCTAAGCTCCTCAAGCTCGAGGACTCCTCGGCTTGCACAAAATGGAGTTATAAATTACAAAAAGGGTTTTTCTATGTTACATATGGTACAAGAGTGATGAAAATCACTGTTGGAGGTTTTTGAAAAGTATTTTGAAATATATTTGTTTGAAAAAATGATTCGACTGACTCCTTGCTACTTCATTATCCTCTGTCTTTACATGCTTCCGCGTCTTCTATGCCTCTGACTACTGCCAACACCCCCCTCCCTCTCGCTTCTGTCGTCCTCGACAGAACCTTGTTGTGTGGTCTGTCGGATGTAATTCTGTAGGAGGTCGTGAGCGAGGGTGTGCTCGGATATTCGAATGCCTCGGGCCAGATCATCCTCAAGTTTCGCCCAATCAATGGGCTGTGGTTCATCGGATGGCGAGAGTCGATAATGTGTGGAATATACCATCTGTTAACAGGCAAATAACTGCAAGAGGTGTGTAGGCCTGCTGATGAACACCTCTGAATGGTATTCCCACAAACCGGTTGTGAACATTTCTTCGAAAGTCTGCTTATAGCACGCCGGTAAGTACTTGATCCGACAATGCTAGGCATAACACGCCCGGAGCGATGGCGTTGTACTCATATCATATGCAAGATCTAGATTGCCATGCTCGAAACCCGGGGTGTTTACATGTGGTGCCTTGACGCGATGGAAGACTTTGAATACCATCTACATCATGTCAAATATCTTGACAGTCATATGCACTACAATATCGTCCATATGTTTTAAGCGAGGGAGCCAATGGCGAATCCTTGCCATCATGTATCCAACTGTTGGTGGTCCTGTGGGTGGAGTGAAGTATGGGTAATTGAGCCAATCCTGGCATTGCTTGTTGTCCTGTACTTTAATCGCAAATGCCTTCCATGAGCGGCGATGTGGCATGGGTCCCCAGCATGGGTTGTACTTTAAGTGTAGTGGTGCCTTGACCCAAGTACTCATCATCTCTGTATATTTCTGTAATAGATCCTTGCGCCAATCTGGTTGATAGATTTCTCCTCGCTGCGCGTCTGTTGGCAAATCGTCAAGCTCAAACTGAGTAGCGTGAGAGGGTTTCTTGCCTGTTTCTTTCTCTATGGCCAACTGATATTCTGCCATTAACATAAAATAAGGCTTGTATTGTAGCTCATGCCCAGATATGTATCTACGAGGGGCCAAATGAGCAAAGTAAGGCGACTGTAAAATTCTTTCTTCTATCATTGCCATTGCGTGTAGCTGCGCCTCTACCCGTGCTGAGTGAGTTCTTCCAAGTTCTTCAATCGTCTTCATCCATGCGGGAGTTGAAAGTTCAAAAGTCATCTGGCCTTCAGCCATGACTCGTCCGCCTGGGATGGGTTGGGGTTCATATGCTTCTTCAAAAGTTTCCTCCACCGGAATAGTGACTGTTTCTTCCTCTGCTGGTAGTTCTGGTGGGAAGTCTAGCCTGGGGGGTGCTTCATATATTGCAATTCGTGATTGAAGAGTTGATACCTGGGCCCGTAATGCGTTGAGTTCCTCTAGGATGTTAGGAGATGGGTCTGCAGGAGCTGGTAGTCCTTGTGGTACAGGCGCTTGTAACTGCAATATGTTCATCTTTGAGCTTCTGAAACTCCTCGTTCATGTTGTCATATTCTTCTAGCAATCTGACATGATCATCTGGCAACATTTGCATAGATTCTGAGGGCACGGCCTTGAAAGAGCTAGGGCTTAATGGTTGGTCTGGTTGATCTAGAGCAGCTTCTAAATTTTCTCTGTTTTGTTCCTGTAGACGTTGATTTTCTTCTTCAGCTGCTACCAAGTGTCGTCTAAGTAAGCCCATGTTCCTGGTGAGCATCGCATTGCGAATCGTCTGGGCCCTTAACAAGTTATCGATATCTGTGACGGCCTCTTTGGTTTTTTCTTCACTTTCTAGTTCCAGTTTATGATAAGCCTCCCGTAGCTCTTGGTAGCGGGTGTTTAGTGAAGCATTCTCGATGGTCAGTGAATTGAGCTGCGACTGTAAATCCTTGGTTGTCTGCTGCAGCGTCTGATAATTATTTCCAAGAGATGTGAACTCATCTCTGACTTGAGTCATACACGTGAACATTTGTCAAAATGCAGTGTCTATAGTGGGTGATAATATTAGTGACGGAGTGAATGTAGTTGTGGTGTGTGTGTGGGTGTTGATGCAAAGGGTAAGGGAAATGGGGATGGGAATGTGGACGCAAAGGTGACAATGGAAAAACTTGAGGTGCCTAAATATGGTGGTGCCATGAATGAAGTGAGCGCGGGTGCAGTGGGTGGTGAGATATCCATGTCAGTGGATGTGGTATCAAGTGCGGTGATTGTGAATAGTGGGGTGACCGTGGGTGTGTGCATGGGTGTAAATACAGGGTTTACAAAGGTTGAAGAGTAATTTACAGAGGCATTCTCTTGTACTCCTTGGTGGAAAGGGGAAAGAGGAAATAGGATAGGGCGGGGGTGAGATGGGGGAGAATGTTAATGGTGGGAGGAAGGGGAATAGGGGTCATGGTGGAGGAGGAAATGAAGGGAAAGATGGATGGAGGAATGGAATGGATAGAAGGGCGGATGTCGTAGGAGGAAAACCAGGTTGGGTGGGTGCGAGAAGTGTGGGAGGAATGGAAGTGACAAAGGTTTCTACTACTGCACTATCCAAAGATGTGGAAGGCCTAGGAGAAGTGGGGTGTATGGGAGAGACTGGATGGATGGGAGGTGATAGAGGAGTGGTTGGTGTGGTGGGTACTTCTGTTACAGTGGTAGTATGTACAGTAGTAGTGTGGGGCGAGGAGTCGATGACAATGGTGTCTTCTGCCAATGAGCCTTCAGGGATGAGACGTGCTTCCCTGGCATGTTCTGAATATTGGGCACCTATCGGTATGCAAATGTATTCACCTGGTTTGGTTAGTAAGCAAACTCTGCGAGGGTCAAATTGCGGTAACGGCTTCCTCTGCAAATATCTTAATGCTTCATTTGATCCCACTGATTTAACAAGTTCCCTAAAGCCTTTGATGTATACTTCCTCAAAACAGCCTGTGATGAGTTCTTGTTCTATGATTGTTTGGCGCTCTTCCTCAGTTAACTTCTTACGTGCCCAAACTTTTTCCATAGTATGATATACCTTCTTGATGGCCAGCGTATAAGCGACTGCTTCAAAGGTTTCATCTTCATGCGTACTGGTATCACCTTGGGTGTCCGTGTGCCATTCTTGCTCATCTGTCTACACATTCTCTTGGGATTCATGAGTGCCCTGGCTGGCTTCATCATCACCATCGTCTTCATCTATTTCTGTTCTCTCTCCATCCGAGTTGGATACTACTTGTCCTTGTTATTGATCCAGGGGAGTGGTCGTGTAGCTTGGACGTTCATATTCTTGAGAAAAAATCTGGCCTTCAAAAAACTGAAATTCATTTGAGAAAGCATCCAGCATTTCGAAATCAAATGTTGTATCTATGGGTTCCCCTTCCAGGTTAGGTATCAGAAAAGAGAACGCTTCAGCACCAATAGTGGTGGGAACTTATGATGTAGTGGTTGTAGGTTCCTGGACTGATGTTGTCTGTGAGGTAACTGCACTGGTAGTGCCTTCTGTAACAATAGGTCGAGATAATCGTATGCGAATAGGTTGTACAATTACAGGGGCTTCCGTCGGAGACTGTTCAGGAGAGGGTTGCGGTGACGGTAATTCTGGGACCTATAGGCATGGAACGGTTCCTCTCATGCGCTTTCCTGCTCGTCCCTTGCTGGACTTTCTGGCTTTCTTTGCTGTCACTTTAAATGCTTTCAACTCCTCGCTTGTCATTGCACACTCGATTGGAAAGTCGTAGGCCAAACACATATAAATAATTCTCGTGAGAGCACAACATCCATGGACTACCTTCTTTCTTTCCCATCTGTGTTGTGCTAAGTATAGCTGATCAATGATCCAACTGGCCAGATCAACTGTTTGTGGCCTAGTACAAGCTAAATATAGTCCAAACCAAATGCTTTTGTGGGGCATGGTGAATCTATCCTGAGCGGGGAAAGCGAAATATTGCATGCATATCCTCAATGGTTTAGAGAGCTCAAGTGTGATTGCTGAAATATCTTCCCACTTGATGACATCTCCACGTTTCATTGGCTCTGGAACCAACCTCTCTCGCTCTGTCGGAGTGTGCGTTCCATGTATCTTAATTGTAGCTCTAATCAAATCTTTTGTCAAATAAAACCTTGTGAATGGGGGGCCATTCACCAAGGATGGCAAAATGAATGTGCTTGGTAGATCCTTGTTCTTCGAAGCTATCAAAGTGGTGATTAAGTAATAGCATCTGTAGAAGTCTGGTTTAGGCAACGGATCACTGAAATATTCTGTGAAGTCAGCTCTCGCCCAAACATGCTTTAAGTCTTCTGTATTCTGTAGTCCTTCGAACTCTCTAGAGAAAAACTAGTATTTCCCCATGTACGGTTATCAAAAGTCATGTTGGCTTCAAAAAGGAAATCTACATCTGATAACGGTCCTGCTAGACCTTGAAACCAGTGAGAATTGTGATGAATCTTTTTAGTATATCCCCTAGGAGGGTCGTCAATCGGCATAGGTCCTTGAAATCCCTGAAATTCTGGTGGTTGAGCTATAGGATGTGGTTCAGCTAGTAATTCGCCAATATTTGCCATGGATACACTAGTGCCAGCTTCTGATGGTCCTTCTTCCTGCATGATGAATGATGCAAGTGTGTAGCAGATGTGTTACAAAAGATTAACACATTAGCATGGAAATTAATCATGATCCCATTAAAGTGAGACCGCAATCCCTTTCCATAACCGATGTGTAACCCTTGTAGCCGAGTGTTGCGAGGTGGTTTATGGAATGATTGTTGCAAAACTAATGTAGGTCTCTAGACAACTACATGCTTCAGATGATGCATACATTTCTTGATGAGATGTTATTACACGTGATGTTGGGTTATAGTGTGTGGATTTGTACAAGGTTCAGTTGTGAGTGAGTTATTACAAGGTTGTAGATTAGTCGGGGTGGGAGTGATGTTAGATAAGGGAGTCGGAGAAGGCCTCTGGATGCATTTCGGTATCCATTTCCTAAGAGTTTCTGAGCGGGTGACATGTTTCTGCTCAGGGACAAAAGGTGATATCGGATGTGGTGGTCGTGATGGTCTAATCGGCGAGCAATCGTGATGGCATCGGTCAACGGTCAACGGGACAATCGCGATGGCGTGAGCCCGTCGCGATGGTCACAAAGCACGATGGCGTGATCCAATCGCGATGGCGTGAGGTCGACGGGATCGTCGCGATGGTCAAGGACCGTCGCGATGGTTCAAGTGAACCATCGCGATGGTGTGAGACCATCGCGATGGTCCGGCCGAGCCGTCACGATGGCGTGAGCCAATCGCGATGGTGTGACACAATTGCGATGGTGTGAGCCACTTGCGATGGCTCGGCCAGACCATCGCGGCGGTCTCACACCATCGCGACAGTTCACTTGAACCATCACGACGGTCCTTGACCATCACAACGATCCCGTCGACCTCACGCCATCGCGATTGGCTCATGCCATCGTGCCGATGCTACCACGTGGCAAGCTAGACCATCGCGACGATACCTTCAGACCATCGCGGCACCTCGACATTTGAACCATCACACCTTGATCCACCTTCGCCCTCTCCCACATGGTCTACCCTCACGAACATTTTTCTCAGAAGAAAATAGCTTCACTTCCCCTCCACCTCTCAGGTTGTTGGCTGGTTTGTTTCGGAGCAAAACACTTCTCCATAACAGTAGAGGTTGGTTTTTCCGAATGCCTTGCTATACCAAATTTTTGAACTACCCATGCCCACCTCTGGAAGGAATTTGCCAAGGCTCTGTCTTTGCGAAGGAAGGGTCACCTTTCCTCTATCTATTTTCTCCACACACTCTCGATGACTGCTCAAATCATTTACCAAAGAGATGGGCATTGCCTGGGCGAATGCCAACAGTAAAATGTAGTGCGAGACTCCTTTTTGTATCTTCCTACTTTTTGCCATTCTGCTGAATACTATATGATACCTAGAGTGAAGGTGTATGGATCTGCTCAGTTGATAACAATGCTTATGTAACTATGGAATGTTTTTTGAACACTTCAGGAATCGATCCTTCCACCCACGGAAGCATAGCAGAATTATATGAAAAAAACTAACGCTAGGCAACGTGTACCATAGTTAATACTTTTCTTATCAACTTCGCAGTGGTTTTGGCATAATTATCTCCTTTGCTCTTCTATTGGCTTACAATAGGGTTGGAAGACATCGGGAATGTATTTACTTGCTGTGACTATCTCATGTGGACTCATCGCCATTAATCTTGAAATTGTGAGGAAAATGCTTCTAGCTGTCAAGTGGATGTGAGGACACATTACCAGCTCACATTGACCAAAGGCTGGTTGAATGTTATGATTTTGAAATGATGGGTGTCCAAAATCCATGAGCTTGGTACATCTGTCGTAAAGGTTAAGTATGATGTAACCCTTGAAAGGAAACTTTGTTGGGAATGTTATGCACCCACATTGGTGGCAGGTTCGATATCTCACGTGCCTTCTTATGTTTTGACTCTGAAAGATATTCATGCAGTTATTCACTTTTCTCGATTTAAGCATTGCAAAGGAACTATATCGTTATATTCCCTCTTGATTGTGGAATCTTAGTCGAAGAAGGGACTATAGTAGTCCACTCTTGCTATGCATACCAACGACTGTAGCATTCCTGGCAGGTGTGACTCCTTCCTAAAAACCATTTGTCTGTTGGTCATAAGATGTACACTGAGAAAAGGTGAAGTCTCGACCAGAGTATGGATATAGTTGTTTCTGCAACCCCGTCACAAGGCAGACTCTGAGTGTTCTGCTACATCAAGGTTTAATGAAACCATACTGACAGATGCTCTGTTTCCAAACCATAGATAAAACTATTCTACAAATTTGCAGTTGGCTAAACTTTTTTGTGCTGGACTTCAACTGATCTACCATCTGCACAAGTTTCAATTCCGCTCTTGGAAGGCATTTGCAATTAAAGTACAAAACAACAAGCAATGCCAGGATTGGCTCAATTACCCGTACACTCCACCCACAGGACCACCAATAGTTGGATACATGATGGCAACGATTCGCCACACGCTCCCTCGCTTAAAACATATGGATGATATTGTAGCACATATGACTGTCAAGATATTTGACACGATGCAGATGGTATTCAAAGTCTTCTGTCGCGTCAAGGCACCACATGTAAACACCCCGGGTTTCGAGCATGGCAATCTAGATCTTGCATATGATATGAGTACAACGCCATCGCTCCGGGTGTGTTATGTCTGGCATTGTCGAATCAAGTACTTACCGGCATGCTATAAGCAGATTTTGAAGAAATGTTCACAATCAATTTTTGGGAATACCATTCAGAGGTGTTCATCAGCAGGCCTACACACCTCTTGCAGTTATTTGCATGTGAACAGATGGTATATTCCACGCATTATCGACTCCCGCCATCCGATGAACCACAGCCCATTTATTGGGAGAAACTGGAGGCTGATCTGACCCGAGGCATTCGAATATCCGAGCACACCCTCGCTCACGACCTCCTACAGAATTACATCCGACAGACCGCACAAAGAGGTTTTGTCGAGGACGACAGAAGCGAGAGGGAGGGGGGTGTTGGCAGTAGTCAAAGGCATAGAAGACGCGGAAGCATGTAAAGATAGAGCATAATGAAGTAGCAGGGAGTCAGTCGAATCATTTTTTCAAACAAATATATTTCAAAATACTTTTCAAAAACTTCCAACAGTGATTTTCATCACTCTTGTACCATATGTAACATAGAAAAACCCTTTTTGTAATTTATAGCTCCATTTTCTGCAAGCTGAGGAGTCCTCAAGCTTGAGGAGCTTAGGTAGAATGAGCGTACCATATTTGTTTATTTTTAGATACCGTTTACCCTTTCAAATAGCATCTAGAACCTATTTTTTAACTATGTCGGGCACTAGATGTGAAACCGATCAAAACTGCATGTTTCTTCTTTTAGTAACCCATAGGGCACATTGAAAGGCTTCAAAATCTATTTTAGAATCTTGCTCTCTATCTTTGCCTCTCTCATTACTTTGACCACCTATTCTTCAAATTCTTCGGTAAGCTGAGATACCAGTAGTGCCCACTCATTTTGGCTTAGTTCTGCAATAGCCCGATTATGTCTTTCAGTTTGGGTCTCTATTTCCACCCTTACCTGTGAATGATGCATGGGTGGAGAAAGAGGACATACCTCAGTCTCCTCAGTAGCTGCTGTGGAGCTTGGAACTACTGGTGTCCCCAAGGTTACCTGTTGTTTTATTTGAGCTTTTAATTTGACAATGAGTTCACCCTTTGCTTTGATTTCTTCGATGGCTCGCATGATTGCGTCCTTGTTCTTCAAGAGTTCTTCTCCTATGACAGCCAGTTGGCTAGCATCTTCATTGCATTGCTCAAGGAATTTATTCTCTGCCACCTTCCATTTTTTCCTAAGTTCAGTGGTGTCTTCCATATATCTTTTTTCCCATTCCGCTATGATGGCTTGCTCTTTTTTCAAGTGATCGTCGTACTTTGCGATTTGCTCCTCCAATTCTTTTGTGCCGCTTGTGGTCATTTTGGTTGTTTCCATGGGTTGGTTACATAATATGGCAGTCATAAGCTCTTTATTCCTATTCATTAAAGTGTATGTTTCCTCCATATATAATTTTATTTGACTTTCGAGCAACTTACTTCGTGCATTCATTCTTACTTTCTCCCCTTCACCAGCTTCATATTTACTTTGCAGATCATTAAGTTGATCTCTAAGCTATTTGTTCTCCATTGCTAGCATGGTGCTTTTGTCTTTAGCTTTTTTGGCTTCTGATTCCTTGGTTGAGAGTGCCCGTTGAGCTTGAATTAATTTTGTAGATAATCTTTCATTTATTACCTGAAATTGGCTTTTCTCTTGCATGGCCTTATCATAATCTGCATCTGCTTGAAGCATTAGGTGTTGAGTGTCCATAGCAGTTTGTATCATTTGCTTGATGACTTGCTTTAATTTAGCGACATCCACATTCAACCATGTTTTGGGGATGTTTGGTTCTTCCCCTGTTTGTATGTCTCTTCCTTGTTGCACGTGTATGGTTTCATTGTGTGGTTGTCTTATTTGTAGGTGTATCTCTCACTCTCTTTCCTCCTCTTCATTATTGGTCAATTTGGTAGCACTGCCTTGAAAAGTGACATCCAAAGGAGAGGGCTCCGCTACCACCCTGATTGGCATGAAGGGCTCGGACTCCTCCACTGTTTCCTCTACTTTTGTCCGTTCGTGCTCTTCCTTTGGTCTGTTTACTAGAGCTGCTCCTTCTAAATATGTCTTTGTGATCTGAATGTTTGTTCCTTCATTCATTTTAATTATATGAATTCCTTCTTTAGGTGATCCGCGCCTTGTTTTTTCTTTGTTAGTGTCATCACGAATCAGATCTATCTTTGTGCCTTCCACCCCAAATTCATCTGGTACTTGATTTAATTCCTCCCAATGGCCATCATCTTTTGAGTCACTTTTGATGTCCACATTCAACATAGATAGTTCTTGCTCGTCTTGCATATCAGACGATGAACAAGAGTTGGCCAATCCCAACTCTCTATATCTATGAACCTTAGTCAGCCTTTTTCTTTGCTCAATGTCTTCATGAGACAGGAGGTAATGATGACCTTGGACTGGCAGGTTTACCTGACCTTCCATGTATTAATGAATTGCTTCCATGGCTCCGATTAGTTCCTCTTCTATAATTGGCGTATTGTCTTCTAGCCTTATCCTTTTTGACGCTGGAACGGCTTCTTCTGCCGTCATCATCTCTTCTAGTCTTTTGGTACCTCCCATTCTTGGTTGAGAGCTTGTTTCAGCATCTTCCACTATTTTTAATCCTTTTTTCTTCTTGGAACCGTGGCTATCTTTGCATACTTAGCCATTTCTTCATATGAGGGAATCTCTTTCAAATGTTCTCGAATGCCTAGTGCATGATAGATAAGTATTGTTAATGCAATGCTTCCATTCAAGAATTTCTTATGGTTCCACTACTTCTTACCTTCAAAGAGGCGTTCGTGAATATATGGCATCATATTCACTTGGTTCCCTATCTGTTTGATGGCATGAGACACTATGATTTCTTGTGATGCGGTATATCGATGATTATTTGGAAAGAAAAAGTGTTGATGAATCAATCTGACTTCTTCTTCTATATCGACATGATTGATATCTGTGAATGTTCGTGTTTTAGCACCTCGGCTTTCATCTTTCAGAACTGTATTTCCATCCTTTTCCCACCCGAAGGCTTCCTTGATCAAATCATGGGTGAATTGAATGATTCCCCACTCTCCTTCCACGTCTAGAACTCTAGCATCAAGTACTAAGGGGTCATGTAAAGCCGGTTGCAGGGTGTTCATCACCTGTGTGAATTGCTAGAAGTCCAGTTTGAAGTGGTAGTTCAAAGTACTTCTGAATACCTACCTTCTTCATTATGTCTATAGTTGATGGAAGTTCATGCACGACTTTGAAATCTTAGGTCATCAATGGAAATTGATGGTCTGTGTCCATAATCTTGATTGTCACTAAGAACAGATAGTCCCCAGCGGGTTGATCCTCCCGAAATGAGTGACCTTTTGCTTTTGTCACACTTTGTAAGGGAAACTCTAGCACCTCTTATTGAATAGTTGCTTCGAAATCCTCAGAAGCCATCTGCACTTGTAATAGAGAGATCATCAGCTTCTAGTAGAAATAAAGTTGTGTGTTATGTGTGGCTTGGTGGCATTTTGCTTATTGTGTCACTCCGTTTCCCCTTGCTTAAGTAAGTAAGGTCTCTTACCACAATTCTTTTGATTTATATTCCTGAAAGAAAACAAAAGTTAGTTTTATCCGAAGCATTTATTTATTTACACTGTAGGTTCAGTCCTATGGAAGTAGAATCTAGGATCTATTCCCAAGTTGGAAATGTGCACCACTAGTTTTGTTGAAAAGTTTATGTGGCGAATGCATGGCCTCGTAAGGTGACCCTGGCATGCATACTCTAGGTGCAATCAACTCTTCATGAGTGCAAGTGGATTCCTATTGAGTCCACTGTTCTTGTCCTTGCTGCCTCTTGGGTCTCCATATCCATTTTGTAGTTAGTGTTTGAGGCCTTTGCTTCTCTCAGTTTTGTCGTGCTCTAGACCCTTTCTCTTTCTTTCTTGAAGTCTGATTGGTTGATGTCATGTTCCTCTTGTACCTTTGGTAGGTCTTGTTGGGCTTCATTGTTTTGCTTCGTGCACACAATATTTCCTCTAGCTAGTTTAGTTCTTGGTTTCGAGTCTATCTAACCTTCTTTGTGATCCACATTTGCATCCGCGTTTTCTGAGCTTCCACTAATGATTTTGGAAGCCATACTTTTAGAAGTCTTTTTGGTCCTGATTGTAATGAAGAGAAATTTTTGTTTTTCCTTACCTTCATGGTGTGAGTGACCTGTTGGCTTCTCTGATTCCCTCATTCGATCCTTGTGAACCCAGTGTTGATTATCATTTCCTGACTATGGGGATCGTGTAGTAGATTTCGATGTGGATGTTCTTTCCTTGGTGTAGGTAGTTTTAGGAGCATTGTCCTCACATTCTCTCTTGGATTCATCTTTCATGGGGAATGAAGGCACATGATCAAGTGACACATTCATATTTGTTGGTAATTCTAGCCTAGGGTATCCTTTGGGTGTGCTCTCAATTGATTCGTTTTCTAAATCCTCTTCTAGGGTTTCTTTCTCACGCTTAATGACTTCATGCATGGGAGGAAGTCTTTCTTCTAACAGGCTAAAGATTTCCTTATGCCCTATTTTGGCTGAGATGTAGCCTTGAGCTAGATGAATGCACACTTCATTCTCAATAATCCAATCTTGTCCTAGGATCAGGTTCTCTATTAAATCTTCATCTTTACATACCAAAACTCGTTGCTTCATAGTGGAATTTCTAAGGTGGAGGGATATAGGGTTTCTCCAACACATTCTATGACTTGGCCCCCAATGCCTATCATGTGAGCTTTGGTCAATTTTATGATCATTTGAAGATGTGTAATAACCATCATTCGTATGCAGCTGAGTGCTGCTCCTGAGTTTATCAATGCATCTATCAATAGGTATTTGGTAGCTCCAATCCCTAGGTTCAAATATGGTTGAAATGTGCTAAGGTTCTTTGTGTTGGCTTGTTGAACTTGATAGCTGGCCATGGGCATTGGTTCTTCCCCCTATAAATATCATTCATCCATTTGCCTTATCTATTCGTTTTGTTTCTTGATACGCTCTAGGGCTTCCTTGCGTGCTTCTTCTCTAATTCTCTCTTCCTCCTTTTTCTGATTTTGTGGTCCTACTAGTCGTGCTAACATCTAATCCATCAATGGTTTCATATATCACTTTACTCGACAACCACATGTAATTAGAAAATATATCTCCATCTAGTGTGGCTAGATTGACAGCTCCGCTTGTCGAGATCCTATTGATCAATAGGGGTCTGTATCCACATTTTTGTAGTTTCTTGGCATGTTTCTTCAAGGTATATACTAGTACTAAATCTCTCTTCTCTAGTTGCTTGGACAACTCATGTCCTATCCATTCATATAGTTGTGCTGTTATTAAAGTAGGCACCAAAAACTCGATTGGCAGGATTGCATTTTGTCCATACACTAGGTTAAATGGAGTTGTTCCAATGGCCATCTTTTATGCCACACGGAAGGCCCAAATCGCACGATGCAATTGTTTGTCCCAATCTGACCTTCCACTATTGACTATCTTTGTCAATACAGTGCACAACACTTATTGGAACTTTCTTCTCGACCATTGGCTTGAGGATGATACGGGGCTGATTTTTTATGAATCGCTAAGAATTCATTCATCAAGGACTCTATTACTTCATTAATTAAGTGCATTCCTCGATCACTTACTATCTCTATAGGTAGTCCAAAGCAAGTAAAGATGTGCTAAAAAAGAAACTTAGTTGTGGTCTGAGCATCGTTTTTTCTAGTTGCTTTTGCCTCTACCCATTTAATGAGATAGTCTATTGCCACTATTATGTACTCAGTGTGTGATCCTTTGGCTGGTGGATTAATGGGTCCTATGAAATCAATACCCCATTTGGAAAAGGCTCTCATACAAACCATAGGTCTCAAAGGCATGTCATCTCGTCTAATAGGGTACTTAGCTCTTTGGCATACTTCACAACTTTGTACGTAGGTGTCTGCATCCATATGTAGAGCTAGCCACCACAAGCTTGCAAAGAGAATCATTTTTACAGTTCTTTCAGCTGAGAAATGTCCTCTTGCGACACATGCATGTGCCATTTCTAATATGGGTAAGTACAATCCTTCATGCACACATAATCATAGTTGATTATCTTTCCCTCTCTTGAATTATTGTCTTCCCAAGATAACATAGTCTTTACTCATTTCTTCTAGGGCTCGCTTTCTAGCTAAACTTGTTCCTTCCTCATGATCTTGCGTCTTTAAGAATTTCACCAATGTTTTACTCCAGCCTAGTGTGATTGTAGAGAAGGGTAATGATGTATGGTCATCTGGAGTGGTTTCTTGACATTTCGTGCAACTCTCAACATACTCATGAACATCCTCAGGCACATCAGGCCAAAAGACTCCTAATTGTTTCAATTCTCTTAGAGTCCTCTGAGTTCCCTTGTGCATTCTCCATTTGTTTATGTGTGCGTGCTCAATCAAGTTCTTCTGTTCGTCTTCTTCTACACATCTAGACAATACACCGTTACGTTCTTTATGATACACACTTCCTGCTACAATGTGCAAGTTACATGATTGCAGAATTACCTTCCTAATCGCCTTGTTAATTGAGTGTTGTGGTCCATGGGTGAGTATTGAAATTAACTTTTTGCCCACTTAGGACATACTTCCAAATTGAATAGGTAAGTGTCTGGCAAATCGCCTGATACTGTGTTAGGTGGTTCTCCATGTGTTAACCTAGATAGATGATCAGCTCTCATGTGGGTATTTCCTTTTTTTCCTATCACTTTGAAGTCGAACTCCATTAGTAATAGAAACCATCTTACTAATCTCCCCGTGTTGCAAGGCTTATTGACTAAGTACAATAAGGCTTGATGATCTATGAAGAACTTGAACTTGTTGGCCAGAGGGTGGTGTCTGAATTTCTTTACTGCGTACACCATCCCTAAACCTTCTCGTTCCATAGTTGTATAGTTTCGTTTAGCTTGATTGAATTGTCTACTCGCATATGCAATAGGATGGTCCAATTTTCCTTCATCTACAGGTTGAGGTAGAATGCATCCAATTGCATAGTTGGAGGCATCTACATGAATGTGAAAAGGCTTATTCTAGTTGGTGTTTTCAGAATTGGTGTTGTGCTTAGTCTTTTTTTCACTTCATTAAACGCTTTCTCGCATTTGTCCATCCATGTGAATTGGCTCAACAATCCATATAATGGTTTGGCAATTATAGCGTACATGTGAATAAATCTTTGATAGTATCCACAATGACCCATAAATGCTTGCACTTCCTTCACATTTTTCGGCCTTGGAAGTTCGAGTATTACTTTGATTTTATCTTCGTCAACCGAGATACAATGTGTCCTAGGATTTTACCTTGTCTCACCATGAAGACACACTTCTCAATATTCAGGCACACTCTATATTGTCGACACTTTTCAAATATTCTTCGCAGCTCTGGAATATGTTCCTGTCTCCGATCTAAGTATGTGCATATGTCTTCTACATATACTTCCATACTCTTCCTTATGAATTCTTTGAAGACGTGACACATCAACCTTTGGAAAGTAGCACTGGCATTCGTGAGCCCAAGAGACATCATCCTGAAAGTATAGACACCCCATTCAGGCATGAATGCGGTCTTATGTTGGTCCTCCGTAGCAATAGCTACTTGGTTGTATCCAGAGAATCCATCCAGGAAGCTATAGACCTCCTTACCTGTGACTCTTTCCAAGAGATGATCAGTGATAGCTAATGGGTAGCTATCTCGGATTGTAGCTGCGTTTACTTTCTTCAGATTAATTCACACTCTTAGTTTGCCGTTCTTTTTGGTCACAATCACTAATGGTGATACCCATTCGGTGTGTTCTATCTCGTAAATGAATCCGGCTGCTAATAGCTTGTCTATCTCTTTCTTAATTTTTGCTGCATAGACATCATTATAAGTGTAAGGATGTTGCTTTGATGGTTTTGCATCAGGTGTTATTGGTATTCGATGAGAACAAATGGAGGGCTCTACACCTTTGAGGTCCGCATAGGTCCATGCAAACGCATCCCCATACTCTCGAATTAATCTGATCAATTCTTCTCCCTCCTCAGGTGACACATCTTTTACTATGTGAGTGCATGTTTCTTCTCCATCTTCCACAATCACTATTACTTTCTTCGTTTGTTCCTTATTGTCATATGCTTCTCCTTCTCTTGCCTCTCTCTTAGGCATCTGAATGGCTATCTTCCTCTCCTCTACTTCATATCTTTTGAAATGTTCTAGGACTTCAAACACATCTGGGGTTGGTTCAGTCTTAGCTATGGTTTCCTCGTGGTTCTGTCTCAAATGAGTTGCTTCTATTGCTAACACCTTGTTGTTCCTTCCTTGTCCTCGACTTTGATTGCTTCTAAATATCATTCCTCTGAATCAAATTCTGGTTCCATCTCTATGCTCTCGTACTCTTCCTTCCATTCCTTTTCTAATACTTCTCCTGCTTCTACCTCTTGAAGGACTACCATGTAAAGGCTTACATCATAACCCTCTTTGTCCACACATCCATTCATGGTCAGTACTTCTTCATTTAAGCATACGTCCAAAGTGGCTAGAATCTCCATCCAGCCATGTGGTTTGAATGCTTCATCATGAAAAACTTGGGGCATATACATAGGGTCCTCTACAGGTCGGTAATTTTGATGTCCAATAGGCCATCCTTGAGTTTGTTTCTCCTATCTCTTTGCTTCCTTACACATCCATAATTGGGCATCTTTGTGCATCCTGATTGGTGACTTGATCCCGCACTATGAATTGACAAATCATCCTCTTCCTTGTGTATGGGATTCCATTGTAGGGGGGTACATCCCTATACGCAAATGTATGCAAATTTATCTTGGTAGTAGTTCCTTGATGTTGTGGGTATAAAGCGTCTCTTTCCCAATCTTCTACCACCCTAAGTTGTCTCATGAATGGTTGCCCTAATATCATTTCATAGTTATTAGCTTTTCCAAATTGACATATAGCTAATGTGTGCTCAAAATCCCATATGTGTTGGTCGTAGGTCTGGCTTTCCCCATTTCTCCCAAATCTCTTTGGCTGCTATGCCTACTCCTGCCCCTGTGTCTAGTATGACCTTGGTCATGTATCCATTGTATGTGACAGGCAAACATGTGTTGCCCTCGTCTCCTTCGCTGAATTCTCCAACTTTATCCACAGGAATTTGCATATTAGAGGGGCCTTCACATTACTCATTTTCCTTTTTATTCTTCTCATGCTCTAACTTCAATTGTTCCACGAATTGTTTCCATATTTGGGGTTTGGCACGTAGTAATTCTTCCACAGTCAATCGACATTGTACCTTGGTCTTCTTGAGTTCAATTAGATTGTGAGAGGTCTTGCCTGAAGACTTTATTTTCCTTTCCTCATACTGGGGGGGCACGGAAGATTATGGATTCTTTCTCATATTCTCCCATGTAGTTTGGTAGGGTAGAAATGCTATGTTCCTCCTCCCTATTTCGGTTTAGCATAGAAACCTCTTCATATATGTCTTCCAAATTTGGAGTTAGCTGATCGTCTTCCACATCTAATTCCTCAAAAGGAGGTCTTGCATTTCCATTCTTTTTCCATCGGTCTTCTCAAATCCTAGTCCATAACTCTCTTGGCCAATCAGCCTCTAACTCAGGGGCTATGGATATTGATTTGTCCTGAGTGTTAAGTAATTCTTCCTTATTATCTTTCCCTTTTGGTTTTTGGACCTTTTTAAAACAATCATTGTATTGATTCTCAGAAATTCTTGTCTGTGGAAGGATAGGGATAGTTTTTTCTAGAGTGGCCTAAGATACCTCTATGAGATTCCTACATATAACAAGTCTCTCCTTTTCTATCTCCTCTTGTGGTAAAGTTTCTCGTGCTGCTCGATGTTTGGTCCACTCCTGATTCTGTCTTGGTAAGCTTTCAAGCACATGTCCAAATCCTCTGGTCTTGGGTCTCCTAAGATTGATCCTGGCTTGTTTGATTCTTGTGTCTGATGAGTAATTGGGTTTCCTTCTCTTATTTCAGGTTCCTTCGGTTTCTTACCGTCTCTGGTGTTCTTCTTGTCTTCCGTACTTTTGTTTTTCATCCATTTGTCTCTAAGTTTTTCCCTTCTATCCTTCCAACTTTGTGTTTTCTTTGTTTGGGTATTCTCATGTGGGTCTTCAGAGTCTTCCACTACCTATATTTTGGGTTCTAGGTTTTTGGTCTTTCCTTGCTCTGAGTCTACTTGTTTCCTCTCTGGTCCTTTCACTTGTGCTAGTGTGATAGCTTTTAAGGGTACTGTGTACTCTTTATCACTGCCTGATGATTCAATTACTTCAATCATATTGATTTGGGTTGTATCATGAGTCTTATTGGGATTCTTGGGGCAGTCCCTGAATAGATGTTCCTTTCCACATTCATTGCAGTACCCTTCCCAAGTCCTGGGGAGTGGTGGGTTATATGGCCAAGTGCACTCTCTTATGAAGTGGTCTCCTCCACATCTATAGCAAGATCCCTTTGTCACGGGTGGTCTAAGGGGTGGCCTCATGGGTGTTGGTGCCTTGGATGCGATGTACATTAGGGTTGCAAACTCTTGTCCATAGGTGTTGTCATATACCTCATAACCATAGTATTGTTGGTCATAAATTTGGTCATACTCCTACAAATTGGTGTCATAGGGATAGTATTCTCCTTGGGTTTTCTTGTATCCTTGATTCTTTGATTCTGTACTAGCTAATGGTGTAGCTGGTACTACGACTCTCTCCATGTTTTCCTCTGGTTGAGCATATTTAACTAGCACTACGTTCTGTGGAAGTGGTGGTTGTTGTCCTAACACTGGTTGAGGTTGTCCATATTGCCCCTGTTCATATGGTCTAGGTGCTCCATGTGGTCCTAGATAGGGATTGTATTTTGGAATCTCCCTTCCTGGCTCTCTAGGAGGGTATCCATATGGCCTATACTGAGGTTGATTTAAGGGTCTTGGCTGCCTGTTGAATGGGCAATTCTCAGTAGTGTGATTAGTGTATTTTTGTTCTATCTAGCAATACAAGGTGGGTCTTTGATGTGACTACCTATTGTATGGATGATCTTGAGGCATGCCTATTCCTCCTCTTGCACACATGTGAGATGGATGATCTCCACCGCATAGGCTACATCTTCGCAACATGGGTATTCTCATTGATGGGTGGTGGTAATTCCTTTGTCCATGGACTCCTAACTTCTTGGCCACTAGTTCTGCTAACTCCTCTACATTACTGGAGTTAGATGTCACTATACTTCTAGTGTCTTCAGATTTCCTAGGGCTTGGTGTACTTTTGAGATCGTCAGCTAGGTTGTCCTCTAGGTCAATACATTCTTGAAGACACTCACTCAATGTCTGGAACCGTTTCACATAGACTAAGGTTCTCAAAGTTTTGTTCGTCAGTCCGTCCAAGAATAGTGATATCATTTTTTACTAAGAAGGTCTTTTGATTGCTAGGCATCTATCGACATATTCCAAGTCAAAGCCGTCCCTGTGAGAGTAAGTCTGAAGGACTCATACTACACAAAGAAATCATCCACTTGCTCAGCCCATAAAACTTGTTTAAACTCAGCGATATGATCATAGGGTTCTCTTATTCCATCATAATGATTTCTCATACACTTGGCCACTTGAGTTGGACTTATTCTCCTTCTAGGTTCTGGTGGTCTAGGTATTACAGGGATTGCTGGTCTAATAGGAGGTATCCAATGATGCATTCCTGGTTGTGGTCTTGGCCTCACTGGTGGCCGAATCAGGTTGCCTAGTCCTGGGTGGGTTTGATTGTGTGACTGTACTCTTGGCATTGTAAATTCCACATGAGTTTGGTTAGGAACACTTCGTTGGCTCGTTTGTCCTGACATTGTATTCTTTGGCTCTTGGTGCATTCCAAAAGGATTTTGGGACGTAGTTGCCTGCTCTCGAGAAGGAAATACAGGCAACCCCATGTACTTCAACTGAGCCCTATCAAATGCATCCACTGGCCAATATGTTCTTTGGTTCTAGTCTAGGTAGGTGATTCTAGACTCATCTTCGGGATCCTTTAACTCATAGAAAGTCATTGGGCTTTCTTCCTATCCGTGTGTGGGTGAATCGGTTTGTAACAGTAAGTCTGACCCGTGGATTAAGTAGACATCTAATAGGTAATCATCTTGAGGTATCAAATCCCCTCTCAAGACTCGAGTCACCACTAATTTGTCTCTTGGTGTAGTTACTAACTCTTCAGGATCAGGTCTTCCCGAGTTTCCTTGTCTTTCCAATCCTCCTCTCTTGTTGATCTGGTCTGGGTGTTCTGTTACCACATAAATGTGACCTAATTTATCCATGTATATTCCTCCTTCATACTTGACTGCAGCCCTTGGCAGTATTGCTGATTTAGTAGAGTTCATCATCCTTGCTATTGACCTATTTAAGCCATCCAGGTAAATAGGGATTCCCTAGGGATTAATGGACACATATTGTAGAGAGGTGTGGTATTCCACCTCTACAGTCGACATGAAGTCCTCTCTAGGGACAGAACCTTGCATGTCTTCTAAGGCCATAGGTATCTCCTCCTCTAAATCACTAGAGGTGTCAGTATAGATAGAGTGATGACTTGCTTGGGTTGCACTTCCCACTAATGAAATGGCACTCCTCCGACTACTTAGTACTCGTCTTGATCTCAAGTTCATTCACCCTTTTGGGCCTATGTTGGCTTCCAACTTCCCCACAATTGACTCTTCAACTTCTCCCAATTTTGCCCTCCAAAGGCTTGATTGGTCCTAGACGATACCACTTTTGGCAATACCAGACAGACGATACGATACCAAAACTTCAGGCGATACGATACCACAAAATGACACGATACGATACGAGCATTTGCACGATACAATACTCAATTACTGGACGATATGATACTTGGTCACTAGACGATACGATACCAAATTTTTCACGATATGATACAGGAATAATGGACGATATGATACCAAATTTTTCACAATATGATACTGGAATAATGGACGATATGATACCAGAGGTTGGGCGATACGATACCGCTCAATCGACGATACGATACCATGACTAGGATGATACTATACCAGAGAGGTTGGGTGATACGATACCGCTCGATCGATGATATGATACTGTGATCGGGACGATACAATACCGAGTGGACCACGATACAATACCACCAGTTGATCATGATTGCGATACCAACTTGACAATACGATACCAAAATGGTATCACGATACCTCAATTGGGTATGTAGCGATATGATACCAGGTGAGTATCGCGATACTAGGGAATTTTGGTATCGCGATACCAAAACTCAACTGATTGTGATACCTCACCCAAAATCGCTCTAAATTCAAGAATTTTAGTGCAAAGATGTTTAGTTTTCGCCCTTCCTCACTCTTGACACTCTATATCACTAAAAAAACTCTCCAAAAACTCTCTGTTCTACCCCGCAATACTAGAAACATCTCTAATCATGGGTGGTGGTGTTTCTGAAGTAATTTTGATATTAAAAACTTGTGGTAGCCTACCTTCAAGGATGTCTTGCTTAAGATTTGAGCTCTCAAGGTTGCTTTTTAGCTCATACAATGTGATTCCACTCAGGTGATACCGATCACTGCTCGACTTACGATACCAGTTCTCAAACATGTGTCAAATGAACTGAATGTTTTTTGTTTTTATAGTTTTGGATACCTGAGGCCTACTCTACACTCATTTTGATATTTTTTTTGGGATTTTTCTTGATGTTTCCAACTTCTTACTACTCTACTCCTCTCTCTAACCTAACCCTAACTCTTCCCTTCCTTCTTCACTCCTAACCCTAAACCTCAAAACGCATTACACACACCTCAAGAGTGTGAAGTAATGTGCTGAAGTGCTTGACTACTTTCCATTGAACAAATTCACCTCTAAAAGTATGATTTCTTCACTCCAGAGCTATAACCATCATGAAGGCACCTTGCTTAAGTTTGTTCCCCAGTAACGGCACTAAAAACATGTGTTCCTAATTCGTGAAGCCTTAGGGACTTGTGTCGATGAGACTAAATCTCAATCGCCCCACAAGTACGTATAATGATGGATCGATACACGTTTAATTATCAATCCGAAGAACCATATGGACCAAGCATATGAAGACATGTGCACACATGATGGAAAGTGAAGTGGCTAGGCTACAATGCATGTGAAAAGACTTGACTACCTCTCCTACTCACTAAGTCTGAGAAAATGTATGCAGCGATACCACTTATAGCAGTAAGCAGAAATTCAAACTTTTCTCCCAGCTCAAAACTCTGAATTTAGCCAATAGTGGGTTCATTTTGAAGCTCTCGACAAGACGCATCTATAGGTCATATTTCCACTTGAATCTGACAAACGCTCTTCAAGTTCTACACAAAACAGTGAATGCTAGGAAACACCAACACTCGCTCTGCAACTCGTGGTGGATCACACATACACTACAATAGTTCAAAAATGGCGAGAAAGGATAGATACTGGTCCTAAACACACATTCCAAGCATCACACACACACACACACAAAATATCATGGAGAAGGTGAAAATCAACAGGAAAGAAGAAAATTCGATTTTCTGCTCTTCTTCTTTGCAATGGCAAAAAGTTCTCCCAAAGAGTCACAAAGTGACTTATATACATGTGCCCTAAAAATGGCCCTTTCACACAAGAGACCGACACTTTATTGACTACTCTCTAATTTCCCACTATTTTACAAGAGTTATGTTACAAGGATTTGGGGCTTATGCATCTAGAGGACTCCTCTGGTGCATTTACATAGTTTCGAGGGAATTTCCTAGAATTTGGAAGAAGAAATTTATGCCCATTAATTTGAAAATTTTGGAGCTCCTCTTTTGTGCCTCTTTTCTTTGCAACAAATATTTATAGGAATATGATACTCCTCAATGCTAGTCTCTCTTGGACAACACTTAAAATGTCCTACTGTGCAATCAGAGCACTCACCCATCACACATTTGTACTGGTGGAATATGGTATCATTTTGACATGGACATAGAATACTCTCTATAATGCTGCTAATTGATTGAAATGTATTTGTTGAAGCATTGCACCTTGATGTCTTCCCTACTTGACAAATAGAACAGTCACAAGTACAGAGACAACTATGCACGCCAGATCTTGATTGACATACGAGATTGATTGCATCCTTAAGGTATGACATTTGAATGTGATAAATGCAGCAACATGTGAATCCATCTTTCAATATCTTAACAAAATATGGCTTCAATGATTTGGACTTTTGAAGCTAGATACTTATCATTGGATGGCATTGTTTTAAGCGTATAAATTGCTCCATATACATTACACAAACAAGTGGCTATTAGTAGTCATTAATTGGCTTGTTACCAGTTTGCTATTACTGAGTAGCTGGTTCTGGTTAGTTGTTACAAGGTGTTAGCTTGTTACTAGTTAGCTATTACTAAGTAGCTATTTCTTACTTAGTTGTTCGTAATTAGCTATTACTATTTAGCTTGTTACTAGTTAGTTATTACGAAGGAGCTAGTCCTTGGTTAGTTGTTTGTAATAGGTGATTACTAATTAACTTGTTATCGATTAGCTATTACTAATTAATTGGTTCTTTGTTAGTTGTTACTAATTAGCTATTACTAGTTAGCTTGTTATGTGGGCAACATATGTGCTTAACATGTAATCTCAAGTGGATTTTGTGATTAATCATCATACATGTATCTCATCCTTAGTGGTTTTATGTGTGTGAAATAATTTTATTGGTCTATGTTCATCTTAAATGCTTGTAAAATCAAAGGATTATCTATATTCTTTCTACTATGTGAATCTATAGAAATCGGGATTCACTCTTCAAGGGGCACAAATGCAAAAATTTGAATCTAGCTTTGGATATCTCTTCCTTATACAAAATAATAGACTTAAGGCACTCATAGCATTGAAAAATCTTATTCCTATCCATAGTTACATACAAATAAAGATTTCTATCTAAAAATGATGAATTCTTTAAATGTTATGATGGGATGGAGAAGATTAATGAATGTTCTGATCTTTGTGTCATAAATCTTTGAGTACATTGATAAAGAAGGAGCTAGGGTCTTAGTATACTCCCTTGATTAACAATTTAGTATATGAGGTTGTTAGTCCTTTATGAAATAGTGATTGGAGAGGAAAACTCCAAAGTACAACAAACAAATACCCATATTGTTGCAGAGAAAAGCTTATAGTATGCTACACATTGTGGGGCACACATGCTGAGGATAAATGTTCATGAGTAACATGCATAGAAGCTATGGATGGATGTAAAAGGCGTTGAGATACTAATGTGGTATAATGTACATATCCTACCAAGAAATCACCTAAGCTAACTAGAAAGACCACAACGAGGAAGAAAGACTACATTTCTACCCATCCAATGCCACCCATATATACACCTCCAAGTCGATGGGGACATGTGTCCAAGTCATATGGATGCTTATTGAGACCTCCACATGGGTTTGTAAAAGCAAGCAATCGCATGGGATCATGTGAAATCACGTGGGTTTCTTAAGTGCGGAAGCTCTAGACCTACACACATACACCTTCGTGGTGTCTAGAAATAACTATGTCTTCGAGGGCTAAGGTATGGGCACCTACACATTCAAGGTGTCTATAAATAAATATATCTTTAAAGACTAGGGATCCACTCCTTAGAATAAATATATTCAATTGGAGTGGCTTTCCCAAGGGTTTCTCAATGAAACCCAAGGGTTCTCCAAAGGGTTTTGAACCCATAGCCATACAATAGTCTCCTTCCTAATTCTCTTGTGCTTCTTTCTCTCTTGGTCTTAATTGAAGTTGAAGGTTAGAGAGATTATGGAGCCATGCCTTCATGGGCATCAAGAGCCTATCGTTGGAGATCGAGAAACTAGGAGAGTAGAAGTGTAGATTCTAGAAGTACATAGGATGTACTCCAATAGATTTCATGCACCATATGTACAATAGCTTGACCAAATAGAAAATGGATTCGATTATGGAAAAGATTGGTTTAAGTCTGAGGGATTACATGTGTATTATGAATTCATGTGTGCACATGACAAGACAAAGATAAAGAGATGGAGCAATGGAAACCTTGATCAAGCAAAAAAAAGATTACACGCTCTTTTGTTCACTTCAATTCCCAATTTGCTCTCCAAAAATAAGCTCTCTAGCTCCTTTTATAGTTCCTTTTACCTTTTGGCCCTATCTAGACCTAGTGTCCAACCTAGTTAATAAATAGGTTCCTAGGCTGATTTGGAGGCTCAAACAAGCTCTAAAAGATATGGAAACTTGTACGTACTTATATGTAATACTCCTCAAGCTTGATGACTCCTCAGCTTGCACAAAATGGAGTAAGAATTATCAAAAACAATATTTACGATGGTGTGTAGTGATTAAAATCAATGTTGTAAAAGAGTTATCAATTAAAAAACTAAGTAGGCCTAGTTTTTCAGTGTTCGTTGAATACTCTACCTACTTGGTCCTGCTTGACTCTCACTCTACTTTGGCTCTCTCTGATGGCTTCCTTCTCTTGTAACTCCACTTTGTTTACCGTGGCTGCTTCCAACAGTGGGCACGTACACCTTCAAGGTGTCTAGAAATAAATATGTCTTCAAAGTCTAGGATCCAATCCTAAGAATAAATACCTAAGTTTGAGACCATTCAATGGGAGTGGCTTTCCCAAGGGTTTCTCAATGAAACCGAGGGGTCCTCCAAAGGTTTTTGAACCTTTAAATCCATGCAATTGAGCCCCTTGAACCCATAATCATATAAAAGTTTCCTTCCTAATTCTCTTGTACTTCTTTCTATCTTTATCTTAATTGAAATTGAAGGTTAGAGAGATGATGGAGCCATTCCTTCATGAGTGTCAAGAGCCTATCATTGGAGATCGAGAAACTAGGAGAGGAGAAATGTAGATTCTAGATGTACATATGATGTATTCCAATACATGTCATGCACCATGTGTACAATAGGTTGACCAAATAGAAAACGGTTTGATGATGGAAACAGATTGTTTTTAGTGTTAGGGATCCCATTAGTAAGCATCATGATTGGAAAAAGAGTGAACAAGTAAGCATCAAAAGGTCATTTGACACTCCTTGAGGGGACTCTAGTTAATCTAGAAAGGTGATCCACCCTAAGGTGAGTCTTGGCTTTTGTAACCATGACTTCAAAGTCATATTCCATTAGCAAGAGGAACCATCTTACTAATCTGCCAGTGTTGCAAGATTTGTTCACTAGATAGAGTAATGCTTGATGGACTGTAAAAAATATAAACTTATTTGCAAGAAAATATTGTCCAAACTTTTTAATCACATATATCATGCTTATTCCTTCTCTTTCATTAGTGGTACAATTTCATTCAGTCGCGTTTGGTTGTCTACTAGCATTAGCAATAGGAAGGTCCATATTACCTTCACTAGTAGGTTGTGCGAGTACACACCCAATAGCACAATTGGATGCATCCACATGAACATGAAATGGCTTGTTCAAATCTAGTGTAGTTAAGACTGGTGCTGAACATAATCATTGCTTAAGATCATTAAAGGAGTTTTCATATTCATCCATCGACTCAAAGTTACTAAAAAAGGATTATAGAGGCTTTGCAATGATTGCATACATATGAATGAAACATTGATAATAGCTCTACAATAGCTCTACAATAGCTCTAACTTTATCCTCGTCCATGGATATTCCATTCTTTGACACTATGTGTCCTATGAATCTTTCCTTGCTAACCATAAAAAACACTTTTTGGGGTTCAGATATGTCTAATGTATGGAGATTAAGATTAAGGGTATACTCATGGTGCATGCATTGCCTTCCATCACTGGTTGTCATCGACATGATCTTCAATATCACAAACCATCCATGTGCAGGGCACATGGGGCTCGATATCTGGATCAATTCAACCACCCACATGTTCCCATGGATCTTTCTGCACTGAGACATACCTAACGACAAGTCTGTCATGTCCTCCCCTAACATTCCCTCAACCATGGGAACAAAACTAAGAAAAAAAAAGAAGCTAAACAAAGCAGGCCCTTTTTCTATTGGTCATACATGCATAAATAGTGGTCGTGCTAACGTAAAGGGACTAAATCATGGCTACTTTCAAAAACCATGTGAATCAAGGGTGGAAGCTCTCTTTGTGACACGAAAACCTTGGATTTTGAACAGGTTTATAACACCACGAAAGTGGGAGTTTGTTATTTCATTTCTAATGGTGAATGATTCTAACACCCCAATGCAACATGTGACCATGTATAGGTCAATAATTGGTCCTCTCTTGTATGCGAATATGACAAGACTAGATATTGCACATGTAGTTGGAGAGTTATCTCAATTAACATGTTAGTTCTCTAACACCAATGCAATGTCCATCTAGCCTTGAATACCCATGAATCAAATGCAAGGATTGAACTTGAGATATTTCCTCATAATCCCAAGCCTTCTCCTTATTCACCTCGTCAAACCTCACTTTCAAGAAGAGTCATGTGATATTTCTCCGTTTTGACCCTGACAAATGTCCCCTAAGAAATTCCACAACATCTGCAACACACTTCAACATTGCACCGTGAGGTTTAAGTTGTTCATGGTTTAGCACCCTTTTCACAACTACACCTACACCATCATGTTCTCCTTTCCCTTGCCCTGAATCAAAGAAGTTCCATATCATAGTCACGCCTCTTAGCCCTGGATATCTTCCTACAAACTAATATGGACATTTAGCTTTAAATTGAGAAGCTTCACCATCTCACCATACCCAATGTTGGCTTAAGTCAGGGTTTAGCTCTCTCAACCATTGCCAATGTAATTGGAAACAATGTTGCACAAAAAGGGTGTCATGCTTCTTGTCATCGGATATGAAGACGTGGATTACCTTTTTAGGAATGCCCTCCAAATGAAAATGTGTGATATGCACAAAAATAATTATGTGTAGAGACCACCAATGCATAGATTGTATTTCATTTTGCTCACAAAATGTATAGTTTTCTTGCAAAATCAACCACTGAAACCACAACATCGCCTAGGAATTCAAAGACATACATCTTAAACTAGTTCACTTGCCATAAATAAATGAAATTGTGCTTGATAAATTCTTTAGAGTTTTCTCAAATAATCATGTTACAACTTTAGGACTCATCTCCCTCTTTATCAATTTTTTCTTTTTACAAACTTGTCCTTCATACTTTGACTCAACATCTTCAGAGATATTGTGTACCTAAGTTGTGAAGCCTTAGGGACGTGTGGATGAGACTAAATCTCAATCACCCCACAAGTGCATATAATGATGGATCGATACACGTTTAATTATCAATCTGAAGAACCATATGAACCAAGCATATGAAGACATGTGCACACATGATGGTAAGTGAAGTGGCTAGACTACAATGCATGTGAAGAGACTTAACTACATCTCCTACTCACTAACTCTCTAAAAATGTATGCAGCGATACCACTTACAACTATAAGCACAAATTCAAATTTTTCTCCCAACTCAAAACTCTGAATATGGCCAATGGTCAGTGCAATCTGAAGCTCTCGACAAGATGCATCTATTGGTCGTATCTTCACTTGAATTTGACAAACACTCTTCAAGTTATGCACAAAATAGTGAATGGCAAGAAACACCAACACTCGCTCTGCAAGTCGTGGTGGCTCACACACACACTACAGTAGTTTGAAAATGGCCGAAAGGGATAGATACTAGTCCTACACACACATTCCAAGCATCACACGCACATAAAAGATCATGGGGAAGGTGAAAATCAGCAGGAAAGAAGCAAATTCGAATTTCTTCTCTTCTTCACAATGGCAAAAAGTTCTCCCAAAGAGTCACAAAGTGACTTATATACATGTGCCCTAAAAATGGTCCTTTCACACAAGACATCGGCACTTTATTGACTACTCTCTAATTTCCTACTATTTGACAAGAGCTATGTTACAAGGATTTGGGGCTTATGCATATAGAGGACTCCTCTAGTGCATTTACATAGTTTCGAGGGAATTTTCTAGAATTTGGAAGAAGAAATTTTATGCCCATTAATTTGAAAATTTTGGGGCTTCTCTTTTGTGCCTCTTTTCTCTGCGACACTCTCCCCCTCTTTGTCTCTCTCGTCCCTTGACATGCTTTGCTTCTTGTCCCTAGTTCTATGCCTATAGACGATCTGGTTCCTGATTAACTGATAGCTTCTTTATAATTGCCCACTGCCAGCTCCTGTGGAAGTTGTAATAATCTAGTTTTACGAGTGGTCAAGGAACTGATCATAACTCGGGACCTCTTGCATTGGTTTTGACCTCTTCTTTTCTTTTCTCTTTCTACAACCCGTGGACTACAATATATTTGTACTCTAATTTCCAATCACCTCTTTAACTCTGGGTTGCTGTGTTAAGTCGAGATGCCACACACGTAACCAGTGGAAGGTGTGAAGGTCTAGATTTTCAGCCTTCGATTTGGAGCTCTCGAAGATCAAAAGGTTGAAGCACTTTCCCAGGGCTCAGGATCTGCTGGATGTCTTCTTGCACTTCTTCATGGATAATTGCTGGTCTTGATCCGTCCTTGCTTGTGGCATGCTTCCCACTGTTGTGTTTTCTGGGGCCTGTTTACTTCTTTGCACTGCATGCCTCACTTGGTCGACCTTACGTGTCATCTAAGCTAGCATTACGTTTTAAAGGTCGTGTTCTTAAATCTTCTTTGACATCCTTTGGGACCTGATGCATTGCTTAGCCATTTCATTTCTTTCCACCGCATGCACCTGGTGGATGAGGAAGCTGTATGCAACCTCCCATGAAAAGTCGTGGTTGTTATCTTTTCTTATTTCCATTCCTCAGGAACTGGTTCTTTGGTGTTGTTGCCTGATGCGTGCCCCTACGGGGCTTTGGGTAGAGGGAGGTTCTTTCTTATTGAGTTTATTTTTTATTGATCTGTTTCGGTCTTTGATCTTCTTCTTCTTCTTCTCTTTTTGTTTGATTCTCCCTCCACACGTCCCTCCTCCTAAACTCTGTCATCCTCGACAGGCTTTTTGTGGCGACGTGCATATGTTTGGATGACTTTCTACTCTCTATGGTTAAGCAAATTTGCTTGACATATCATCAATTCCTTCCATTGACTTGACTTTACACCGTCATCTGGTGCCTGTCTATGGTCTACAAAAAAGCTTAGTTCGTAGGCCACCAATCACACATTTAAGTTAGAAGATATTTTTGCAAATATTTCGGAGTCCATTTCAAAAAATCCTGTAAAGAATGCCTGTTCAAATGTTTGCATATATGGACTCGGCAAAAACATAAGTCTGGAGTATATGGCCATGAGCATTAAACGACTAGGGATAGTAGATAAATAAAAAACTAGTGCATCTGATCCTTGGTTAATTTTGATGAAGTTCAAAAAGGTATACTGAGTGTGTTGAAATACCTTTATTAATATAAGTAGCATACTCAAGATTTTGTTTGTCATCTTAATGGCTAAATTCGGTATTGTGGCATATCTGGCGATCCAAAACTTGATAGTCTTCACCATGTATTCTTTCGTCGATAAGTAGTTACTTCGTGGGCTTGGTAATAGTGGATAATTTAGCCATTGATTTCTTAAGCTTCCATGGCATTGTGCTTCCCAAAATTGCGTACAAGAGTGTCATCTAGGTATTGGGCAAAAAGAAGGGTTGATTTGAAGCACATATGGTGCTGATTCCCAGTGTATTCAGTGTATTCGTAGCATAGGATTCTTTTCCAAAGACTTGTGTCTCCAAACATGATTTGCCTTATCCAATTCCTCTTGTGTATTGGTGAATGGCTGCATGCTGAATTGCAAATCGCTATTTGGTTCTTTATTGGTGGTCATCTTTATATATTGGCGTGTTTCTTCTTTGAGTAACCCATAGGGCACATTGAAAGGCTTCAAAATCTGTTGTACACTCTTGCTCTCAATCTTTGCCTCTCTCATTACTTTGACCACCTGTTCTTCAAATTCTTTCGTAAGCTGGGACACCAGTAGTGCCCGCTCATTTGGGCTTAGTTCTGCAATAACCCCATTATGTCTTTAAGTTTGGGTCTCTATTTCCGCCCTTACCGGTGAATGATGCATGGGTGGAGAAAGAGGGCGTACCTCAGTCTCCTCAATAGCGGCTATGGATCTTGGAACTATTGGTGTCCCCATGGTTACCTATTGTTTTATTTGAGCTTTTAATTTGACAATGAGTTCATCCTTTGCTTTGATTTATTCAATGGCTCGCATGATTGTGTCCTTGTTCTTCAGGAGTTCTTCTCCTATGTCAGCCAGTTGGCTAGTGTCTTCATTGCATTGCTCAAGGAATTTATTCTCTACCACCTTCCATTTTTTCCTAAGTTCACTAGTGTCTTCCATATATCTTTTTTCCCATTCCGCTATGATGGCTTGCTCTTTTTTCAACTGATCATCATACTTTGCGATTTGCTCCTCCAATTCTTTTGTGTTGCTTGTGGTCATTTCGGTAGTTTCGATGGGTTGGTTACATAATATGGCAATCATAAGCTCTTTATTCCTATTCCTTAAAGTGTCTGTTTCCTCCATATATACTTTGATTTGACTTTCGAGCAACTTATTTCGTGCATTCATTCTTACTTTCTCCGCTTCACTAGCTTCATATTTTCTTTGCAGCTCATTAAATTGATCTCTAAGCTGTTGGTTCTCCATCGCTAGCATGGTACTTTTGTCTTTTGCTTCTTTGGCTTCTGATTACTTGGTCGAGACTGCCTATTGAGCTTGAATTAACTATGGAGATAAGCTTTCACTTATTACCTGAAATTGGCTTTTCTCTCACATGGCCTTATCATAATCTACATTTGCTTCAAGCATTAGGTGTTCAGTGTAAATAGCAGTTTGTATAATTTGCTTGATGACTCGCTTGAATTTAGCAACATCCACATTCAGCCATGTTTTGGGGATGTTTGGTTCTTCCCCTGTTCGTATGTCTCTTCCTTGTTCCATGTGTATGGTTTCGTTGTGCAGTTGTCTTATTTGTAGGTGCATCTCTCACTCTCTTTGCTCCTCTTCATTGTTGGTCAATTTGGTAGCACTGCCTTTAAAAGTGACATCCGAATGAGAGGGCTCCGCTACCACCCTGACTGGTGTGAAGGGCTCGGACTCCTCCATTGTTTCCTCTACTTTTGTCCGTTCGTGCTCTTCCTTTGGTCTCTTTATTGGAGCTACTCCTTCTAAATACGTCTCTATGATCTGAATGTTTGTTTCTTCATTCATTTTAATTATATGAATTCCTTTTTTAGGTGATCCCGACCTTGTTTTTTCTGTGTTAGTGTCATCAGGAATCGGATCTATCTTTGTGCCTTCCACCCCAAAGTCATCTGGTACTTGATTTAATTCCTCCCAATGCCCATCAACTTTTGAGTCACTTTTGATGTCCACATTCAAGATAGATGGTTCTTGCTCATCTTGCATATCAGACGATGAACTAGAGTTGGCCAATCCCAACTCTCTATATCTACGGATCTTAGTCAGCCTTTTTCTTTGCTCAGTGTCTTCATGAGACTGGAGGTAATGATGACCTTGAACCGGTAGGTTTACCTGACCTTCCATGTATTGATGAGTTGCTTCCATGGCTCCAGTTAGTTCCTCGTCTCTAATTGGCATATTGTCTTCTAGCCTTGTCCTTGGAAGTACATGTATCCTTTTTGACGCTGGAATGGCTTCTTCTGCCTTCATCATCTCTGGTAGTCTTTTGGTACCTCTCATTCTCGATTGAGAGCTGGTTTCAACTTCTTCCACTATTTTTAATCCTTTGTTTCTTCTTGGAACCGTGGGTATCTTCGCATACTTAGCCATTTCTTTAGATGAGGGAATCTCTTTCAAATGTTCCCAAATGCCTAGTGCATGATAGATAAGTATTGTTAATGCAATGCTTCCGTTCAAAAAATTCTTATGGTTCCACTACTTCTTAGCTTCAAAAAGGCGTTCTTGAATATATGATGTCATATTCACTTGGTTCCCTATCTATTTGATGGCATGAGATAGCATCTGCACTATGATTTTTTGTGATGCGATCTATTAATGCATATTTGGAAAGCAAAAGTGTTGATGAATCAATCTGACTTCTTCTTCTATATCGACACGATTGATATCCGTGAATGTTTGTGTTTTAGCACCTCGGCTTTCATCTTTCAGAACTGTGTTTCCATCCTTTTCCCACCTGAAGGCTTCCTTGATCAAATCATGGGTAAACTGAATGATTACCCACTCTCCTGCCGTGTCTAGAACTCTGACTTTAGGTACTAACGGGTCATTTTAAGCTGGCCGCAGGGTGTTCATCACCTGTGTGCATCGCTGGAAGTCGGGTTTGTAGATTGGTAGTTCAAAGTACTTCTGAATACCTGCTTTCTTCATTATGTCTATAGTTGACGAAAGTTCATGCACAACTTTGAAATCTTGGGACATCACCAGAATTTGATGGTCTGTGTCCATAATCTTGATTGTCACTAAGAACATATAGTCCCCAGCGGGTTGATCCTCCCGAAACGAGTGACCTTTCGCTTTTGTTACACTCTGTAAGTGAAACTCTAGCACCTCTTCTTGAACAGTCACTTCGGAATCCTCAGAAGCCATCTTCACTTGTATTAGAGAGATCATCAGCTTCTAGTAGAAATCAAGTTGTGTGTTATGTGTGGCTTAGTGGCATTTTGCTTATTGCATCACTCCGTTTCCCCTTGTTTAAGTAAGTAAGGTCTCTTACCACACTTCTTTTGATTTATATTCCTGAAAGAAAACAAAATTTAGTTTTATTTGAAGCATTTATTTATTTACACTGTAGGTTCATTCCTATGGAAGTAGAATCTAGGATCTATTCCCAGGTTGGAAATGTGCACGACTAGTTTCGTTGAAAAGATTATGTGCCAAATGCATGGCCTTGTAATGTGACCTTGGCATGCATATTCTAGGTGCAATCGACTCTTCATGAGTGCAAGTGTATTCGTGTTGAGTCCGCTGTTCCTATCCTTGCTGCCTCTTGGGTCTCCATATCCATTTTGTAGTTAGTGTTTGAGGCCTTTGCTTCTTTTTCAGTTTTTTCATGCTCTAGACCCTTTCTCTTTCTTTCTTGAAGTCTCATTGGTTGATGTCGGGTTCCTCTTGTACCTTTGGTGGGTCTTGTTGGGCTTCATTGTTTCGCTTCATGCGCACAATATTTCCTCTAGCTTGTTTAGTTCTTGGTTTCCAGTCTGTCTTACCTTCTTTGGGATCCACATTTGCATCCGCATTTTTTGGGCTTCCACTAATGATTTTGGAAGCCATACTTTTAGAAGTCTTTTTGGTCCTGATTATAATGAAGAGAAATTGTTGTTTTTCCTTGCCTTCATGGTGTGAGTGACCTGCTTCAGTGTTGGCTTCTCTGATTCCCTCATTCGATCCTTGCGAACCTAGTGTCGATTAGCGTTTCCTCAGTGTGGGAATCGAGTAGTAGATTTGGATGTGGATGTTCTTTCCTTGGTGTGGGTAGTTTTAGGACCATTGTCCTCACATTCTTTCTTGGATTCATCTTTCATGGGGAATGAAGGCACATGATCAAGTGACACATTCATATTTGTTGGTAATTCTAGCCTAGGGTATCCTTTGGGTGTGCTCTTCATTGATTCGTTTTCTAACTCCTCTTCTAGGGTCTCTTTCTCATGCTTGATGACTTCATGCATGCAAGGAAGTCTTTCTTCTAACAGGCTAAAGATTTCCTTATGCCCTATTTCGGCTGAGATGCAGCCTTGAACTAGATGAATGCTCACTTCATTCTCAATAATCCAATCTTGTCCTAGGATCAGGTTTTCTATTAAATCTTCATTTTTACATACCAAAACTCATTGCTTCATAGTGGAATTTCTGAGATGGAGGGATATTAGAGCTTCTCCAACACATTTTATGGCCCCTAATGCCTATCATGTGAGCTTTGGTCAGTTTTATGATCGTTTGAAGATGTGTAATAACCGTCATTCGTATGCAGCTGAGTGCTGCTCCTGAGTCGGTAATGCATCTATCAACTGGTATTCGGTAGCTCTAATCCCTAGGTTCAAATATGGTTGAGATGTGCTGAGGTTCTTTGTGTTGGCTTGCTGAACTTGGTAATTGGCCATGCGAATTGGTTCTTCCCCCTGTAAATATCGTTCATCCGTTTGCCTTATCCATTCTTTTTGTTTCTTGATACGCTCTAGGGCTTCCTTGCGTGATTCTTCTCTAACTCTCTCTTCCTCCTTTTTCCGATTTTGCGCTCCTACTAGTCGTGCTAACATCTGATCCGTCAAGGGTTCCATATATTGCTTGACTCGACAACCAGTTATGTAATTAAGAAGTATATCTCCATCTAGTGTGGCTAGATTGATGGTTCTGCTTGTCGAGATCCTATTGATCAGTAGAGGTCTATATCCGCTTTTCTGTAGTTTCTTGGCATGTTTCTTCAAGGTATATACTAGGACTAAATCTCCTTCTTTCATGCCTTTGTCTTTGATGTGTGCATCATAATATGCTTTCTGTCTCCTTTTAGCGGCATAAATTCTTGCAACAGCTTGTAGTCTTGTTTCATGTAACTTCTCAATCTGCTCTAGTTGCTTGGACAACTCATGTCCTATCCATTCATACTGTTGTGCTATTCTTAAAGTAGGCACCAAAAAATCGATTGGCAGGATTGCATTTTTGTCCATACACTAAGTTAAATGGAGTAGTTCTAATGGCCATCTTGTATGCCACATGAAAGGCCCAAATTGCATGATGCAACTGTTTGTCCTAATCTGACCTTCCACTATTGACTATCTTTGTCAATACAGTGCACAACACTTTATTGGAACTTTCTGCTTAACCATTGGCTTGAGGATGATATGGGGCTGTTTTTTTACGAATCACTAAGAATTCATTCATCAAGGACTCTATTACTTTGTTAATGAAGTGCGCTCCTCGATCACTTACTATCTCTATAGGTAGTCCAAAGCGAGTAAAGATGTGCTCAAAAAGAAACTTAGCTGCGATCTGAGCATCATTTTTTCTAGTTGCTTTTGCCTCTACCCATTTAGTGAAATAGTTTGTTGCCACTATTATGTACTCAGTGTGTGATCCTTTGGCTGGTGGATTAATGGGTCCTATGAAATCAATACCCCATTTGGAACTTGGCTCTCATGCAAACCATAGGTCTCAAAGGCATGTCATCTTGTCTAATAGGGTACTTAGCTCTTTGGCATACTTCACAACTTCGTACATAGGTGTCTGCATCCATATGTAGAGTTGGCCACCATAAGCCTACAAAGAGAATCATTTTTATAGTTCTTTTAGCTGAGAAATATCCTCTTGTGGCACCTGCATGTGCCATTTCTAATATGGGTAAGTACTCTCCTTCATGCACACATAGTTGTAGCTGATTGTCTTTCCCTCTCTTGAATTATTGTCTTCCCAAGATAACATAGCCTTTACTCATTTCTTCTAGGGCTGGCTTTCTAGCTAAACTTGTTCCTTCCTCATGCTTTCGTGTCTTTAAGAATTTCACCAATGTTTTACTCTAGCCTGGTGCGAATGTAGAGAAGGGTAATGATGTATGGTCATCTGGAGTGGTTTCTTGACATTCCATGCAACTATCACCATACTCATGAACATCCTTAGGCATATCAGGCCAATAGACTCCTAATCTTTTCAATTCTCTTAGAGTCCCGTGAGTTCCCTTGTGCATTCTCCATTTGTTTATGTGTGCTTTCTCAATCAAGTTCTTCTCTTTGTCTTCTTCTACACATCTAGCCAATACACCATTAGGTTCTTTATGATACACACTTCCTGCTACAATGTGTAAGTTACGTGATTGCAGAATTTCCTTCCTAATCGCCTTGTTAAATGAGTGTTGTGGTCCATGGGTGAGTATTGAGATTAACTTTTCTGCCCACTTAGGACATACTTCCAAATTGAATAGGTAAGTGTGTGGAAAATCATTTGATCCTCCGTTAGGTGGTTCTCCATGTGTTAACTTAGATAGATGATCAGCACTCATGTGGGTATTTCCTTTTTTTTTATTATCACTTTGAAGTCGAACTCCATTAGTAATAGAAACCATCTTACTAATCTCCTCGTGTTGCAAGGCTTATTGACTAAGTACAATAAGGCTTGATGATCTATGAAGATCTTGAACTTGTTGGCTAGAAGGTAGTGTCTGAAATTCTTTACTGCGTACACCATCCCTAAACCTTCTCGTTCCATAGTTGTATAGTTTCGTTCAACTTGATTCAGTTGTCTACTTGCATATGCAATAGGATGGTCCAATTTTCCTTCATCTGCAGGTTGAGCTAGAATGCATCTAATTGCATAGTTGGAGGCATCTACATGAATGTGAAAAGGCTTATTCTAGTTGGGTGTTTTCAGAATTGGTGTTGTGCTTAGTCTCTTTTTTTGTTCATTAAACACTTTCTCGCATTCGTCCATCCACGTGAATTGGGTCAACAATCATATAATGTTTTGGCAATTATAGCATACATGTGAATAGATCTTTGATAATATCCACAATGACCCATAAGCGCTTGCACTTCCTTCGCATTTTTCGGTCTTGGAAGTTTGAGTATTACTTTGATTTTATTTTCATCAGTAGAGATTCCATTCCGAGACACAATGTGTCCTAGGATTTTACCTTGTTGCACCATGAAGACACACTTCTCAGGATTCAGACACACTCTATATTGTCGACACTTTTCAAATATTCTTTGCAACTCCGGAATATGTTCCTGTCTCCGGTCTGAGTATGTGCATAAGTCATCTACATATACTTCCATACTCTTCCTTAGCAATTCTTTGAAGACGTGACATGTCAACCTTTGGAAAGTAGCAGGGGCATTTGTGAGCCCAAAAGGCATCATCCTGAAAGCATAGAAACCCCATTCAATCACGAATACAATCTTATGTTGGTCCTCCGTAGCAATAGCTACTTGGTTGAATCCAGTGAATCCATCTAGGAAGCTATATACTTCCTTACGTGTGACTCTTTCATCACGAATACAATCTTATGTTGGTCCTCCGTAGCAATAGCTACTTGGTTGAATCCAGTGAATCCATCTAGGAAGCTATATACTTCCTTACGTGTGACTCTTTCCAAGAGATGATTAGTGATAGGTAATGGGTAGCTATCTCGGATTGTAGCTACGTTTACTTTCTTCATATTAATGCACACTTTTAGTTTCCCGTTCTTTTTTGTCACAACCACTAATGGTGATACACATTCAATGTGTTCTATCTTGTAAATGAATCCGACTACTAATAGCTTGTCTATCTCTTCCTTAATTTTTGTTGCATAGACATCATTATATGTGTAAGGATGTTGCTTTGATGGTTTTGCATCAGGTTTCATTGGTATTCGATGAGAACAAATGGAGGGCTCTACACCTTTGAGGTCCTTATAGGTGCATGCAAACACATCCCGATACTCTCGAATTAATCTGCTCAATTCTTCTCCCTCCTCAGGTGACACATCTTTTTCTATGTAAGTGCATCTTTCTTGTCCATCTTCCACAGTCACTATTACTTTCTTCATTTTTTCCTTGTTGTCATATGCTTCTCCTTCTCTTGCCTCTCTCTTAGGCATCTGAATGGCTATCTTCCTCTCCTCTACTTCATATCTTTTGGAGTGTTCTAGGACTTCAAACAGATCTAGGGTTGTTTCAATCTTATCTATGGTTTCCTCGTGCTTCTGTCTCAACCGAGTTTCTTCTATTGCTAACACCTTGGTTGTTCCCTCCTTGTCCTCGGCTTTGATTGCTTCTAAATATCATTCATCTGAATCAAATTTTGGTTCCATATGTATGCTCTCGTACTCTTCGTTCCACTCCTTTTCTAATACTTCTCCTTCTTCTACCTCAAGATGGACTACCATGTAAAGGCTTACGTCATAAACCTCTTTGTCCACACATCCATTCATGTTCAATACTTCTTCATTTACACATATGTCCAAAGTGGCTAGAATCTCCATCCAACCATGTGGTTCGAATGCTTCATCAGGAAAAACTTGGGGCATATACATAGGGTCGTCTACAGGTCCGTAATTTTGATGTCCGATAGGCCGTCCTTGAGTTTTTTTCTCCTCTCTCTTTGCTTCCTTACACATCCATAATTGGGCATCTTCGTGCATCCATGATTGGTCACTTGATCCGGCACTATGAATTGACAAATCATCCTCTTCCTTGTGTATGGGATTCCATTGTAGGAGGGTATATCCCTATACACAAATGTATGCAAATTTATCTTTGTAGTAGTTCCTTGATGTTGTAGGTATAAAGCGTCGTCTTTCCCAGTCTTGTACCACCCTGAGTTGTCTCATGAATGGTTGCCCTAATAACATTTCATAGTTATTAGCTTTTCCAAATTGACATATAGCTAATGTGTGCTCAAACTCCACTCCCCAGGTGACTAACTTAATTTTCTCCAACATTCCTAGGGGTCTCTCTACATGACCATCTGCTAATTGAAGCTTCATATGTGTTGGTCGCAGGGCTGGCTTTCCCCATTTCTCCCAAATCTCTTTGGTGGATATGCCTAATCCTGCCCTTGTGTCTAGTATGGCCTTGGTCATGTATCCATAGTATGTGACGGGTAAACATGTGTTGCCCTCGTCTCCTTCTCTAAATTCTCCAACTTTATCCACAAGAATTTGCATAGTAGAGGGGCCTTCACATTCCTCATTTTCCTTTTTATTCTTGTCATGCTCTAACTTCAACTGTTCCACTAATTGTTTCCATCTTTGGGGCTTGGAACGTAGTAATTCTTCCACAGTCAACCGGCATTGTACCTTGGTCTTCTTGAGTTCAGTTAGATTGTTAGAGGTCTTTCCTGAAGACTTTATTTTCCTTTCCTTGTACTAGGGGGGCACGGAAGATTATGGATTCTTTCTTATATTCTCCCATGTAGTTTGGTAGGGTAGAAATGTTGTGTTCCTCCTCCCTATTTCGGTCTAGCATAGAAACCTCTTCATATATTTCTTCCAATTTTGGAGTTGGTTGATCGTCTTCTACATCTAATTCCTCAAAAGGAGGTCTTGCATTTCCATTCTTTTCCCATCGGTCTTCTCAAATCCTAGTCCATAACTCTCTTGGCCAATCAACCTCTACCTCAGGGACTACGGATATTGATTTGTCCTGAGTGTTAAGTAATTCTTCCTTATTATCTTTCCCTTTTGGTTTTTGGTCCTTTTTAAAATAATCATTATATTGATTCTCAAACATTTTTGTCTCTTGGGGGACAGGGATAGTTTTTTCTAGAGTGGCATGAGCTACCTCTATGAGCTTCCTACATATAGCAAGTCTCTCCTTTTCTATCTCCCCTTGTGAAGTTTCTCGTGCTGCTCCATGTTTGGTCTAGTCCTGATTCTTGCTTGGTAAGCTTTCAACCACATGTCCAAATCGTTTGGTCCTGGGTCTGGTAAGATTGATCCTGGCTTGTTTGATTCTTGTGTCTAATGAGTAATTGGGTTTCCTTCTCATATTTCAGGTTCCTTCAATTTCTTATCGTCTCTGGTGTTCTTCTTGTCTTCCTTAATTTTGTTTTTCATCCATTTATCTCTAAGTTTTTCCCTTCTATCCTTCCAAGTTTGGGTTTTCTTTGTTTGGGTTTTCTTTGTTTCGGTATTCTCATGTGGGTCTTTAGAGTCTTCCATTACCTGTATTTTGGGTTCTACTTTTTTGTTCTTTCCTTGCTGTGAGTCTACTTGTTTCCTCCTTGGTCCTTTGGCTTGTGCTCGTGTGATAGCTTTTAAGGGTTGTAGCTCAGTGATGAGTAGCACCTCCTTTAATGTCAATCCGGGAAGACGTGAGGATGGTATGAAGACCTCGAGCAAGTGAAGGCACAAGTGCGTGAGTGAGAAGCACACTAGCATGCACACACATACACACACACGCGCATGCACGGTAAGACAAAGAGTGAGAAGCAATGGAGTTCTTAGATTAATTTCAAAAAGCTCTTACAAGTTCAAATCAATTACAAGCTAACCCCAAAAATGAGCTCTCTAGCTCTATTTATAGTTTTTGACTAGGTTTTGGCTGTGTCCAGACCTAGTGTCCGGCCTAGTTAAAAATTAGGTTCTCTACCCTATTGGGAGGTTCAAACAAAGTTTAAAAAATGTGAAAACTGACAGGTAGGTACTTCTAAAGCTCCTCAAGCTCAAGGACTCCTTGGCTTGCACAAAATGGAGCTACAAAAATATGAAATGGTATTTACAATGGTTTTTAGTGATGAAAATCACTATTTTTGTAGGGGTTTCTAATAACATTTTGACATACATTTTATGGAGCTCCCTACTTGCTCCTTCTCCTTGTTTGTCCACCTCTTTTATATGCGTTAGTGTCCTGAGAAAATATTTGCCTACTTGCCAGATCGTCGTTGACTCCTCTGTCTGCTTGTACTTTCTCTTCTCTCTGACTCCCTTCGTAAGCTTCCTTGCCTTGTGAGTCCTTCAGTTCCAACACCCCCCCCTCTCTCGCGTCTGTCGTCCCTGACAGACCCTTGTTGGGTGGGTCGTTGGATGTAGTACTCAACAACGTCTTGTGCTAAGTGATGTTCTGCAATCCGCAACCCTTTGGCCAAGTCCGTGAGTAGAGCATCCCAATCTACCGGCCTGGGAACCTCCGGATGTGGTATACGTAACTTTTCTGAATGGAGAGCTTGTTCCACTGCAAACAACTGCAATAAACGTGATGGTCTGGGAATGAATATCTCTGAATGATATTCCCAGAATCCCGTGACAAACATTTCTTCAAACGTCTGTTTGAAGCAGGCTGGTAGATACTTGATACGCGCGTGCCATGCATATACAACATTAATAGATGGTGTTGCGCTCATGTCGTAGACAAGGTCCTGATTACCTTCATTAAATCCAAGAGCTGACAGATGAGGTTCCTTGACATTCTTGAAAGTCCTGAAGGTGACCAACATGAGTTCAAAAATTTTAAGGCACATTTGGGCCATGACATCTGGTACATTTTTAAATCTGACCCTCCAATGCCGAATCGTCGAGATCATATATCCTATGGTAGGTTGGCCTTTAGGTGGTGCTAAGTAGACATAATTGAGTCATTTCTCGCATCCTTTGGTTGTCAGCACAGTTTTTGTGTATTCCGGCCATGACCTTCTTCGAAATACAGGGCAGTAGCATGGGTTGTATTTGATGTACAAAGGCATGTTATTCCATGTTCTTACCATCTCTGGGTAGGTTTCCAGTAGTTGAATCCTTCACGTCGGTTGATGTATATTGCCCTGCTTGGCACTTGCTGGGATGTCGTCCGGTGCAAACTGTGTAGCCGAGGTTGGTTCTCTTGAGGTGTGTTGCTTGATTTTGGCATTGTAGTCCGCCATTAAGACACAGAAAGGAACATACAAATCGTCGGATGTGCCGATCCACCTATGATGGAGAGGTTTTGAAAGTACTCCGATTTTATAACTACCTCTTCCAATCGTGACATTGACGCTATCTGAACTGCCACTCTATCATCATGGGTTGTGGCCACTTTCTCTAACCTCTGCATCCATTCAGGAGCCTCGATCTCGATGGTGTCCATGCCCTGTTCTGTTTGCTTGCCCCCTGGTGCAAGCATGGGAACGTATGGGTCTTCGAAGGTTTCCTCGATTTCAATTGGCACTAAGTCCTCAGGCTCGGGCTCTACAAGAGGCGAAGGTTGACGCTCGTATTGCATGACTTTACTTCATAATTCTTCTAGTTCTGCTTTGAGTTTTTCGACTTCTTCAGATGTGTCAACTACGGTTGTGACTTTGCTTGGTGACTCATGCTGGGTTGCCAGCTGCTTTAATAGGTCATCTCTTTCTCTTTCTAATGCTGCATGGGATTCCAGGAGATCTGCATGGGTTTCTAACACAATTTGCATATTCTTTGAGGGAATGGCCTTGTATTTCTCTGGGTCAATTTCCTGCGGGGAACCCTCCATTGCTGCTTCCAAGTTTTCTTCATTCTGTTTCTGCAGCCGTTTATTCTCTTCGAGTGCTGTAGACATGTGTTTTCGTAGGAGGGCCAGGCTGCGTCTTAGCTTGAGATTCTCCGTTATCTGGGAGTGTAGCAAATCATCCATCTGTTGCCTTTCTTCTGCATCTGACGGGGATGGATTGGCTACTAACTGTTCATGTTGTTCCTGTAAAGTGGTGTTCTGTTGTTCTAGTAGCCTCTTTTCCCTTTCGAGATCAATGAATCGTAGTTGAAGTTCTTCATGGCTTCAAAAGAGTCGCGTATGTTGGTTATCGAGAGCTGGTAGTGCTGTTGTAGTTGCGACATACACTGATACATATTATTAAATACATTATTAATAGGGGTGGATGCGGGAAGGGTGTTGAATGTAGAAGGGAAGGGAAAGGGGAAGGGGAATGGAAGTGTGGATGCGGTGCTGGAAAATGGTGAAGTGGGAGGTGGGGGAATGGGAGATGGTGGGTGTATGGGGGGAGGGAGAGGTGCGGAGGTGGGTGATATGTCCATAAGATCAACGGTGGATGCAGTAGTGGGAGTGATTGTGAATATTGGAATTGTGGGTGCGGTGATAGTGGTGAAAGTGTACAGTGGTGTGTGCAATTCTGAATACGAACTGCCCGAAAGTGTGATTGGGGGAATGAGATTTTCTGTGGCTGCTGTTACAATTACTGTTTCAGTGGTCGTATAGACAAAAGAGGTGGAGATAGGGTGTGTAGGTTGTGTGGGTTGACTGATGGTCTGTGCTTTGGTATGGGTAGTGGACTCGGAGGCGGTGACAGTAGTGGTTACACTGGTAGTGGGAGGTGAATGTGGTGGAGTTGGAGGCAGGGGTGGCAAAGGGGGTGACGGAGGTGCACTTGATACATGGGTTTCCTCAGTATCATGGACAGTGTGTGCGGTGCCCGTGGTTGTGGATGTGCCTTGTGGTTCTGATACTAATACATTCATTTGCTTTCCTGATCGAGGGGGACGTCTGCCGTATCTTCGCTCCATTCTTCGTGCTTGTGCAAGGGCAGTATGCACCGTCTCAAGTACTCCTAAAGCCTCAGATATCATGTCAAGAGTGGCGCGGTATTGCTCGTCTACGCCTTCCTCCTCAAGGATTTGATTCATGAGGGCCTTGCCTGCTACTAGGGACAGTCTATGTTGCTCTTGAACTCTGTTCATGGTATCATAGAGCTTTTTCAATGCCTTCGTATAAGCTGGGGCACCTTCAAGTACCTTGTCACATAATCCTAGTAGGAGATGGTTGAACCACGCCTTAAGAGAGAGGATTAGGAAGTAATCCTCAACCATGGCTTTTGGGGCAAGTGGTTAGCCCATCGCACTCCTAACCGGGAGGTTGTGAGTTCAATTCCCAACATTGGTATCAGAGCCTAGTTGAGAAATTGGGCGAGATGGAGGTTCGCGCCTCATTCGTGGGCACTTGGAAAAAGCGCTTATCCGTGGTGAGTGTGAAACTGGCCTTGGATGAAGGCGCATGGGCATTTGGGCACCCACGGAGGGTGGGATAGGTCCAAATTTGGTCCATGTGCTGGAGTTTGAGGTTGGTGGAAGCGCTCATGCATGGAAAGTGGGTCCAAGAAGGGTCCATAAGTGAGCATTGAGGACAATGCTCAGTCTAAGGGGGAAGGAATGTCACATAATCCTAGTAGGAGATGGTTGAACCACGCCTTAAGAGAGAGGATTAGGAAGTAATCCTCAACCATGGCTTTTGGGGCAAGTGGTTAGCCCATCGCACTCCTAACCGGGAGGTTGTGAGTTCAATTCCCAACATACCTGTAGAGCTTCCTGATCATATTCCTGCTCTTCTTCCTCGGATTGTCCATCATGTTCCTCCTCTTGTTCTTCTTCTTCTTCACCCTCCACATCAATGACATCTGGTTGTCTGGGATGGGGTTGGTCTGTAGCAGTTTGTTGTCCACTAGCTTGCTCTGCCTCGACTTCCGTGTTAATAGCTTCGATTATTCTGGCTACCTCCTCATCAGTTAGGTCTTCTAATGTGAATCCGTGAGGAAACTCTAAGTCGGTTGGTACGGGTGGGAACACGAGATTAGGTCCATCAGTGCTGTATCTTGGTAATCTGATAGTGAAGGGTTGTACCTGCCTTGGAAGTCGTGGAGTTGTCTCTGGTGTCAATGTCGCAGCGCGGGGTTGTGCACAGGGCATCTGAGCTGCGCCTCTCATTTTCTTAGATGGCGGTCCTGCGGTAGATAGTCTGCATTGGAATTCCTGTACCCTGGTCCAATTTAATGCCCTCTGTACTGGCACATCATAGGCCAGACAACTATACACAATCCTGGTGAGGGCACAGCATCCATACAGTACAGACTTTTGTGTCTTATACCACCTTTGATGAGCCAAGTGGATTTGGTCGATAATCCAGTGGGGCATATTGATTGTCAAATCGAAGGTGTCGGCCAAGTATAGACTAAACCAGATCTTTTTAGGTGGCAATTTGAACCTCTCTTGAGCAGGAAATGCAAAATGCTGCATGACCATTCGCAAGTGAATGGCAATTGTAGGTGTCATTGCCACCATGTCCTTTAATTTCGTCAGATTCCTATTCTTCATATTGTTGGGGACCATTGTCTCTTTCTCCGTAGGAATGTGCATACCTTTCATGTATAGAGCTTCCCTTACCAAATTGATAGTTAACTTGAAACGCTTCAGTTCATTGCCCTTGTGAGATATGGGAGGACAAAGGAGCTGTATCCCTTTTTGTCTTTGCTCGGAGTGAGGGTGCTAATCAAATAAGAGCACCTTAGAAAATCGGGCTTTGGCAATTGGAATTTGAAGTAATCGTAGAGTCCTGTATTCTTCCATATAGGTTTCAGTCCTTCATTATTTTGCAGTCTCTCAAATTCCCTGGTGAAAAAGTGATATCTACCCCAGCGCCCATTGAATTCTATCTCGGCCTCCCACATGTAAGTGCCTTCACCAGGGGTCCTGCCACATCACTGAACCAATGTGAGTTTTTGCTGACCGGCATTGTGTGCCCCTGTGGAGGATTCTGAACCGGTATGGCGTGTAATGCCCTCAATGCCACTGGGTGTTCCTTCAATTCCTCCTCAACGGGAAGACTTTCAATGTCCACAACTTGGGGGCTGGTGCCTGCCTGGGAGCTATTTCCTGCCGTATCTGCCATGTTACTTCTTGCCTCCTGATTCTGTGAGAATGTAGAAACAGGTGTTAACATTGTAAAGGATGAGATAAAACTGTTTTTGTCCCCATTACAACATTAACATGAGGTTTGGGAGAGATTAGTAGGCTATTAAGTGCTCGGTGCTTGTGTGTGTAGTTAGGGATTGGTTAGACCTAGGAGCTAGGTGGAATGATGTAGTGTGAGAGTGACGTAGTTAGTAGGTGGGCATGGATTTACAACTGGGGTCCGTGGGTTTATTACAAGTTTTAGGTTGCCAAATGCAATGGATGAGCTTTGATCTTGATTTTGTGGAGACTCTGGAAGGTTTGATAGGAGTATCTGCTTGAAAATGAGGCTTTTTAGGGACCCATTTACAAGTGATTCTACTTGTGCTCTTTGAAGAATATGTGTCCGTGTGTGATGTGTAAGACTAGGCATCGGATGTTCGAGTGAGTGAAACATGTTGTAGAGGGTGTGGCCTTGGTGTAGCTATTTGAGCCCGCAAGCAAGCCTTAGGCACCCAGATTTGTCGTGATTGTGGGTTAGCCTTCATCGACTTCTTGGGTACCCAAATAGACTTTACTTTCGTAGAAGAATTTATGAAAGACTTCTTATTAGTGTCGTGTTGTTGACTACTAATAAGAGGTTTTGGCCGTGGGGTTGGCCTGGTCCCAACAGGGTGTTCGCCTTTCCGCACCCACACTCGTTTCAACGGCTGAGACATTCTGCTTCGCACGTTTTTTTGGCCTCCAGTGTCGGTAGTACTCTGCTTTTTTTGTATTTGATCTGCCTTTGGTTGTTGCATCCCTCTGACCTTTGGAAAAGAAGGGAGTGCCGTCTTATCCTTGACTCCGTTGTTGAGACAATCCTCTTTCTGCATCATACAGTTTTGGACAAGAATAGCATTGTCAACTTCATGTGCGCCCCTGGAAGGACTAGGAGTTCGTGCCTTACCTAGTTCCTTGAGTGCCTCATTTTCCAATTCAACTGTAATTCGACTATGATTTACCCATACCTGAAGAAGTCCGCTTCTTAGGTTTAGGTTGACTGCATGATCATAGATCCAGTCCTGACCCAAGACAAGAGGCTCAGTGAGGTCCTCATCTTGACACACTAGTACTTTGACTGTCATTACTTCGTCTTGAATGTAAATGGGAAGTTCCACCTTTCCCATGCAAGGGGTTTCCACACCTCCTAATCCTATGAGATATGCTTCTATAGGATTGATAATTAATTTCAACTTTTGACAATAGGACAGTTTAATAGCACTAGTGGCTGCACCTGAGTCAATCAAGGCTCTTACAGTCCTTGCACCCTTTCCTTGTCCTATCTCTAAGGTTATAAAAGGACGTCGATCAATTATCCTATGAGAGCTAACACCTGAAACTTCACACATAGCCACGGGGATATCCTTGATCTTCATATGCATCTGTCCTAGGTTGCTCGCTACCCTGTCTTCTCAACTTCATTCTCTGGATGCGTTCCAATGCTTCTGCTTGAGCTTCTTCTCGAATTCATCTTTCTTCTTCTTTGCGTTTCTTAGCAGTGTTGAGTCGACTTAGCATCTCTTCCGTCAGAGGTTCCTGATATAACTTGACTCTGCATCCGCTTATGTAGCTCGGGAGAATATCCCCTTCTAATGTTGCTAGTTGCACTGCTCCACTTGTTGAGATTCTATTAATGATCATGGGTCCGTAGCCTCTCTTCTCTAGTTTCCTCGCATGTTGTTTCAACGTGTATACTAGTACTAGGTCGCCTGCCTTCAAACCTTTATCCTTAACGTGGGCATCAAAGTATGCCTTCTGTCGTTTCTTAGCTGCATATATCCCTGCAGCCGCCCTCAGTCTTGTTTCTCCTAATCGTTCAAGGTCAAAAAGTCTTGAGGAGAGTTCATGACCCGTCCATTCATGCTCTTGTGCTACTTTCAATGTAGGTATTAAGAAGTCCAATGGTAGCACTGCATTTTGGCCAAATACCATCTGAAAGGGGGTGGCTTGGAGTACCGTTTTGTAGGCGACTCGGTATGCCCAAACAGCGTGGTGTAGCTGTTTGTCCCAATCAGAGCGTTTATTGTTCACTAATTTCGTCAGTACGTTGCATAGGATCTTATTGGTGCTCTCAGCCTGGCCATTAGCTTGAGGGTGATAGGGGGCAGACTTCTTATGTACTACCAAGAATTCTTGGAGTAGATTTTCAATTTCATTCAAGAAGTGAGTGCCTCTGTCACTGACTAGCTCTATAGGTAACCCGTATCTGGTGAACACATTCTCGAATAAGAACTTGGCTATTGTTTGAGCGTCGTTCTTTGTTGTGGCTTTTACCTCTACCCACTTGGTTAGATAGTCCGTGGCAACAATGATATACTCAGCATGGGAACCCTTAGTTGGGGGATTAATAGGACCTACGAAGTCTATTCCCCACTTAGAGAATGCACGTCCACCCATCATAGGTTTCAGTGGCATCTCATCCTTATGTATAGGATACTGAGTTCTCTGATAAACATCACACCGTTTCACATAGGTATGTGCATCCATGTGAAGGGTCAGCCACCAGAAGCCCGCAAATAGTATTGCTTTGATCACCTGATCTGGTCCAAAGTGTCCTCCTGCTACACCTTGGTGAGCAGTTTCCAAGATCTTGAGATATTCACTCTCATGGATGCATAGTCTGAGGTAACCATCTTTACCACGTTTGTATAGATTATCACCAATGAGTGAGTAACCTAGGGCTTCTTGTTCTAAACTCCTTTTCCTAGCCAGAGTCATGTCTGGAGGGAATGTTTTCGTCCTCAGGAAGGATACTAGTGGTTCACTCCAATCTGGCACTATGGACACTTGATAAAGAGTGGCATGTTCCACAGGTGGTTTAGTGCAGCAGATTGGGCATTCCTTGCACAACTTTTGGACATCAGCTTCCATAGTTGGCCAATGCACTCCGAGTCTCCTTAGTGTCTGTAGGGTTCGTTGCTTTGAGTAGTGTTGCTCTAATGCACCTACATGTGCTAATTGCAACCATTTAGCGTACTCATCCTCTTCCACACAACAAGCCAAGATTCCTTGATCTGTGTGCTTGTACATACTTCCTGCCATGATGTAATAATTTTGGGCTTTTAGTACCTCTTTATCCTGTGTTTTTATTACTGGGTGGTTAGGCCCGTATGTCAATACTAGCACTAATGGCTTAGCCCACTGTGGCACCACTTCCAAATTAAACAGTTAAGCATCAAGAAGGTCATCTGACACTCCTTCTGGGGCTTCTCCAGATGTGAGCCTAGAGAGATGATCTGCTCTCAAATGAGTCTTCCCTTTCCTTACCACAACCTCGAAATCATATTCCATTAGCAAGAGAAACCATCTTACTAATCTTCCTGTATTGTATGGCTTGTTTACGAGATATAGCAGTGCCTGATGGTCAGTAAAAAATTTAAACTTATTTGCAAGCAAATAATGTCTAAACTTTTTAACTGCATATACCATGCCTAATCCTTCTCTCTCCGTAGTGGTATAATTTCGTTGAGCTGCATTCAATTGTCTACTAGCATAGGCAATTGGAAGATCCATATTACCTTCACCGGTAGGTTGCGCGAGTACACACCCAATAGCATAATTGGATGCATCAACATGAACATGGAAAGGCTTATTCCAATCTGGTGTGGTCAAGATTGGTGCTGAACATAATCGCCGTTCAAGCTCATTGAAAGAATTCTCACATTCATTAGTCCACTCAAAGTTAGTCAAAAGTCCATACAGAGGCTTTGCTATGATGGCATACATGTGTATAAACCGTCGGTAATAACCACAATGCCCCATGAAAGCTTGTACTTCCTTGACATTCTTTTGCCTATGTAACTCGGCTATGGCTCTCACTTTCTCTTCATCAGTGGATATGCCATTCTTTGACACTATGTGTCCTAGAATCTTGCCTTGCCAAACCATAAAAACGCACTTTTCTGGGTTCAGGCAGACTTGATATTCTCTACATTTGTCAAAGATTTATCTAAGTTCAGGAATATGGGTTTGCCTAATGTTGGGATGAGCACAGAGATCATCAACATAGACTTCTAAGTTCTTCCTCAGGAACTCTTTAAATACATGGCACATCAGCCTCTGGAAGGTAGCGGGTGCATTGGTAAGCCCAAATGGCATTACTCTAAAGGCAAAAATGCCCCATTCAGTGGCAAAAGCTGTCTTATGCTGATCTTCTGGAGCTATGGCTACTTGATTGTAGCCCGAAAATCCATCAAGGAAGCTGTACACTTCCTTGCCTGCTACTCTTTCTAAGAGATGTTCTGTGATAGGAAGCGGATAGTTATCTAGAATTGTGGCTGCATTGACCTTCTTCAAGTTAATGCATACACGCAACTTTCCATTTTTCTTGGGCACCACTACAATGGGGGATACCCACTCAGTGTGCTCAATTTCATAGATGAATCCAGCTTCAACCAGTCTATCTATCTCCTCTTTGATCTTAGCAGCATAATTATCATTGTATGTTTATGGCTTTTGCTTAGAGGGCCTAGCATCTGAGGTCATGGGGATAGTGTGTGAGCATATGTCTGGATCAACACCCTTCAAATCCTTGTAACTCCAAGCGAATACATCTCTGTATTCTCTTAGCAAGGCTATCAATTCGTGCTCTTCGTCTTCCGTCAGGTCATGGCCTATGTACGTGCATCTCTCTTCTCCTTCTTCCACGGCTACCACTATTTTCTTGGTGGTTTCTTTGTTATCATAGGCCTCCCCTGATTGTGCCTCTCGTTTAGGCATTCTGATCATGACTCTCCTGTCATCTATCTCATATTTCTTAAAATTTTCCGGGACCTCAAACAAAGATTCTTCCTCTTCTGGTGTGACTTCTCTCTTCTTTCTTTTCTTTCCTTCTTCCTTCGGGGTAACATGTGTGGCTAGCCTTACATCATTTGTAAGCTCTCCATGCCTCTGGGGTTGAAATGCTACTTCATAGAAGTATTCTTCATCTGATGCAAAAGGTGGGTCCATGATGATTGACTCTAGATCGGAGTCACTTGCATCCTCAAATGCATCAGGGCTAGGTTCACACTCTTCTAACACTACCTCTCCCATGATTGGCTCTATGGAGAAGACTGAAATGTCATAGCCATCTTCATCACAGTGAGGTGTCCATTGTTCTTCATTGATGGCTACATCCATTGTTGCTAGGATTTCCGCCCAGCCGTGGGATTCAAATTCTTCGTCAAGAAAGACTACAGGTGCATAGGCTGGGTCTTGAATTGATCTATGTGTTTCTTTTGCACCTACCTCTCTGGCTTTTTCTCTCTTCTCTTCTTCTACCGCTACTTTGCACATCCATAAGTGGGTGTCTTCATGCATCCATGAGGATCCTGATCCTATGGAATGCACCGATTCCGTATCATCTTTGGTTCTATGGATGGGATTCCATTGGATAGGAGGGACATCTCTATGAGATTAATCTTTGAGATTCACTTTGGTCGTAACACCCAAGTGTTGCAGGTACAAGGAGTTGGTTCCCCAGTCCTGTACCACTTGCAACTGTCGCATAAAAGGTCGTCCCAAGATCATTTCATAGGCATGGTTCTTGCTAAAATCACAGATAGCAAACGTGTGCTCGAACTCTACACCACATGTCGTGAGAGTTATTCCTTCTAACAGCCCTAAGGGTCGCTCTATGTGACCATCGGCCATTTGCAATTTCATCCTCGTGGGTCTGAGTGCTCGCTTGCCCCAACGCTTCCATAGGGAAGTGGTAGCAATTGCAAATCCTGCGCCTGAGTCTAGAATGGCCTTGGTGGTGTATCCTTGATGGGTGATAGGAAGATATGTGTTTCCCTCTTCGCCCTCACTCATGTCTCCTATCTTGTGCAAGGGTATTTCTGGCACTGTTCTCTGGGATCCTACCTGGGAACGAGGTTTTGCTATCTCTGGTACTTGTTTGGCTACATGTTTCCATAGCTCTAGCCTTACTTTGAGTAGCTCTTCTAAGGTGAGGTTGCACTGTACTTTAGTGTTTTTCACTACCTATGTGTTCCTAGGTATGATTGAATCTTCGTTTCTTATCATGACTGTGGGTGCTCTCATACAAGTAGATTTAGCTTCCCATGGGCCTGTGAAGTGGGGTAATTCTTGCAGAGAGTTAGACTCAAAGTCTAATCTTTCCTGAGATTGGGTGCTCTCCTGCTCCTCATAAATGGAAGGGATATCTTGTGGGAATTGGTCGTGTGCATCATCCACAAGTTCAATGGGAGGAGGGACTTCACTTTCTTTAGCCCATTTGTCCTCTTGAATCTCTCGTAGGAATTCTGGTGTGAACTGATTCATGGAAGATGATGTGTCTGGCTCCGTAGAGTTAGGCACATAGGCTTCCTGGGCAGGAAGACCTGCCCTTTCACTTGACTTGTCCTTGTGTTGAGAGGCCGGTTCCTTTTCTGATTGTGCAATCAGCTTCTCTATTCTTTCTTACAATCCATCAAAGTGCAATTGTGTCTTAGCTGAACTAGAGATGTTAAATAGGCGACTGGCTTCAAACATGGTCTGAGCCAATTCCACCATCTTAGCACAAATTTTGGTTCGTTCCAGCTCTAGTTCTGCTCTAGGGTAACACTTTTCATGATCAGTTACGTTTGGCCCTTCTTGGATTCTGGCCTGATATGCTTTAAGCATCATATTAAGGTCCTCGGGATTGGGATCTGCTAGGACTAATCCTACTCTTGAGGGTGGTGGAATTAGATGAGACGGGTTGGAAGGTGGCGGGTCAGATGGAGTTGGGAATGGTGGAGGTGGGGTAGTGTGAGAGGGATTTTGAGATGTGAGTTCAGTTATCCTGGCCTTTGTTTCTCTGAGGCTTTCCTCAAGTTCACTCATCTTTTTTGCCCATTGCCTTTTCATTCTTTCACGACTATTTCTCCAAGCTCTAGTCCTTTTCTTTGTCATGCTCTCTGTTTCACTAACATCTGGGTTCTTTTCCTGGCCTACACTTTGGTTCTGCTGCAAGGCTTGGGCTCTAGTGACCACTTGTATCGGTGCAGTGGAAGTGACACTTCCTGTGGAGTCTACCACTAACCCAATAACGTTAATGGGAGTGATTTTTGGCATATTGCTAGGATTCTTTGGACAATCTCGTAAGAGATGCTCCTTTCCACACTCCTGGCAATAGCCCTGGATCGTCACTGACTGGGGTTGTGTCGGTGGAGGCAAGGGACAATCACGAATGAGATGATCTCCCTGACATCTGTAGCAAGGTCCTCTAGGGAATGGGGGTCTTACTTGCCTAGGTTCAGGTCTAGAGTTGGGGTTTGCGTACATGACATTAGCATACTCTGTCTCCCAAATAGGTTCACTCGGTTCCTCACTGTAGTAGGACTCACCATGTTCAGGAGATTGCATGTAGTAGGCCTGAGGGCTGTCAATATGCGTCGAATCAAAGCTATGGTCACTCGGGTCACTTTCAGAAAGCAATGGTGTTACAGGGACTATGGCTCTATTCAGGTTTTCTTCTGCAGCAACATACTTTACCGGGATCACATTAGTGGGAGCAGGTGGTTGCTGTGCTAGCACTGGCTGGGGTCTCAGTTGGATCTGATATTGCGGTTGGTAATTTTGCTGAGGCCTAGGATACTATTTTGGTGGGTATTGACTCTGATATCTGCCTTGTTGAGGGTATGGCTGTGGGTAGGTTTGCCTAACTGCTTGCTTATTGTATGGGCAGTCTTGTGCTGTGTGATTTGTGTATCTTCGTTCTATGATGCAGTACTGGCTACTAGGATTTACTTGGGGTTGAGCCATAATGGGACATACATTCGCCATGTGGTCACCTCCACAAGTATAGCATCTTTTCACTGGGGCGAATCTTGGGATTTGTTTGCTAGTGACACCTAATTTCTGAGCTACTTTCTCTGCAAGTTCCTCAATTGATGTGGATTGCGTGGAAGAGAGGCTAGAGGCATTATCTGAATCTTTGTATATCTTGGAAAGCTCTAATTCCTCCCCTATCCTCGATGTCAATGCACATGCGTACACACTCTTCTATGGTCCTAGGGTCCTTCAAGTACACATATGATCTCAATTTGGTACTTAGCAATCCATCCAAGAACAAAGCCACTTGCTTAGCTGGCGTGGGTAACTCAGGGACGGGGCATCTCTCTAAGTATTGCCTAAATCTTCTTCCAGCAAGTCTCACGATTTCTTGAGGGGTTTGCTTGAAGCTGTGAATCAGCGAGGAAGTGTTATGTCTTATGCCACTTTTAGAGAATTCAATAATGAATGCCTCTAGAAGTTGGTCTATGCTCCTGAACTGCCTTTCGTTTAGTGGCTGAAACCATGTCAGGGCAGTGTTCCTAAGGGTTAGACCAAAGGCATTGTACTGCGTGAACAGATCGTCCACTTGTTCAGCTCTCAAGACTTGCCTAAACTTTGCCACATGATCGTATGGATCTCCAGTGCCATCGAAGTAGTTCTTCATGGACTTAACTAGCTGAGTCGGTCTCAAAGTCCTTGTGTGCTCTCTAGGTCGTGGTAGAGGGAACTCATCCGCATTTCTTTGATTCATGGGAGCTCTAAGTACCTCAGGTTCTACTCTATTTGTTTCCATCCTCGTTCTTTCTCTGCCCCCTGGGTTGGCAAAGCTCACTTCTCGCCTATCTCTACTTCTGTCTCTTTGAGTTCCATGAGCTTGGGATGTTCCAGCTCCAGGGTGACCATAGGACACGTTCGCTCTTGGTTGGGGGAAAACGAATTCACCCTTCCAAGTGTAAGCATGTCTATCATGTTCTGTAACCACAAAGATCCTCTCTAAAGCGTGATCTAGGTAGGTCACTCTGCCTGGGCTATCTGGATCTTTAAACTCATAGATCATGATTGTTCCTATATCATTTGGCCGATCAGATTTATACCTCCAAAAGGCTTCGTCAGTCTCTCGATTCAGAAGCAGATCTATACTCTTGTTGTCTTGGGGGACCCACTCGGGATTGAGGATTCTAGTAAGAATAGATTTGCCTCCGGGGGTTCTAGGTTCTACACCCATGTTTCCTTGCTCGAGGTCACCTAAATCCGCTTCTGAGATCACATTCCCATATTCATCTGTCCTATCTGGGTGACTGGTGACTACATATATTGTCCCTTCCTTGTCTAGGTATGCTTCGTTTTCAAACTTGACAGCTGGGTGCTTTAGTCCTATGGATTCGTCAGGGTTTTTAATCTGGACCACTGATCTTCCTAGGCCGTCCTCATAGATGCTAGCACCTAATCGGTTGGTCCTAAGGTATTCCAGCTGCGTCTTGTAGGGGCCTTCCACCCTATACAGATATGGCACACCTGAACTTCCTGTAGGTCTGTCCATCCCTTGAGACATCTCTGATTCACTAGTCTTAGAGCTAGGGTAAAGCGAGTGGTGGCTCAACTGCTGGGCCCAAGACCTAGCAGTGTGGTTGACACTAGCCTCTGAAGACCTAAGGCTTTGTCTATCTCTCCCTAGATGTCGCCCTGATCTAAGGTTCATAAGCCTAATTGAGTAGCCCAAATTTGCCCAAGTACAACCTCGTTGCTGAGTTCTTTTGTATCAGTTATTTGATTCTTTTTTAGTTGATTACCGTGTTTATACTCTTGTCTGATATCACATCGTCAGGTACACTTGAGTGTATTTTTGCACTTGAAGTTGATCGTTCCATGTTACTTTCTTTTTCCTTTGAAGTTCTCAACCGTACAAAGATTATGTCGTTATCTTGAACTTGGGTATTTAGGTGGTCTTCACTTGATAAATGCCTATCGCCGCCCTGGCCTACTCCTATCACTAGTCGTTCTTAGCCTAAGCTAGGAATTGACAGAGGGAGTTGAGAGTTTCCAACCTTTTGTTTCCTTCTTGGTTGCCCTTGAGTGCCTAGGAAGCGCGTTCCCAAGCCTGCACTTACTCTTGCTTAGAATGCCCTTCGATGCTCTCACTAGATCTGTAAGAGTTCCAAAGTTAGCTCAAGACTTAAATTCCAAAGACAGAACCAATTACTTTCATTCATGTAACACAAACACCAATTTGCACTATGATTTCTTTTGGAAAACAATTCTAGAGATCCCTGAATTTTGTTCCCCCTGGGTATGGTCACTTCAAAGTACCCTATCTAATAATCCTGATCTTAATTTAACCATAACCAGTTGATTTTTTGGTTGTACTCCCCATGAGCTTTCCAACAAGACAAGAATCACCGCAATTGGATTTCGTATGAGAAAGTTATGCCAGTTCACGGTTCTGGTGCTAAAACAGGGTTCAAACAGGCTGACAGATCACAGGATTTTTCTCAAAAACACATGTGTAGGGACCTCACAAATCACTAATTGCTAGACCAATATGCCCAAAAACTATCCCCAAAGCTTAGAATAAAAAGCCCTAATTTTTTGGCCGAAAAGCCTGTCGATCGCGATCGACAGGTCTGTCAATCGCAATTGACAGAGGTGTTCGTCGGGGCCTGTCGATCGCGATCGACACGTCAATCACGATCTACAGTGTCAATCGCGATCGACAGAGTCGATCGTGAGTCCTGTCAATCGCGATCGATGGTTTCAATCACGATCGACACTTTTTCCGAGATTTTCGCCGTAAATTCAGTCGATCGGGGATGTGTCCGTCGCGATGGACACGTGGCAACGCATAAAATTCAGTCAATCGCCAAAATTCAGTCAGTCGCGATCGACGGTGTCAATCACGACTGACAGAGGTGTCGGTCGTGGCTGTCGATCGTGATCGACGGTGTCAATCACGATTGACAGGGTCCTACGTGGCAGTCAGTCGGTCGTGGGGTCTGTCGGTCGTGATCGACAGGTCTGTCGGTCGCGATTGACAGATGTTGTCGATCGTGGCTGTCGATCGCGATCGATGGTGTCGGTTGCGATTGACAGAGAAACACGGATTTTTTTAACTGTTTTAAGTGATTTAGAATGTGTCCATCATGTAGATTATGGTGGTGCACTTTGTTTTACCAAATGGTCGAATTTTCTGTCGATCGACACAGAGACAGTTTCTGAGTTTTCCGTACCTGCGCAGCGTGCTGGAGGGGATGATACAGCTGTACCTGCAAGAGTGCTCAAAAAACATGCAAAAGCACAGCACACAAGTCGCTCTCTCGCTCTTTCTCACAAGTGGAATGATGGAAATGAGGTGGAGAAGATGATATGATCAAAAACTGAAAATTTTCGCGATGATGGAGATGGAGGTGAGAGATGGTGATGATGATGATGGTGATGATGGTGGTGAGGTAAGAAAAAGAAAAATAAGAAGAGTGAAGAAATTACCTACAACGCCAACGTCTCAAATCTACGTCTTACCATCACACGCTCGTCCTCAAAGCTCGATCCCCGACAACGGCGCCAAAATTTGGTGTAGCTCAGTGATGAGTAGCACCTCCTTTAATGTCAATCCGGGAAGACGTGAGGATGGTATGAAGACCTCGAGCAAGTGAAGGCACAAGTGTGTGAGTGAGAAGCACACTAGAATTCACACACATACACACACACGCGCACGCACGGTAAGACAAAGAGTGAGAAGCAATGGAGTTCTTAGATTACTTTCAAAAAGCTCTTACAAGTTCAAATCAATTACAAGCTAACCCCAAAAATGAGCTCTCTAGCTCTATTTATAGTTTTTGACTAGGTTTTGGCTGTCTCCAGAACTAGTGTCCGGCCTAGTTAAAAATTAGGTTCTCTACCCTATTTGGAGGTTCAAACGAAGTCTAAAAAATGTGAAAACTGACAGGTAGGTACTTCTAAAGCTCCTCAAGCTCAAGGACTCCTTGGCTTGCACAAAATGGAGCTACAAAAATATGAAATGGTATTTACAATGGTTTTTAGTGATGAAAATCACTATTTTTGTAGGGGTTTCTAATAACATTTTGACATACATTTCCTGGAGCTCCCTACTTGCTCCTTCTCCTTGTGTGTCCACCTCTTTTATATGTGTTAGTGTCCTAAAAAGATATTTGCCTACTTGCCAGATCGTCGTTGACTGCTCTGTCTGCTTGTACTTTCTCTTCTCTCTGACTCCCTTTGTAAGCTTCCTTGCCTTGTGAGTCCTTCAGTTCCAACAAGGGTACTGTGTACTCTTTATCACTGCCTGATGATTCAATTACTTCAATCACATCGATTTGGGTTGTACCATGAGTCTTATTGGGATTCTTGGGGCAGTCCCTTAATAGATGTTCCTTTCCACATTCATTGCAATACCCTTCCCAATTCCTGGGGAGTGGTGGGTTATATGGCCGAGTGCACTCTCTTATGAAGTGGTCTCCTCCACATCTATAGCAAGGTCCCTTTGGCACGGGCGGTCTATGGGGTGGCCTCATGGGTGTTGGTGCCTTGGGTGCGGTGTACATTAGGGTTGCAAACTCCTGTCCATAGGTGTTGTCATATCCCTCATAACTATAGTATTGTTGGTCATAAATTTGGTTATACTCCTGCAAATTGGTGTCATAGGGATAGTATTCTCCTTGGGGTTGCTCGTATCCTTGATTCGTTCATTCTATACTAGTTAATGTTGTAGCTAGTACTATGGATCTCTCCATGTTTTCCTCTGGTTGAGCGTATTTAACTAGCACTACGTTCTGTGGAAGTGGGCCTGTCCTAACACTAGCTGAGGTTGTCCATATTGCCCTTGTTCGTATGGTCTAGGTGCTCCTTATGGTCCTGGATAGGGATTGTATCTTGGAATCTCCCTTCCTGGCTCTCTAGGAGGGTATCCATATGGCCTATATTGAGGTTGATTTAACGTTCTTGGCTGGCTGTTGAATGGGAAATTCTCAGTAGTGTGATTAGTGTATTTCTGTTGTATATGGCAATACAAGGTGGGTCCTTGATGTGACTGCCTATTGTATGGATAAGCTTGAGGCATGCCTATTCCTCTTCTTGCACACATGTGAGATGGATGATCTCCACTACATAGGCTGCATCTTCGCAACATGGGTATTCTCATTGATGGGTGTTGGTAATTCCTTTGTCCATGGACTCCTAACTTCTTGGCCACTAGTTTTGCTAACTCCTCTACATTAGTGGAGTTAGACGTCACTGTACTTCTAGTGTCTTCTAATTTCGTAGGGCTTGGTATACTTTTGAGATCATCAGCTAGGTTGTCCTCTAGGTCAATACATTCTTGAAGACACGCACTCAATGTCTAGAACCGTTTCACATAGACTAAGGTTCTCAAAGTCCCGTTCGTCAATCCATCCAAGAATAGTGATATCATTTTTTACTGAGAAGGTCTTTCGGTTGCTGGGTATCTATCGACATATTGATTAAATCTCCGGACAGCTATTTTCATCGTTTCATTTGGATTTTGTTTGAAGTTATGGATTAAGGATGAAGAGTTGTGTTTAATCCCTCTCTTGGTGAATTCTCCAATGAACTCTTGAAAACATTGCTCAATATTTCTCAATTGGTTGGGATCTAATGGTTGGAACCAAGTCAAATCCATCCCTGTGAGGGTAAGTCCGGACCCATACTACACAAAGAAATCATCCACTTGCTCAGCGCGTAAAACTTGTTTAAACTTAGTGATATGATCATAGGGTTCTCCCATTCTGTCATAATGATTTCTCATACACTTGGCCACTTGAATTGGTCTTAGTCTTCTTATGGGTTCTCGTGGTCTAGGTATTATAGGGATTGCTGGTCTAAGAGGAGGTATCCCATGATGCACTCCTGGTTGTGGTCTTGGCCTTATTGGTGGTCGATTCAGGTTGCCTAGTTGTTGCAGAGAAAAGAGGCACAAAAAGAGGAGCCCCAACATTTTCAAATTAATGGGCATAATTTTCTTCTTCAAAATCTTAGGAAATTCCCTCAAGGCTATGTAAATGCACTAGAGGAGTCCTCTAGATGCATAAGCCCAAATCATTGTAATATATTCTCTGTAAAATAGTAGGAAATTAGAGACTAGCCAATAAAGTGCCGGTCACTTGTGTGAAAGGACCATTTTTAGGGCACATGTATATAAGTCACTTTGTGACTCTTTGTAAGGACTTTTCTGCCATTGTGAAGAAGGAGAGCTGAAATTTTGAATTTGCTTCTTTCCTGCACATTTTCATCTTCTTCATGATCTTTTATGTGTGTGTGTGTGAAGCTTGGAATGTATGTGTAGGACTGTTGTCTACCCCTCCCCATCACTTTTGAACTACTGTAGTGTATGTGTGAGCAAGTACGAGTTGTGGAGAGAGTGAAGGTGTTTCCCATCATTCACTGTTGTCATATGGATCTTATGGAGTATCATATTTGAATAGGGATATGAGGTGAGACCCTCCCCTTATTCATAATGAGTATGATACTCATATGAGTGCCAAGTGGCACTCATGTGAGGAGCCTTGACATTGACCCATATTGGGTATGTAAGAGAGAGTAGTCATTTTAGAATGACCACGCGGCTAGGCGGTAAGACATACTCTGAGTACTCTGTGTAGTTATTCGAAGAGCGGTCGACGCTCTCTTCATCCTCAAGCTGTGGCAGAACAGTAGCTCCTAAAAATAGGAGGTTCATTGGAGGTTACCCAAGATTTGGTATCGGAGCAGGATAGCGCCAACAGATGCCACACATGCGGGATAATAACTGAAGCGACATGCCACAGACGGCACCCGATCAGTCCACAGCAGTCGCCCACGCAGAGGCCTCTTTCTCCTCCCCTCCTCTCTAGTTGGAGAAGGTATGAATTGAGTCTTCTTTATATACTAAGTCTCCCAGCGGATTACCTCTGTATATGGGATAAATGGCTCCATCGACGACCATTCTGAGCCATTTTCAAAATCATCAACAAGATTAAGCTTGCACTTGGGGAAAATTCGAGTTTTCTTTGATTTTCGGGGAATAAAATCCATGGATTGGATATAGATTTTTGAAGAATAGTGATGCATCTATGTATTATGGGCTGTGGACATGGGCTATGGGCTTTGGGTTGATTCAAAAAGGTTTCAGTCACTCAGTTTTGAGCTTTTCAAAGTCATCCATCCATGAAGATGAGTTCTTTCACTTCCCATTGGTGACATACCTGACTTCTCCGCACCATAGCTTCCTCATACGATATCGGATTTCAAAAATCTTGGCCAGGTTTCGAGGCTATACTCCTAAGATTCACTAAAAAACCATCATCGTTGGATTTGGATGAGATTTGCCCCACCAAAATCTCTCTGCAGAGTTTTAGCAAGAACTAGGCGGCCACTCCCATGCCTACTTTTTTGTCATCCGGAGTCCAAATTCACTTTTTTCACTTGGGATAGTCTCAAATTCTTGAAGTGCAAGTGTTGGGCTACATTTCTTGGAGTGGCAAGGATTGTCAAATCTTTGAAGTTGCTCAGTTTCACTCAGTTTGCCCGGTTGGGGCTATTCCCACATGCTTTTGGTGTTGTTTGGGATGGTTTATGGTGTTTAGAACCTCGCCGGACCAACCGGACATTTCCAATTTTAATTTGGGCCTAGCGAGGATTCAAAATCAGTGGCTTAAAGCTTCAAAGACCACTTGGATTTCGCTTTCGCAGCTCTACTTTGTAACAGGGAAGTGCTCTTGTGATATATTTCTCTTCTTGTTGCATATTTGAACTTTACTTCCATTCATTTTCATACACTCTAGTTAGCAAACGGGGGAAGCAAACTTAAACATGGAATCTAAAGGTAAACAAGTAGTTGAAACCACTTCTCCATCTAAAGAGCAACTAGAGGATCCTGATTCTAGAATGGAAGAAGTAGAATTAGGGCAAGAAATAGAAGAGAACCTAGAAGAAAAAGAGCCTTCATAGGAAGAGTATACATATGAGGAACTTATAGATGAATTTGTCACTCGTGAACAATTCATAGATTTGAAAGAGCAAACCCTCAAATTAGAGAGAGATCTTGGTAGCATTACATCTCTCATACAGCAGCTTAAGTCTCAAATGATCTCACTTGAGACTAGTGTCACCTCTTTCCTAGCTAGGAAGGAAAGAGAGACCCCTCCTATTCCTTTGGAGCTCACTAGGAAAGATACTTCTCTTCCTAGTAAGAACAAAGGAGAGAGCTCTAGGGAAGCTCCCCTCCTGAAAGATTTGAAGCCACCTATCTTTATGGGGGATGACCGAGACAGGAACAAGGATGCAATCTACACTTTTTTACAAAAGTGGCATGATTTGCATCAATTGAAGGGCACCCCACCAGAGTATCATGTGCTAGAGGCGAGTCTTTCCCTCGGCCTGCATGCTTACAAATGGTGGATGAGTCTTAAGGAGGTGAACTCTATCCCTACTGATTGGACTCAGTTTAAGACTCTTTTTCTAAAAGAGTTTCTTCCTAAGAACGCGGAGGAGAGGAATTGGGATGAGTGGGATAGGATTACATAGAGAGGTAGGTCCCTTTCGGTCTACCTATCCCACTATAGAGAGATCATTTTGAAACTTAAGGGCTTAGATGATTTTTAGAAGACTAGAGGGTTTGTTAGGGGCTTAGATAAAGCCATAAAGAGGGAAGTCAGAAGGAATGCACCTAAGATGTTTGAGGAGGCAATCAAGTATGCACAGATATATGAGGACCATAACCGTCCTCATTATACCCCTATGGAGATGGATCAGCCCCTCAAGCCTCTTAGTACCACTAAATTTAAAAAGAAGTTACCTTTTGGGAAAAACAAAGTTTTTATTAAAAAACAAAGATCACAAGGGCCTAGATTATCCACAGATCAGTTTGAGAGGGCCAAAAGGGAGAACCTGTGTTTTAGGTGCCTATCTCCTAGCCATTCACAGTGGAACTGTCCACTCAAGAAGGGGGAAGAAAAGAAAAAGGGACCAGAGTCTAGTACGGCCCCAAAAAAGGGCAAAAAGGTGGTCCACCTAGTGCAAACCCTTCCTATTCATGGAAGCTCTAGCTGCAAGGAAGTGGAGGTGATGCATGAGGATATAGAGCACACTTGTTGTTTGACTCAGTCATTGTGATCACCATAGTTTGGACCACATGAGTTAGTTAAACTGCATGGTAGTGTATACGAGACCAAGGTGCAGGTCATGATAGATGACTCAGCTACTCATAATTTTATAAACTATGCTTTGGTCAAGAAATTAAAGATTCCCCAGCAACCTAGTGCACATAAATACGTTGTATCTATGATGCAAGGGCAAGATAAAAGAATATGGGATACTATGGTATCCAATTTGGAAGTCAAGATGCAAGACTATACAGATTATATGGACTTCCAAATTATGAATATGGAGAGGATAGATTTAGTCTTAGGAAGAGAGTTGCTATGGGGGTTGGGAGACACACTTAAACGTAGCTATCAAAACAACACACTCGAATTTGAAAAGAATGGAAGTAAAGTTTGTATTCAGGGAGAGAGAGATGTACCTAGTGCACCTCTCATTTCATCACTAGAGTTGTATAGTCTTTGTTATTCTCAGCATGTACATGACATGTTTTTATTGTATAGTCATGATATGGAGCATTGTACAGACAGCTCATCTGATGTATATTTTCATGCTAGGAATGTAAATATGAACAGGACTTTCTACTTTTTTTTTTTTCAAGAGTGTGTGGTTAAAAGTTTTAAGGATCTTATGTTTGAGTATAGAGATGTTTTTCCCACTGACTTACCTAGAGGGTTACCACCTGAGAGAGGGGACATTGACCATGCCATAGAGGTTGTTACTAACACTAACCCTATTTGCAGGCCACCTTATAGGCTTAGTGTTTCTCAGCATGAGGAGGTTGAGAGGCAATTGCAGGATTATTTAGATAAGGGCTTCATTAAACCTAGTAACTCACCATGGGCATTGCCAATGCTCCTAGTTAAAAAGAAAGACGGCTCTATGAGGCTATGTATAGACTATAGAGCACTTAATAAGGTAATTATTAAAAATAGATTTCCAATGCCTAGATTGGAAGATCTATTTGATCAGTTACATCAAGCTAGGTAGTTTACCAAGCTTGACCTTAGATCAGGATATCATCAGATCAGGATTAGGGCAGAGGATGTCTCTAAGACCGCATTTAGGACTAGATATGGGCACTATGAGTTTTTGGTGATGCCTTTTGGTCTCACCAATGCTCCTGCCACTTTCATGAAACTCATGAATAGTGTTTTACGACCTTATCTAGGACACTTTGTGGTAGACTTTTTGGATGACATTCTGATCTATAGTGCATCAGAAGAGGAGCACTTGGAACACTTGAGGAAGGTATTTCAAGTGCTAAGGGAAAATTCACTCTTTGTTAAGGAGTCAAAGTGTGAATTTTTCAAGACAAAGGTTAGATACCTTGGGTATATAGTCTCCCAAGATGGAATCTAGATGGATCCTGAAAAAGTAAGGGCTATTATGGAATGGCCACATCCAAGGAACCTTGAAAAGCTGCAAATCTTCCTAGGTTTATGTAGCTCAGTGATGAGTAGCACCTCCTTTAATGTCAATCCGGGAAGACGTGAGGATGGTATGAAGACCTCGAGCAAGTGGAGGCACAAGTGCGTGAGTGAGAAGCACACAAGCATGCACACACATACACGCACACGCGCACACACGGCAAGACAAAGAGTGAGAAGCAATGGAGTTCTTAGATTACTTTCAAAAGCTCTTACAGGTTCATTTCAATTACAATCCAAACTCAAAAATGAGCTCTCTAGCTCCTTTTATAGTTTTTGACTAGCTTTGGCCCTGTTCAGACCTAGTGTCCGGCCTAGTTAAAAATTAGGTTCCAGGGCTTATTAGAGGGCTCAAACGAGATCTAAAAAATATGAAAATTGGCAGGTAGATACTTCTAAAGCTCCTCAAGCTCAAGGACTCCTTGGCTTGCACACTACAAAAATACGAAATGATATTTACAATGGTTTTTAGTGATGAAAATCACTATTTGTGTAGGGATTTTCTCTGTTGATTTGTCATACACCTCTTTAAGCTCCCTACTTGCTCTTTCTTCTTGTGTGCTCAACTCCTTGATGTCTGAAAAATTTAGATGGCCTACTTGCTAGATCTTCTTTGACTACCATGTCTGCTTGTGCTGTCCCTTCGCTCTGACTCTCTTCGTCTTGTGGCTCCTTTGGTTCCCTGACTGCTGCCAACACCCCCCCCCACTCTCGCGTCTGTCGCCCCTGACAGACCCTTGTCTAGAGGGTTTTTGAACATAATATTGGACGACATCGGAGGCTAGGTGGTGTTCTTCGAGTCGTAAGCCGCATGCTAGATCTGTGAGCAAATCATCCCAATTCACAGGTCCGAGAACATCTGGATGAGGCACCCTCAATTGTTCTGAGTGAATAGTTCTCTCCACAGCAAATAATTGGAGGAGATGTGATGGTCTAGGTATAAAGATTTCGGAGTGATATTCCCAGAATCCTGTGATGAACATCTCCTCAAATGTCTGTTTAAAGCAGGTTGGGAGGTACTTGATTCTGGCGTGCCAAGCATATATTACTTCAATTGAGGGGGTGGTACTCATATCGTACACCAGATCCTGGTTTCCTATCACGAAGCCTGCTCCTGAGAAGCGGGGGTCCTTAATATTCTTAAACGTCCTGAAAGTGATCAGCATTAATTCAAATATTTTCATACACATCTGGGCCATCACATTGGGATTATTGCGTAGCCGAATGCTCCAGTGACGGATTGTAGAAATCATGTAGTTCACCGTGGGGGGTCCTCGTGGAGGTGCTAGATAAACGTAATTTAACCATTTTGCGCAGGCTTTGATGTCTCTGACGGCAATAGTGAATTCAGGCCAGGTGCGTCTTCGAAGAACTGGAACGTAACAAGGATTATATTTAATAAACAACGGCATATTACTCCAGGTTCGGACCATTTCAGGATATGTTTCCAAAAGCCTGATCCTCCAGGTGGGTTGATGGATGGACCCACGCTTAGCACTTTTCGGTATATCGTCTGGACCAAATTGTGTAGCAAATGTGGGAGGCTTGCCGCATTGTCGTTGAATCTCGGCGTTGTAATCGGCCAAAAGTATGCAGTATGGCACATATTGGTCATTATTGGTGCTGATCCATCTATGATGAGACATGCTTCTGAAATATTCTGACTTTATGACAGTTTCTTCTAGGTTTGCTAGTGATTGGATCTGAATGGCCACCCGTTCTTCGTGGGTGTTCGCTGTCTTTTCCAGTGTCTGAAGCCACTCGGGTGCTTCCACTTCCAAGGTGTCTAGTCCCTCTGAGGTTCGTTGCCCTCCTGGCATTGGCATAGGAACGTATGGTTCCTCGTACAAATCATCTACCTCAATGGGAACCAAGTCTTCTGGCTCAGGTTCAATAACTGGAGAGGGTTGTCTTTCATACTCTATTAACTTTTTCTGGAGCTCAACCACCTGCTCTGTCAATGCCTTCACTTCCTCTGAAGTCGAGGCTGACTCTATTACTTTGGTTGGAGCCTCCTGTTCCTTGAGCTGGCCACGCAGCTCATCACGTTCCTTTCCAACTCATCATGAGCATCTAATAGATCTGCATAGCCTTCTAAGATGGTCTTCATTGTCTCTGAAGGTACGGCTTTAAACTGCTCTGGATCAATTTCGTGGGGAGAGCCTTCCATTGCCGCTTCTAGATTCTCTTCATTTTGTTTCTGCAGTCTCTTGTTCTCTTCAAGTGCTGTGGCCATATGTTTCCTGAGTAGCGCCAAGTTACGTCTGACTCGTAGGTTATCGGCCTGGTATACTTCGAGCAAGGCTTCTAGTTGTTTGACGCCTGATTCTTTCGATGGTTGGGGTGCCTCCAGTAGTGTTTGGTGAGCCTGCTCAAGCGTTGTTACTATAACGTTGATTCACATCTGCATTTTCCTCTTCAAGAATTGTAAGTTGCCTTTGTAAGTTCTGGTGATTTGTTGTCAGTTGTTGATACCGGTCATCAAGAGCTCTGTACTCATTTTGAAGCTGATATACACATTGATTTAATGCTAGAAATATACTATTTACATTAAATGATGCAGGGAGAGGTGAAGATGCAGGGGAATGGGGGCGGGAAAGGGAGTTGTGAATGATGTGGATGCAAGTGGAGATGTGGGTGGAGGGGGTATGGGAGACGGAGGTTGCATGGGGGGAGGGAGTGGTGCAGTGGCAGGAGATGTTTCCATAGTGTCAAATGTTTGAGTGACCGTGTAAATGGGGATCGTGGGTGGGGTGGAAGTGACGTTAGTGAAGAGAGTGGTGAAAGTGGGCATGGTGACTCCCCCGAATTGGATTCCCGAAGAGAGTGGAATTCTCGTGACGATTGTGGTGATATTGGACGTGGTGGCAATAGTGTCACGTGGTGGAGTGAGTTTTGTAGTGAGGGGTGGGGAGGGTGGTGACAGTGGTGCTTCCTGATGTTCGTCTGCTTGCGTTGTATCTCCTGGTGCTGATACGTTGATATGAATTTGTTTCCCGGACCTCATGGGACGGGCGGGAACTCTTTTCTCAAATCGGTGAATGTAGGCCATTGCCTCATGAATGGCCTCATCCAATCCTACTGCATCTGCATGTAGGTTGATGGACTCGATGAACATATCATCCACGCCTTCCTCTGCCAGCAATTGGTTCATGAGTTTCTTGCCTGCTTCAAGTGACATTTTATGATGTTCTTGAACTAGCTGCATAGTTCGATATAGTCTTTTTATTTGTGCCGAATACGCGGGGGCACTTGCTAACTCTGAAAGTTCATCATACTCTTGTTCTTCGTAGGCTTCTTCCCCTTGTTCGGTCTCTTGTTCATCGACGTCGACTTCTACAACTTGCGGTTGGGTGGGGGCTGACGTTGTTGTATGGGTTTGTGGTTCCTGAGCTCGCTCTGTTTCCGTTTCGAGATTAGAGTCGTAGATTAGTCTAGCCACTTCTTCATCAGTGAGATCATTGAGAGTAAAGCCCTGTGGAAATTCCAAGTCCGATGGGACGGGTGGAAACACCAGATTGGGTCCCTCTGTACTTGGTCTTGGTAGCCGAATGGTGAATGGTCTAATGCGTCGTGTCTGGGGAGGGGTAATCTCTGGTGTAGTGGTGGCTCCCCTTGGTTGAGCGCAGGGTAATTGGACTCCCCCTCTCATCTTCTTTGATGGAGGACCTGCCGCTGATAGCCTTCTCTGGAATTCCTGGGCCCGGGACCATACAAGTGCCCGCTGAATAGGCACGTCATAGGCTAGACATCGGTAGATTATTTTGGTCAGAGCACAACACCCGTGGAGCACATTTTTCTGCTTCTTGTTCCACCGTTGATGGGCTAGGTGAATCTGATCTATGATCCAATGTGGTATGTTGATAGGGAGGTTTTCTGTCTCTGCCAAATACAAGCTAAACCATATCTTCTTTGGGGGCATGGTGAATCTTTCCTGGGCGGGGAAAGCAAAATGCTGCATGACGGTCCATAGATGAAGAGCGATGGTCGGTGTCATTGCTACCATATCCTTCAGCTTATTGAGATCTTTATGTTTCATTCTGCCTGGAACCATTGTTTCCTTTTCAGTAGGAATGTGCCCCTGGGGAGATTGAGGGTCAGTTTGAATCTTTTAAGTTCGTGGCCCGGCAATAGTGAGGGTAACACAAAAGTGTTGTCGCCTCCCTTGGCCCTGCTAGGAGTGATGGTACTGATAAGATAAGAACAACGAAAGAAATCTGGCTTCGGTAAGTGGGCCCTGAAATAACTGTCCAGGCCAGCTTTGGTCCATACTGAACGCATGACTTCGGCATTCTGATAGCTCTCAAATTCGCGCGTGAAAAAATAGTAGCGTCCCCATTTACCATTAAACTCCAATTCAGCTTCCCAAAAGTAGGTTCCATCACCCAATGGTCCTGCAACATCACTGAACCAATGAGCGTGTTTGCCCACTTGAGAGGTGTGCCCCTGGGGAGGATCCTGAACTGGGAGTACATGCACAGCTTGAAGTTCTTGCGGTCTTTCGGTGAGATGTGGTTCGAGGAGGAGTGTTTCTATATCCACAATCTGTGCGCTGGATCCGGCGTGAGAACTGGCACCTCCGGCTTCTGCCATGGCCCTGCTTGCTTGTTGGTTCTGTGATAATAAAGAACCAGGTGTTAACATCATAATGGACAGAATAAACCCGTTGTTGTCCCCATTACAACATTAACAAGAGGTAGATGATGAGTCAGTGGTTAGTGAGTGCACGATGACAGTGCGTGTAGTTAATATCTGGATAGTCCTAGGAGCTAGATGGAAAGATGCACTGTCTGACTAATGTAGTTAGTAAGTGGAGATGAATTCACAGATTGGGGTCGGGGGGTTTATTACAAGTCTTAGGTTGCCAAACACCATGGATGGATTTTGGTCTTGGTTTTGTGGAGATTCGGGAGGGTTGCATGAGTAATTCTACTGGGAGTTGTTGTGTCATTGGGACCCATTTACGAGTGAGTCTGTGCGTGCTTCTAGGTGGCAGTGTGTTCGAGTGTATCAGACAAGAGTGGGTGGCGGCTGCTTGAGCGCGTGAACCGTGTCGTGTATGATGTGAATTGTGTGGGGTTAGTTGAGCCCGCAAGCAAGCCTTAGGCACCCAAATTTGTCTTGATTGTGGGTCGGCCTTCATCGACTTCTTGGGTACCCAAATGGATTTCACTTTCTCAACAGAGGTTTTAGGAGTCCTCGTATTAGCATCAAGTCGTCGATTACTAATAGGAAGTTAAGATCGTTGTTGCGACTTAGTTACGGCCGGCAGCTCGTCTTTCCGCACCCACATTTGTTTCATCGGCTGAGTTGTTCTGCTTCGCACGTTCTGTTGGTCTCTCGCCTGGAGAATCTTGAGTGATTGATCTGCCCTTAGTTGCTGCCTCCTTCTGGCCTTTGGAAAAGAAGGGAGTTCCATTGTGGTTCTGACTCCTTCTTTGAGATCTTTGTTCTTCTGTATCACATAGCCTTGGACAAGAATAGCACGGTCAACTTCATGTGTACCCCTGGAGGGACCAGGAGTCTGTGCCTTTCCTAGTTCCTTGAGTGCTCCATTATTTAACTCAACTGTAATTATAGTTTGATTCACCCATACCTGAAGAAGTCCACTCCTTAGGTTTAAGTTGACTGCTTGGTCATAGATCCAGTCTTGGCCCAAGACAAGGGGTTCAGTGAGGTCCTCATCTTGACATACTAGTACTTTAACTGTCATTGCCTCATCATGAATATAGAGGGGAAGTTCCACCTCGCCCATGCAAGGGGTTTCCACGCCTCCCAACCCTATGAGATATGCTTCCACAGGATTGACAGTTAATTGCAACTCTTGACAGTAGGACAATTTAACAGCACTAGTGGCTGCACCTGAGTCAATCAAGGCTCTTACAGTCCTTGCACTCTTTCCTTGTCCTATATCTAAGGTTATGAAAGGACGTCGATCAGTTATCCTATGTGAGCTAACACCTGAAACTTCACACATAGCCACGTCATATCCTTGATCTGCATATGCATCTTGCCTAGGGTGCTCTCTACCTTGTCTTCTTAATTTCATTCTCCGGATGCGCTCTAGGGCTTCTGCTTGAGCTTCTTCTCGAATTCGCTTTTCTTCCTCTTTGCGTTTCTTAGCAGTATTGAGTCGACTTAGCATTTCCTCTGTGAGAGATTCCTCATACAACTTGACTCTGCATCCGCTGATATAACTTGGCAGAACATCGCCTTCTAATGTGGCTAGTTGCACTGCTCCACTTGTTGAGATTCTGTTAATGATCATGGGTCCGTAGCCTCTCTTCTCCAGTTTCCTTGCATGTTGCTTCAATGTGTAGACTAAAACTAAGTCGCCTGCCTTTAAACCTTTATCCTTAACGTGGGCATCAAAGTATGCCTTCTGTCGTTTCTTTGCTGCATATATCCCTGCAGCTGCCCTCAGTCTTGTTTCTCCTAATCGTTCCAGGTCAAAAAGTCTAGAGGATAGTTCATGACCCGTCCATTCGTGCTCTTGTGCTACTTTCAATCTAGGTATTAAGAAGTCCAAAGGTAGCACGGCGTTTTGGCCAAATACCATCTGAAAGGGGGTGGCTTGGAGTACCGTTTTGTAGGCAACTCGGTATGCCCAAACAGCATGGTGTAGCTGTTTGTCCCAATCAGAGCGTTTATTGTTCACTAATTTCGTCAGTACATTGCATAAGATCTTGTTGGTACTCTCAGCTTGGCCATTTGCTTGAGGGTGATAGGGGGCAGACTTCTTATGCACTACCAAGAATTCTTGGAGCATATTTTCAATAACTTCATTCAAGAAGTGAGTGCCTCTATCACTAACTAGCTCTATAGGTAGCCCGTATCTAGTGAATACATTTTCAAACAAGAATTTAGCAGTTGTTTGAGCATCGTTCTTCGTTGTGGCTTTTACCTCTACCCACTTTGTTAGATAGTCTGTCGCAACAATGATATATTCTGCATGGGAACCCTTAGCTGGGGGATTAATAGGACCTACGAAGTCTATTCCCCACTTAGAGAATGCACGTCCACCCATCATAGGTTTCAGTGGCATCTCATCTTTACGTATAGGATACTCAGTTCTCTGACAGACATCACATCGTTTCACATAGGTATGTGCATCCATGTGAAGGGTCGGCCACCAGAAGCCCGCAAATAGTATTGCCTTGATCACCCAATCTCGTCCAAAGTGCCCTCCTGCTACACCTTGGTGAGCCGTGTCCAAGATCTTGAGATACTCACTCTCATGGACACATAGTCTCAGGTAACCGTCTTTACCCCGTTTGTATAGATTATCACCAATAAGTGAGTAATCCTGGGCTTCTTGTTCTAAACTCCTTTTCCTAGCCAGAGTCATGTCTGGAGGGAATGTTTTCGTCCTCAGAAAGGATACTAGAGGTTCACTCCAATCTGGCACTATGGACACTTGATAAAGAGTGGCATGTTCCACAGGTGGTTTAGTGCAGCAGATTGGGCATTCCTTGCACAACTTTTGGACATCAGCTTCCATAGTTGGCCAATGCACTCCGAGTCTCCTTAGTGTCTGTAGGGTTCGTTGTTTTGAGTAGTGTTGCTCTAATGCACCTACATGTGCTAATTGCAACCATTTAGTGTACTCATCCTCTTCCAGACAACAAGCCAAAATCCCTTGATCTGTGTGCTTGTACATACTTCCTGCCATGATGTGATACTTTTGGGCTTTTACTACCTCTCTATCCTGCGTGTTTATTACTGGATGGTTAGGCCCGTATGTCAATACTGGTACCAATGGCTTAGCCCACTGCGGTACCACTTCCAAATTAAACAAGTAAGCGTCAGGAAGATCATCTGATACTCCTTGTGGGGCTTCTCCAGATGTGAGCCTAGAAAGGTGATCTGCTCTCAAATGAGTCCTCCCTTTCCTTACCACAACCTCGAAATCATATTCCATTAGTAAGAGAAACCATCTTACTAATCTTCCTGTATTGCATGGCTTGTTCACGAGATATAACAATGCTTGGTGATCAGTAAAAAATTTAAACTTATTTGCAAGCAAATAGTGTCTAAATTTCTTAACTGCATATATCATGCCTAAGCCTTCTCTCTCCGTAGTGGTGTAATTTCGTTCAGCTGCATTCAATTGTCTACTGGCATAGGCAATTGGAAGATCCATGTTACCTTCACCAGTAGGTTGAGCAAGCACACACCCAATAGCATAATTGGATGCATCCACGTGAACATGGAATGGCTTAGTCCAATCTGGTGTGGTCAAGATTGGTGTTGAACATAATCTTCGTTTAAGCTCATTGAAGGAATTCTCACATTCCTCCGTCCACTCAAAGTTTGTCAGAAGTCCGTACATAGGCTTTGCAATGACAGCATACATGTGAATGAACCGGCAGTAGTAACCACAATGTCCCATGAAAGCTTGTACTTCCTTGACATTCCTTGGCCTGGGTAGCTCTGCTATGGCTCTCACTTTCTCTTCGTCAGTAGATATGCCATTCTTTGACACTATGTGCCCCAGAATCTTGCCTTGCCTGACCATGAAAACACATTTTTCTGGGTTTAGGCAGACTTGATATTCTCTACATTTGTCAAAGATTTGTCTGAGTTCGGGAATATGGGTTTGCCTAATGTTGGAATGAGCACAAAGATCATCAACATAGACTTCTAAGTTCTTCCTCAGGAACTCCTTAAATACATGGCACATTAGTCTCTGGAAGGTAGCTGGTGCATTGGTAAGCCCAAATGGCATTACTCTAAAGGGAAAAATGCCCCATTCTGTGGCAAAGGCTGTCTTATGCTGATCCTCTAGAGCTATGGCTACTTGATTGTAGCCCGAAAATCCATCAAGGAAGCTGTACACTTCCTTGCCTGCCACTCTTTCTAAGAGATGTTCTGTGATGGGAAGCGGATAGTTATCTCGGATTGTGGCTGCATTGACCTTCTTTAAGTTAATGCACACACGTAATTTACCACCATTCTTTTTGGGCACCACTACGATGGGGGATACCCACTCAGTGTGCTCAATTTCATAGATAAATCCAGCTTCAACCAGCCTATCTATCTCTTCTTTGATCTTGGCAGCATAATTATCATTATATGTATATGGCTTTTGCTTAGAGGGTTTGGCATCTGAGGTCATGGGGATAGTGTGTGAGCATATGTCAGGGTCCACACCTTTCAAATCCTTGTAACTCCAAGCGAATACGTCTCTGTATTCTCTTAGCAAGGCAATTAACGCATGCTCTTCTTCCTCTGTTAGATCATGGCCTATGTACGTGCATCTCTCCTCTCCTTCTTCTAGGGCCACTACTATTTTCTTGGTGGTTTCCTTGTTATCATAGGCCTCTCCTGATTGTGCCTCTCGTTTAGGCATTCTTATCATGACTCTCCTGTCATCTATCTCATACTTCTTAAAATTTTCTGGGACCTCAAACAAAGATTCTTCCTCTTCTGGTGAGACTTCTCTCTTCTTTCGTTTCTTTCCTTCTTCCTTCGGGGTCACATGTGTTGCTAATCTTACGTCATTTGTAAGCTCTCCATGCCTCTGGAGTTGAAATTCTACTTCATGGAAGTATTCTTCATCTGATGCAAAAGGTGGGTCCATAATGATTGACTCTAGATCGGAGTCACTTGCATCCTCAAATGCATCAGGGCTAGGTTCGCATTCTTCTAGAACTGCCTCTCCCATGATTGGCTCTATGGAGAAGACTGAAATGTCATAGCCATCCTCATCACAGTGGGGTGTCCATTGTTCTTCATTGATGGCTACATCCATTGTTGCTAGGATTTCTGCCCAGCCGTGGGGTTCAAATTCTTCGTCAGGAAAAACTACAGGCGCATAGGCTGGGTCTTGAATTGATCTATGGTTTTCTTTTGCACCTACCTCTCTGGCTTTTTCTCTCTTCTCTTTTTCTACATCTACCTTACACATCCATAAGTGAGTGTCTTCATGCATCCATGAGGATCCTGATCCTAGGGAATGCACAGATTCCGTATCATCTTTGGCTCTATGGATGGGGTTCCATTGGATGGGAGGGACATCTATATGAGAGTAATCTTTGAGATTCACTTTGGTTGTAACACCTAAGTGTTGCAAATACAAGGAGTTGGTTCCCCAGTCCTGTACCACTTGCAACTGTCGCATAAATGGTCTTCCCAAAATCATCTCATAGGCATGATTTTTGCTGAAGTCACATATAGCAAATGTATGCTCAAACTCGACACCACAGGTGGTGAGAGTTATTGCTTCTAGCAATCCTAAGGGTCTCTCAATATGACCATCGGCCATCTGCAATTTCATTCTCGTTGGCTTGAGTGCTGGCTTGCCCCAACGCTTCCATAGGGAAGTGGTGGCAATTGCAACTCCTGCACCTGAGTCCAAAATTGCCTTGGTGGTGTACTCCTGGTAGGTAATGGGAAGATAGGTGTTCCCTTCTTCACCTTCACACATATCTCCTATCTTATCCAAGGGTATCTCTGGCACCGTCCTATGTGATCCTACCTGGGAACGAGGTTTTGCTATCTCGGGCACTTGATTGGCTACATGTTTCCACACTTCTGGTCTAACCTTAAGCAGCTCTTCCAAAGTGAGATTGCACTGCACTTTGGTGTTCTTCACTACCTCTGTGTTCCTAGGTATGACTGAGTCCTCATTTTGTACCATGACCGTGGGTGCTCTCATACAAGTAGACTTAGCTTCCCATGGGCCTGTGAAGTGGGGTAATTCTTGTAGAGAGTTAGACTCAAAGTCTAATCTTTCTTGAGAGTGGGTGCTCTCCTGCTCCTCATAAATGGATGGGATGTCTTGTGGGAATTGGTCGTGTGCATCATCCACAAGTTCAATAGGAGGAGGGACTTCACTCTCTTTAGCGCATTTGTCTTCTTGAATCTCGTGTAGGAATTCTGGTGTGAACCGATTCATAGAAGATGATGTGTCTGGCTCCGTAGAGTTGGGCACATAGGCTTTCTGGGTAGGAAGACCCGCTCTTTCACTAGCCTTGCCATGGTGTTGAGGGGCGAGTTCCTTTTGTGATTGTGCCATTAGATTTTCTATTCTTTCTAGGGAGGGGGGGTTGTCTGGTTCAGTGGAATTGGGCACATAAGCTTTCGATGGGGAATGGGTCATGTTTTTGCTTGCTTTATCTCTTTCTTGATTTTTTTCTTCCTTGGCAGATCTTGCAATTATGCCCTCTAACTTCTCTAGAAGTCCATCCAAGTGTAATTGCATCTTGGCTGAGCCCGAGTAATTGAAAAGGCGACTGGCTTCAAACATAGTCTGAGCCAATGCGACCATTTTCGCGCAAAGCTTGGTTCTTTCTATCTTTAGGTCAGCTCTAGGGTAGCACTTGTCATGATCTGTGACATTTGGCCCTTCTTGGATTCTGGCCTGATATGCTTTAAGCATCATGTCTATGTCTTCAGGAGTGGGATCAGCTAATACTGATCCTACTCTAGGGGGTGGTGGAATCGTATGAGGTGGGTTGGAAGGTGGCGGGTCGGATGGCGATGGGAATGGTGGTGGTGGGGTAGTGTGAGAGGGAGTTTGAGATGTGAGTTCAGTTATCTTGGCTTTGGTTTCTCTTATGCTTTCCTCAAGTTCACTCATCTTTTTAGCCCATTGTCTTTTCATTCTTTCCCCACTATCTTTCCACGCTCTAGTCCTTTTCTTTGTCATGCTCTCGGTTTCACTAGCCTCTGGGTTCTTATCCTGGTTTACCCCTTGGTTCTGCTGCAATGCCTGAGCTCTAGTCACTACCTGTACTGGTGCGGTGGATGTCACACTTCCTGTGGAGTCTACCACCAACCCAATAACGTTAATAGGAGTGATTTTTGGCATATTATTAGGATTCTTAGGGCAGTCTCGTAAGAGGTGCTCCTTTCCACATTCTTGGCAAAAGCCCTGAATTGTTATTGACTGGGGTTGTGTAGATGGAGGTAAAGGACAATCACAAATGAGGTGATCTCCCTGACATCTGTAGCATGGTCCTCTAGGGAATGGGGGTCTTACCTGCCTAGGTTGAGGCTTAGGATTGGGGTTCGTATACATGACGTTTGAGTAATCTGACTCCCAACTAGGTTCATTTGGCTCTTCACTATAGTAAGACTCACCATGCTCAGGAGACTGCATGTAGTAGGCCTGGGGGCTATCAACATGTGTAGAATCAAAGCTATGGTCACTGGGGTCACTTTCAGAAAGCAATGGTGTTACAGGGACTATCGCTCTATTCAGGTTTTCTTCTGCTGCTGCATATTTTACTGGGATCACATTAGCTGGGGCAGGGGGTTGTTGTGCTAACACAGGCTGAGGGATTTGTTGGTTTTGGTATGGTTGCTGATAAGGTTGTTGTGGCCTGCCATATGGCTGTGGAGGGTACGGGTTCTGGTATCTTCCCTGCTGAGGGTATGGCTGAGGGTAGGGTTGCCTAACCGCTTGCTTATTGTATGGGCAGTCTTGCGCGGTGTGATTGGTCTACCTTCGTTCTATGGTGCAGTACTGGCTACTAGGATTAACTTGGGGTTGAGCCATAATGGGACATACATTCGCCATATGGTCGCCTCCACAAGTATAACATCTTTTTACAGGGGCGAACCTTGGGATTTGTTTACTAGAGACACCTAGTTTCTGAGCAACTTTCTCTGCAAGTTCCTCAATTGATGTGGATTGCGTGGAAGAGAGACTAGAGGCACTATCTGAATCTTTGTATATCTTGGAAAGCTCTAACTCCTCCCCTAGGTTGTCCTCAATGTCAATACACATGCGTACACACTCTTCTATGGTCCTAGGGTCCTTCAAGTACACATATGATCTTAATTTGGTACTTAACAATCCATCCAAGAATAATGCCACTTGCTTAGCTGGTGTGGGTAGCTCAGGGACAGGGCATCTTTCAAGATATTGCCTAAATCTCCTTCTTGCAAGTCTCACAGTCTCTTGAGGGGTTTGCTTGAAGCTGTGAATCAGTGAGGAGGTATTATGTCTTATGCCACTCTTAGTTTGAATTCAATAATGAAAGCCCCTAGGAGTTGGTCTATGCTCCTGAACTGTCTCTCGTCTGCTGAAACCATGTCAGGGCAGTGTTCCTAAGGGTTAGACCAAAGGCATTGTACTGCGTGAATAGATCCTCCACCTGTTCAGCTCTCAAGACTTGCCTAAACTCAGCCACATGATCGTATGGATCTCCCGTGCCATCGAAGTAGTTCTTCATGGACTTAACTAGTTGAGTTGGTCTCAAAGTCCTTGTGTGCTCTCTAGGTCCTGGTAGAGGGAACTCATCCGCATTTCTTTGATTCCTGTGAGCTCTAAGTACCTCAAGCTCTACTCTATTTGTTTTCGTCCTCGTTCTTTCTTTGCCCCCTGAGTTGGCAAAGCTCACCTCCGGCCTTTCTCTATGTCTGTCTCTTTGAGTTCCGTGAGCGTGGGAGGTTCCAGCTCCTGTGTGACCTCCTGTGTGACCAAAGGACACGTTCGATCTTGGTTGGGGGAAAACGAATTCACCCTTCCAAGTGTAAGCATGCCTATCATTTTCTGTAACCACAAAGATCCTCTCTGAGGCGTGATCTAGGTAGGTCACTCTGCCTGGGCTATCAGGATCCTTAAACTCATAGATCATGATTGTTCCTATATCAGTTGGCTGATCAGATTTATACCTCCAAAAGGCTTCGTCAGTTTCTTGATTGAGGAGCAAATCTATGCTCTTATTATCCTGGGGAATCCACTCTGGTGTGATAATCCTAGTGAGAATCGATTTGCCTCGAGGGGTTCTAGGTTCTGTACCCATGTTTCCTTGCTCTAGGTCCCCTAAGTCCGCTTCTGAGATCACATTTCCAAATTCATCCGTCCTATCTGGGTGACTGGTGACTACGTATATGGTTCCTTCTTTGTCCAAGTATGCTCCGTTTTCAAACTTGACAGCTGGGCGCTCTAGTCCAATGGATTGATCAGGATTCTTAGTCTGTACCACAGATCTTCCTAGGCCGTCCTCATAGATGCTGGCACCTAATCGGTTGGTCCTAAGATATTCCAACTGCGTTTTGTAAGGGCCTTCTACCCTGTGCAAGTATGGCACTCCTGAACTTCCCGTAGGTCTGTCCATGCCTTGAGACATCTCTGATTCACTGGTATCAGAGCTAGGGTAATGCGAGTGGTGACTCAACTGCTGGGCCCAAGACCTCGCAGTATGATTGACACTAGCCTCTGAAGACCTAAGGCTTTGTCTATCTCTTACTAGATGTCGTCCTGATCTAAGGTTCATATGCCTAACTGATTAACCCAATTTTTCCAGGTACAACCACGTTTCTGAGTTCTTTGTATCAATTACTTATTCCCCTTTTTAGGTTGATTATCGTGTTTATACTCTTGTCTGATATCACGTCGTTAGGAATACTTGAGTTTAATTTCGCACTTTAGTTTGGTCGTGTTAGCCCACAAAATGGTTGATTTTTATGCACTAATGTGGTTCTATTTGGCAGGAAAATACATTTGATTTCAGGTACTTGCAGAGTTAATCAATGGGATAGAAGGTATTTGCAAACTACATGGCTACATCTTGTTCAGAGGGGTATGCCCTTGGTGTTTGGAGTTCAGATTATGGAAAATATGAGCATGTTTAGGATGCAATCATTTGTGTTGAGCAGATGCAGTTTGGGGGAAAGCCCATTCAGATTCTTGCATTTCTTGTTTATGTATTGAATGCCTATTGTCATGCAAGCTTGGTGAGTGAAGGCCACACCCATTTTGAGGCCATGTATGCAGGTTGTGGCTTGCTTATAGAAGCACGCGAAGTGCTTTTCAAGCTTCGGTATAGAAGACATATTTCATGGAGTTCACTCATGTCTGGATACATTGACAACAGGCTCGGTAGTGATGCTGGTGCGATAGCCATGGGCTCATCAATACATCGAGAGGTTATCTTGTTAGGTTTGGAGACGACGCTTACTGTGGCCAATGCCATGGTTGATGTGTAAATGAAATGTGGATGTCCTGCAGCTGCTGAAGATGTGTTCCAAACACTCCCAAGTCATGATGTTGTATCGGAAGCTAGAGAGGCAATCTTGTGGAATGCCTTGATATCAGCATACATTGAACATGGTCAGGGTGATAAAGCTTTATATTGGTTTGAGGCGATGGAAAAGAATAAGATTCATTATGACGGCACTGTAGTGTTGGACATGTATGCCAAGTGCGGAATGCTTGAAAATGCACAGAAAACATTTGATGAACTTGCTGTTCAGAATGTGGTCTCATGGACAGCACTCATTACTGGTTATGCGCAAAATGGGAGCGGTGAGAAAGCACTTTATTGCTTTGAACAAATGCGAAGGGATGGCCTATCTCTAAATGAATCTACCTTCTCGTGTATTTTGAAAGCATGTGGTGCTGTTGGAGACTTCTGGAAAGGTTGTGAGGTGCATGTTGAGATTATGAAGGCAACTTTGCTAGAAAGGGACATTGTGATAGCAAATGCCTTGGTTGACATGTACGCTAAGTGTGGGGATATGGTAAAGGCACAAACAGTTTTCAATGAACTTTCTGTACCGGATGTTGTATCTTGGAGTACCCTTATAAGTGGATATGCTCAGCACTTGCATTATGAGCAAGCCTTGTGCTGCTTTGAGTGCATGAAACTTGGAAGGGTCTGTACAAATATTTGGACTATCATTGCAAGCTCCAGTATGCAATTCAAGTGGACATCTTGTTGGTTGGTATTTATCAAGCTCAACAAAATTCTAATCTGACCCTTGAATGGTCAGGCTTTGCTATGAATGCAAAAATATTTTGGAAAGATTCCAAGAAGCCAGAATGGATCAAAGATTGGACAGAGGCATTGCCGAATAACCATTGTATGATTGAAAGTCCCTTGGCCTTCGTAAAAGATGCATCGCATGTACAACCTCTTGGAAAATGTCAAAAGGATGTTTTAATGTGGACACTTGATGCAGAGGCTCATGTTGATGGAAAATTTCCTGCCAGGTTTGTCGGCAATCATGCATGGCATGGCATAGTGCTCTTTGCAGATGATATCAACACATACAGTCTTGATTATTTTGAAGAAGCGCAAAAAGCAAAATGGGTAGGTTTTCTGCAAGTTGGTCAATTTTCTTCTCCAGGGGCACGAGGATCCTTTGAAGAGATTGGCAAGACAGTAAAAAATTTTTTTTTTGGCATTTCTCAAGCGACGTCTTTGGAGCGTGGGCATTTTTTTGGGGAGTGGTGGACGCTATCCAAAAAACAGAGGGTGGGGAGTTTCTCTCTCTCTCTCGCTTTCGATGGGGGGCGACCATGTTTTTTCATGGCGACTCTCGAGGGGATGACTGAGGAAAGGGAGAGGACCGATGGGGGAAGGTACTACGGGCTTGCTATCTACCTCATACGATGGCTACGTCGTTCCTCGCTCGTGCTCAGATTATGAAGGAAGGGATACCAGCAGGAGGAGTCATAGCAGAGTTATGCGGTTGATTGGTGGCCCTCTGAAGGGAAAGTGTGAATGAGCCGAGGCCGAGGGTGGCCGAAAGACGAGTCATCTGCGTTGCGTGCAGCAGGCCGTGCTTAGGTGATTGATAGAACGATGGGGTAAGTATGAAAACGTTCTCGAGCCGGGGTGCTACTGTGTCTTTTGGTGTTTCGGAAGTAATATTGCTGGAAAGTTGACTATGCGAGTTCAGCAACTGGATGTGCATTGTGAAACGAAAACAAAGGTCTTTCTGTATTCTTTCTCTGTTTTTTTTCCATTCCTACTATTGCAATGACTTCTAAGCGTAAAACATCTCCAATGACGTTGTCATAGGATAATGTGTTTGTGACTATGGTGGCCTCAATTCAATACATGGTAGTAACTGAACACGCTAAAGAAGCTTATTATAAGCTCTCCAGGTCACAGCAGCAGATTCAATCGTATGTGTTCGAGGTGTGTGGCTATGGTAGCTCCAGTGGAAGGACATGACCTTTTTTAGCACTTGCCAAGCATGGATATTAGCACTTATGTGTGCTTGCGTTTTCTTCTGAAATCAGAAATGACCATGTGCAGGAGCGTATCTCTGTTCACTTAGTGAATGATTTGAACATAAATTATGTGTGATGTTATCGTAGATTAAGTTCTAGCATAACGAAAGGGCGTGAACACTTCCTCAACAATTGCTATCAATAATGGATATTAATGCCTACTAAAAGCCTGCAAACAAGCCTGAACGTAGATTTCATGGTAAAGCAATTCCTAGCAGAGCGAATAGAACCAGGAGCCCTTTTATTGTTGTGGGACATCAATGTCAGGAATGGGCATAGAATCTTTGAAGCTTCATCGCATGGTGGAGTGAACTCATAACCCAAAAGCATTTTTTGGGAACAAGGCGAAGAAAGATCGTAGGAGTGTGGTGGGGGAGAAGTGAAGAGAGACGGGGCTTTCACTTCAACTCTGTGCAGTCTTTTATTGCTCCCGACCGTCTAAGGAACCAACCAACAGAGAGGAACAGGGGGGGTGTTGGGTAGCACCCACAGAGAACCTTCGGGTTCTGTCTTATGCTTTTGAGGTGTAGTGGGCAGGAGAGGATTCCAGGGATTCTGAGGAAACTCCTATGTGATGGAGAATAGCATTCAGGGAAGGAAAAGTTTGAGACAACTCGAGTCCAGGATAATCATAGTTGGAAGCAAGTGAGGCCTATATTATCTCGTGGCTTCCACGGCAGCAACGGGCAGATTCGGGAGGAATATTGGCTGGCGAATTCACCTTTATGAGGAAGGCAGAGACAATATGTTGAGGTGATTGATTTGGAAAAGTGCAGGTTGCAAAGGACGCTACGTGGAGTCCATACAAATTGTGCAATTCCATCCACATCGTCCTTGGGAATTAATATCAGGAGGCTTGGATTCGGAAATTGTCAAGTGGGACTCCAACAAAGGCCGGCCATTAAAGATTTTAGATCAAGTTCTGTTGTGGCAGACACCTTGATTCTTTGTGCATCGGATGGTTTGCTTAAAGAATAAATTTCAGTTTATCCGGTAACACGGGAAATGGTAAGACTATTTTCTTTCAATCTGTTACCTGTTAGTTCTGATTATGGTTCAAGAATGATTTTGATATTCAGCACAATCAGAGCTATCATCAAATGCATTGATCAGGGTTCAGTGTAGGAAATTGGCTAGTTTAATATTTAAAGAATGTGGGGATTTTCCAGAACTGCTTAACAGAAAATTTTTGTCTTTGGAGATAAGGTATCACAGTTTGTATGAACGATATGAATAGGTCAAATGTGAGAAGAAATGCGAATGAACTTTCTTTTTTCGGAAAGATGGGCACAACATAGTCAAGTGGTTTGTTCTATTTTGCCTTCTCCCAAACTTAACAAGTTAATTACTTTGGTGAGCGCTATTGATACAAGCGTCTCTCATGGCTACCATGATGGATACATGTTAGAGGGTTCAGACAAAGATCTTCCTTTCTGCTTTGATCATGGAGTTACTTGGGTGGTTGACGGGCAACAGCTAAGACAACACAAACATTTCAGTACAGGATTCCCTTCTTGTTGAGAGCGCAGTTATGTGACTGGAAACTCATTATGCTGGTTCATTTGTGACTCTAAAGGATCACATTTATAATTCTATGTTGTAAATACATCAAGTTGAGGCTAGTTAAAGACATTAGACATGTAGGGTGTCTTCTAGTTCCACTGTATTTACGGCATACCTTGAATGTTATGTTGCCTTTCTCCGTATTTTGCAATATTTAGTTTGTTTTGGGTTTCCCCTTTTAGACTTGCTTTGGATATTCATGTCTCATCGATTACCTGTCAGATAGACCTTGGTCCTCAGCTAAGAACCCTTGATCTCTATGTCTGAGTAGGTGTTGGTGCAGCTCAACCAGGTCCATGTGGGCAATTATTCAATCCTCCATTTGTGCATGCTTTAGCAATACCTGAAGGCAAGGTGTCTGGAAAAACATCAAGGGCATTGGCTGTTGCTCGAGGAAATGGAGCTGTAGAAATTTGTGATGTTACCTTGGAGAAGTGCCACGCACTTCGTTCCTGTAATTATCCCAGCCAGGATCTAAGAAACCTTGGTGAATCTACCCAGCCGGAAATATGTCATAGAGAGGAGGATGCAATGGAAGGAATGCACCTGTCTGCAGTCTCCACCATCACCCTTGCCCGGTTCAATGGAAGTAAAACTTATGTGATCTCAGGGGGGAAACGATAAATGCATCAAATTGCGGAATTGGTGTAACGAAAGTAAAATAAGTACGAATCCAGAAGGAAGCTCGATCAACTCTCCTATTGGGCAACTTCTTCTCGATGTTCCTCATACAAGAAAGATCAACTGGATTTGTACTGTAGCCAGATCTTCAGAGCACATTTTCGTAGCAGACACATCAAAAAGTTTAACCGTTCTTACTGTAACGTGAAGTGTTCTCGGGATAGACGCTGACCTGGGAGACTGTTTCGATGTTCTCTCGAATAGTAGTGTGTTTGAATTCTTCATTTCAAAGCATATCTGTCATTTTGGAAGAAGCTTTATTTTGCCAAGGATAAAAGAAGCTTAACAGCCTTGAGAAGGGAACAGAAGTTTAGGCTCAACTTATGAGCTAGTGCATAGCCATAAGAAAAATCCATTTCGAGATAATTGTGGGCTCTAGGTAATCCAATTGGACCAATTCCGAGGGATTTAAACCGAATAAAGTCTCGTAAAACCACTTTTTCCTGCGGCATTAAGAGCATATCATTTGGTGCGTCTGCCGGGAAGCATTTGAACTAGTACATATACAAAGGAAGGATTCCTCGAGGGGTAATTATGGGTTCCAGGTGATCAAGTGGAACAATTCCAAGGGGTTTGAGCAAAATAAAAGCTTCCACAATCATCTTTTCCTTGGGCTTAGGAACTAAACAGGTCGTTTTCACGTTAGGTTCTTTTCCTTTAAGGTTGTCGTTCACACACACAGGTTATCTCTTGACTTGAACTTGATTTCTTAGATAGTTTTCGATTTATCTCGTGCCTATCGTTGCCTGGAATTACTTCTAACACTACCCGCACTTAGCCTAAACTAAGAATTGACAGAGGGTGTTGCGGGTTTTCCAACCTTGAAGTCCTTTCCTTGTGTTGTTGCCCTGGTGTGTCCAGGACGCGTGTTCCCAAGCCTGCACTTACTCTTGCTTTGCGTACCCTTCGCTGCTCTCAAAGGACCTGTATAAGGCCCACCATTAGCTCAAGACTTAAATTCAAAAGACAGAACCAATCACTTTCATTCATGTAACACTTCACCAATTTGCACTATGAATTTTTGGACACAACTCTTGAGATCCCTGAATTTTGTTCCCCCTGGGTATGGTCAACTTCAAAACAAAACAAAAATCACGGCAAACGGATTTCGTATGAGAAAGTTATGCCAGTTCAGGGTTTTGGGGCTAAAACAGGATTAAACTAGGTTAACAGGCAAACAGGAGTTCTCGAGTTACTTGGGTCATGCCCTCGTAATACAATACTACACCCTAGTGTTTGTCCCACACTTGCCAAAATTTAGACCAGTATTTTTGCCTTGAAAATTTGACCTAATTTTCCCTTCTAACGTGTTCGCAAAGTCTGTCGGTCGCGATTGACAGGTCCGTCGCGATCGACGTGTCGATCGCGATTGACAGGTCCATCGTGGCTGTCAGTCGCGATTGACGTATCGATCGTGGCTGTCAGTCGCGATTGACGTGTCGATCGCGATTGACAGGTGGTTTGAAAAGTCAATCAGTCGTGGTCAAAGGGTCGTTGACTCTGTCAGTCGCGATTGATGGGTCGATCGCGATTGACAGGTCGGTCGCGAGGGTCTGTCCGTCGTGGTCAAACAGTCGTTGACTGTGTCGATCGCGATTGACAGAGCCGTCGTGGGCTGTCAGTCGCGATTGATGGGTCGATCGCGATTGATGACTCGATCGCGATTGACACGTGTCATGCGTATGATCCGTCGGTCGTGGTCAATCGGTCGTTGCCTCTGTCGGTCGCGATTGACAGAGCCGTCGTGGGCTGTCAGTCGCGATTGACGTGTCGATCGCGATTGATAGGTCTGTCCGTTGTGGTTTGTTGATCGCGATTGACAGAGCGATCGCGATTGACAGAAATCTGAGGAGTTTCAAAATTCTAAGCACATTTTTGGGAAGCTCTAGGCCTGTAGATCATGGTTTTGCACTTTGTTTGGCAATTGGAGCATTTTTTTTGTCGGTCGCGATTGACAGAGGTCGATGACACACAGACAGTTACTGCGAATTCCGTACCTGCGCAGAGTGCTGGGGACGATGATGCGGCCTGTACCTGCAACACAGCTCAAAAAACATGCAAAAACAGCACACACAATTTCGCTCTCTCGCTCTCTCTCACAAGTGAAATGAGGGAAATGAGGTGGAGAAGGTGATATGATCAAAAAACTGAATTTTTCGCGATGATGGAAATGGAGGTGGAAGATGGTGATGATGATGATGGTGATGATGGTGGTAAGGTAAGAAAGAGAAAAATAGGAAAAGTAACGAAATTACCTACAACGCCAACGTCTCCAATCTACGTCTTACCATCACACGCTCGTCCTCAAAGCTCGATCCCCGGCAACGGCGCCAAAATTTGGTGTAGCTCAGTGATGAGTAGCACCTCCTTTAATGTCAATCCGGGAAGACGTGAGGATGGTATGAAGACCTCGAGCAAGTGGAGGCACAAGTGCGTGAGTGAGAAGCACACAAGCATGCACACACATACACGCACACGCGCACACACGGCAAGACAAAGAGTGAGAAGCAATGGAGTTCTTAGATTACTTTCAAAAGCTCTTACAGGTTCATTTCAATTACAATCCAACCTCAAAAATGAGCTCTCTAGCTCCTTTTATAGTTTTTGACTAGCTTTGGCCCTGTTCAGACCTAGTGTCCGGCCTAGTTAAAAATTAGGTTCCAGGGCTTATTAGAGGGCTCAAACGAGATCTAAAAAATATGAAAATTGGCAGGTAGATACTTCTAAAGCTCCTCAAGCTCAAGGACTCCTTGGCTTGCACAAAATGGAGCTACAAAAATACGAAATGATATTTACAATGGTTTTTAGTGATGAAAATCACTATTTGTGTAGGGATTTTCTCTGTTGATTTGTCATACACCTCTTTGAGCTCCCTACTTGCTCTTTCTTCTTGTGTGCTCAACTCCTTGATGTCTGAAAAATTTAGATGGCCTACTTGCCAGATCTTCTTTGACTGCCATGTCTGCTTGTGCTGTCCCTTCGCTCTGACTCTCTTCGTCTTGTGGCTCCTTCGGTTCCTTGACTGCTGCCAACAGTTTATCAGGTTTCTATCGAAGATTCATTAAGAACGATGCCAAGATTGTTGTTTCGATGACGGAACAGCTTAAAGGGAAAGGGAAAGCCTTTCATTGGGGAGACGAACAGAAGAAAAGTATGGAGAAGTTGAAAGTAGCAATTGCTACAGCTCCACTTTTACATATAGCAGATCCCAACAAACCATTTGTGGTTGAGACTGAAGCGAGTGACTTTGCTATAGGAGCGGTTTTAGTGCAGGATGGTCGACGAGTAGCTTTTGAGAGCAAGAAACTAGAACCGGCTCAGAAGAATTACTCTGTCTATGAGAAGGAGTTGTATGCAATTGTCCATGCTTTGAAGAAGCGGCGTCATTATTTATATGGTGCCAAAGTTACGATAGTGTTTGATCAAGAGAGCATTAAGTGGCTCTCTAATCAAATAGACCTTAAAGGTCGTAAGGCCCGATGGGCAAAGACCATTCAAGAGTTTGATTATGAGCTTAGGTATAGGAAGAGAAAGTTTAATGTAGTGGCTAATTCACTTAGCCGCATGCCTATGCTCAATGGACTGAGTTTTGCTCAGATCACCAATGAGCTACTTGAGTCCCTTAGAGGGAAATGTAGGCTTGATCCTGCATATTCCGAGATTTGGGAAGCCACAGAGCATGGGGATCGCGATATAGGGGTTTCCAGTGAGGATGGAGTATCGACAGGTACTCAAGAAGGATTCAAGTGGAAGAATTACAGTGTCCATGATGGATATCTGTTATACAAAGGTAAGATGTGTGTCCCTAGAGATGTTGAGATGAGACGGCATATTTTGTATGAGTGTCATGACACACCTAGTGCGGGACACCCAGGAGTTAACAAGACTTATGATCTTGTTAAAAGGTAGTTTTATTGGCCTGGACTTCATAAGGAAATCCTAGAGAACGTGCTTAAGTGCAACAAATGCCAGGTCAACAAAGCTAAGAGGTTGAGGATTGGAGGACTACTCCACCCATTGGATATTCCTAATGGGAAGTGGGAGAGTATCTCCATGGACTTCATAGTCGGATTACCTAAGACACAGAGAGGGCACGACTCAATCTGGGTAATTGTGGATAGGTTAACCAAAATGGCTAGGTTTATTCTGACACGTACTACAGTGAAGACACCAAAGTTGGCTAGACTTTTTGTGGAGAACCTATACCGGTTATATGGTCTTCCTTTAGACATAGTTTTTGATTGGGATAGGAAGTTTACTAGCCACTTTTGGAGAACGGTCTTCAAAAGGTTGGATACAAAACTTAGCATGAGTACGGCTGAGCATCCACAGTCGGATGGGCAAGTAGAGAGGATTAACCAAATCCTAGAGGATATGCTTCGAGCATATGTGAATGAAAGGCAAACTAATTGGGAAGAGTACTTACCTATAGTAGAGTTTGCATATAATAGTGCCAAGCACTCTTCCACTGGGCATAGTCCATTTATGCTTATGTATGGGTTTCAGCCAAGAGCTCCTTATGCAGTAGGTTTGCAAAATGAAAAAGTGCAAGCTGCAAAGGACTTCTTGGAAGAGATGAACGATATGCTTAGGCTTGCTAAGGACAGCATTAGGAGAGCTCAGGATAGAGCTAGAGCCTATGTTGACCCTCAAAGGAGAGATATCAACTTTGAGGTAGGAGAGCAAGTATATCTTAGAGTTCCATCTAGGTCTAAAACCATGAAGACGGGACCTTGTCCAAAACTATCTCCTAGGTATTGTGGACCTTTCCAAATACTTAAGAGAATAGGAAAGATGGCTTACCAGCTCCAACTTCCAGAGAATAGTCAAACCCATCCAATTTTTCATGTTAGCCGGCTTAAGAAAAGGCTGGGTGAATCTGACAACCTCATTCCAAATAGTGAGGTAGTAGAGCCTATTTCTCTTCAATCTACTCCACATGAGCTTGAGAGCATACTACGCACTCGAGAGAAACAAACGAGAATTCAATTGTATAAAGAGTGTCTAGTACAGTGGAAAGATAGTTCAAAAGATAGTGCCACTTGGGAGCGGGTTAGCACCCTTCAGAGACGGTTTCCCAGTTTCAGATTACCTTCCCAAGAGTTTTCTTAAGGGGAAGGATATGGGGAAACAACACGGAGACAGGACCATGTATTTCTATACATGGGGATATAGTGGGAGTGGTAGTTCTATTATTGCTCTCTCTCTATCAGACCTTCCAATACCATTTTTGAGGACAAAAATGGAATTAAGGGGAAGGAAATGTCATATGGATCATATGGAGTATCATATTTGAATAGGGATATGAGGTGAGACCCTCCCCTTATTCATAATGAGTATGATACTCATATGAGTGCCAAGTGGCACTCATGTGAGGAGCCTTGACATTGACCCATATTGGGTATGTAAGAGAGAGTAGTCATTTTAGAATGACCACGTGGCTGGGCGGTAAGACATACTCTGAGTACTCCGTGTAGTTATTCGAACAACGGTCGGCGCTCTCTTCATCCTCGTGCTGTGGCAGAACAGTAGCTCCTAAAAATAGGAGGTTCATTGGAGGTTACCCAAGAACTATTTTGGCCATAACTTGAAGAGCAGTTACCAAATTCAAGTGAAAATACCACCAATGGATGTGTCTCATCGAGAGCTTCGAAAGAAACCCACTATTGGTCATAGTCGGAGTTCGGAGCTGGGAGAAACGTTCGAATTTGTATTTGCTGCTGTAAGTGGTATCAAGGCACACACTTCTAGAGCTAGAGTGAGTTGGAGAGGTAGTTTAGTCTTTTCTCATGTATTTTAGCTAAACCACTTCACTTTCCATCACGTGTGCACATGCCCTCATACACTTGGTTCATGTGGTTCTTCGGATTGATAATTAAGCGTGTGTCAATCCACCACTATATGCACTTGTGTGGCAAATGAGATTTAGTCTCTTTGACACAAGTCCCTAAGACCTCGTGACTTAGGTACACACATTTTTGGCACCATTGTCGGGGAGCAAACTCAACCAAGGTGCCTTCCTGATGGTTATAGCTCTAGAGTGAAGGAATCATACTTGTAGAAGTGAGTTTGTTTAGTGGCAAGTAGTCAGACACTTCAGCACTTGTTACTTCACATCCCTGGGTGTGTGTAATGAGCTTCTAATTTTAGGGTTAGGAGTGAGGGAGAGAAGGACGATTTAGGGCTAGGTTAAGGAAAGAAGAGGAGTAGGAGTAAGTTGAAATCACCAAGGAAAATCCCAGAAAAATTGCCCAAATTAGTGTAGAATAGGCTTCAAGCATCACAAACTATAAAGACCAAAAAAATTTAGTTCATTTGACACTTACTCTGGAACTGCTATCATGTGCAGATAGCAATCGGTATCGCTTGAACAGTATCATGCTATACAAGCCCAAAAAGCTACCTTGTGAGCCCAAGACTTAAGCAAGATATGCCAAAGGTAAGGTACATTAAGATTTCAACATCAACGGTATTTTGAAAATGCATTTACACGTGATTAAGGATGTTTTTAGTATCGCGGGATGGGACAGAGAGATTAAAGAGGTTCTTTGAGTGAGACAGAGGGTCAAGAGTGAAGAGGAGTGAGATATAAGCTTAGGGGTGCAAAAATTTTTATGATTTGAATGATTGTGGCTGAAGTATCACGGTCAGTCAAGTTTTGGTATCGTGATACCAAAATTCCCTAGTATCGCGATACACATCGAGTATTGTATCGTTGCATACCACTTGAGGTATCATGATACCATTTTTTGGTATCGTATCGTCAAGTTGGTATCATGATCGCAACCTGCCAGTGGTATCGTATCGTGATCCACTTGGTATCGTATCATCCCAATCATGGTGTTGTATTGTCGATCAAGTGGTATCATATCATGCGCAATACTGGTATCGTATTGTGTACCTAGTATCGTATTGTTGAATCTCAATAGTATCGTATCATGAGGAATTTTGGTATCGTATCGCCCGACAGTCCAGTATCATATCGTGCAGGGTTGTTGTATTGTATCATGACTTGCATCGGCATCATATCACAAGGATTTCTAGTATCATATCATGTAGTGTTGCAGTATCACATCGCGCACTCAGGTGGTATCGTACCACCTAAGCAATATACTATCGTATTGTGTAGGGTACTGGTATCATATCATGCAAAAAATAGTATCATATCGTGAGGATTGTGGCATCGTATCGTGTCAAGAGTGGTGTCGCCTAGTGCAGTATCGCCAAGGTGGTATTGCACAAAACATTTTGAGTCTTTTTAAGGGAAAAACTTGAGGCAATTGAGGAGCCAATTAGGGGATAGTTAGGAACCAAAATAGCCACAGGAGGGTGGATGAACTTGAGGTCAGGACGAGTGCTAAGTAGCCAGAGAAGTGTTATTTTATCGGTAGGAAGTGCAACTTAGGCAAGTCACTGCTCTATCTATTTTGACACCTCTAGTGACTCGAAGGAAGAGATACCCATGGCTTCAAAAGACATGCAAGGTTCTGTTCCCAAGAGAAACTTCATGTCCATGGTAGAGGTGGAATACCGTACCTCTCTGCAATATGTATCCACTAATTCCTAGGAGATTCCCATCTACCTGGATGGTTTAAATAGATCAGTAGCTAGGATGGTAACTTCCATTGATTCTACCATAGTGCCCAGACCGGCAGTCAAGTACGAGGGAGGAATGTACATGGACAAGCTAGGTCACATCTTTGTGGTAGCAGAACACCCAGACCGGATCAATGAGAGAGGAGAGTTAGAAGGACAAGAAAATTCAAGAAGACTGTACCATGAAGAGTTGATAACCACTCCCGGAGGCAAATCAATAGTGGCTTGAGTCTTGAGAGGGGATTTGATACCTCAAGACGATTACCTGCTAGAGGTCTACTTGATCCATGGATCAGACTTACTGTTACAAACTGACTCACCTACACGCAAACAAGAGTAAATTCCAATTACCTTCTATGAGTTAAAAGATCCTGAAGATGAGTCTAGAGTCACATACCTACACAAGAACCAAAGACGATACTGGCTTGTTGATGCCATTGATAGGACAGGATTGAAGTATATGGGGTTGCATGTATTCCCTCAGCGAGAGCAGGCAACTACCTCTCAAAATCCCTTTGGGATGCAACAAGAGTCAGAACATACAATGTCAGGACACACAAGCCATCGGAGTATTCCCAACCGCACTCATGTGCAATTCACAATGCCGGGACTACAATCACATAATCAAACTCACCCAGGACTAGGCAACCAAATGATCGGCCACCTGTGAGGCCAAGACCACCGCTAGGAGTGGGGCCTAGAATGCCTCCAATTAGACCAGCAATTCCTATAATGCCTAGACAGCCAAAGCCCATAAGAAGATTAAGACCAATTCAAGTGGCTAACTGTATGAGAAATCATTATGACGGGATGGGAGAACCTTATGATCACATAGCTGAATTTAAACAAGTTCTACGGGATGAACAAGTGGATGATTTATTTGTGCAGTATGAGTCCTTTGGAGTCACTCTCATAGGAACGGCTTTGACTTGGTTCCAGCCATTAATCGACGGGAATACTATTTTGAAAGAGGAAAGTCAAGGAGCGAAGACCAGAACATTTACAGATATCAATCGCATTGATATAGAAGAGGAAGTGAGACTCATCCATCAACACTTTTGTTTTCCCAACATGCACAGATATACTACTTTGCAAAAGATCATAGTGCAAATGATGTCACATGCAATCAAACAAATTGGGAATCAAGTTAATATGACTCCGTACATTCAAGAATGGCTCTTCGAGGCTAAGAAGCAGTGGAATCATAAGAAGTTCCTAAATGGAAGCGTTGCCTTAACCATATTGATATATCGTGCTTTGGGCATTAGAGAACATCTAAAAGAGATGCCGTCATCAGAAGCAATGGCCAAGTATGCCAAGATTGCTATAGTTCCTAGAAAAAAGAAAGGATTCAAGATCCTAGAGGAAGCAGAAATGAGCTCCCAACCTAGAATGAGAGGTGCCAAAAGGCTACGGGAAATGATGCAGGCGGAAGCTGAAACTCCAGCTACAAAGAAAGCTCATGTACTCCCAAGGACTAATCTTGAAGAAAATCCACCAATTACAGAAGAAGAATTGACAAAAGCAATGGAAGCTACTCACCAATAGTAGAAGGAAAGGTAAATCTATGAGTGCAAGGCACCACTACCAACAAGCCCATCAAGACTCGGAACAAAGAAAGAGGCTGACCAAGGTTCACAGATACAGAGAATTGGGGTTGATGAACTCAAGCTCATCATCAGACATACAAGAAAAACAAGACACCTTGATGCTAAATGTGGATATTTGAAGTGATTCAAAAGACGATGGTTAATGGGAAGAATTAAATCAAGTGAATGATGACTTTGGCATGGAAGGCACAAGGAGAGATCAAACGTAGGACAACCACATTGAGAAATAGGTGAGAATCTATCTGCCCAATTAATTCAAGCACAAAAGATAATAGTAGAGAAAGAGGCAGTAGTCCAAGAGGCCAAGCATCATTGTAATACACTAGAAATGGAAAATCAAAAGCTACAAGAACAATTGGCAAAACTACAAAGCAAATATGAGGCTAACGAAGCAGACAAAACACGAATGCATGCTAGAAGCAAAATTCTTGAATCTCAAATCAAGGTGTACATGGATGAGGCTGATAATTTAAGGACCAGGAACAAAGAATTAATGACAGCCCTATTATGCGACCAACCAATAGCAACTACCGTAGTGCCAGAGAACAACACAAAATCATTGGAGGAAAGGATAGCAGAGTATGATGATTAGCTGAAGAAAGAGCAAGCTATCATAGCAGAATGGGAGAAAAGATATATGGACGGCACCGCGGAGCTTAGAAAGAAGTGGAAGATGGCAGAAAATCAGTACTTCGAGCAATGCAATGAAGATGCGAATCAACTAGCTGTCATAGGAGAGGAGCTCCTCAAAAACAAGGAAACAATTATGAAAGCCACCAAAGAGATTACAGAAATGGATGACTTAATAAAGCAATTGCAAAGTCAATTAGCACAACAAGTCAATGAGGGGACACTAGTATTTCCACACTCCACAGCGGCTACTGAGGAGATTGAGGTATGTCCTCTTTCTCCCCCCTTACATCATTCGCCGATAAGGGAGGACATGGAAACCCACACTGAAAGACATACTCGGGATATTGCAGAACTAAGCCGACATGAGCGGGCACTACTGGTGTCCCAACTTACAAAAGATTTTGAAGATCAAGTCATCAAAGTCATGAAGGAAGCAAAAATTGAAAGCAAAAATCTAGAGCAAGTATTGAAATCTTTCAATGTACGGTATGGATTACTTAAAGAGCAAACACGACAGTACATAAAGATCGCAACAAATAAAGAGCCAAATAGAAACCTCCAGTTCAGCATGCAAACATTTACCTACACAGAAGAGGAATTCGACAAAGTGGATCCTATATGGAGGAGAAAATTTTTGGAGAAGAATCCTACTCTACGGGTACAATGGGAATCAACACCTTATATACTTCAAGTCAACCCATCTTTTTGCCCAATACCTCCTGGACGCAATTTTGGGAAGGACAGTGCCAGGGAAGCATAAATAATCAGTGGCTCAACTATCCTTTACTACCAAGTCCACCTCGTAATTATCTACCAAACGAAGAGTACATGGTTAAAACCATAGAATTTTGGATTGCCCGATATGCAACTGTACCTGACTTAGCAATCAAAATGACTAACAAAATTTTGAGCATGTTACTTACTATAATAAAGGTGTTTCAGCATGTGCAGTATACCTTTCTGAACTTTATCGGCATTAACCAGGGATTAGATGCCCTCATTGTTTATCTATCAACCATACCTGCCCGCTTAACACTAATGCCAATATGCTCAAAGACTCATGTTTCTGCCAAGCACTTACATGCAGACATTTGAAGAGGCATTTTTCATAGGATTTTTTGAAACGGATTCAGAGATTTTTGCAAAATAATCTTCGAACCTTAATGCAAGACTGCTAGCCTACGAATTAATTTTCTTCGCAGATCATAGACAGGCAGATGACGGGGTGAAATCGAGCCAATGGAAAGAATTAATGCTATGTCATGCCACTTTGCTTAATTAGCGAGAGCAAAAAGTCATACAAACGTACTCACGTCACCACAAAAAGCATGTCAGGGACAACAAAGTTCAGGAGGAGGGATGTGTGGAAGGGGAATCGAGCAAAAAGAGAAGAAGAAGAAGATCATAGAACAAAACAATTCAGTGAAGAACAAAAGCTCATAAAGAAAAGAACACCTTCTGCTCAAAGCCCCGTAGGGGCACACATCAGGCAACAACACCAACAAACCAGGTCCTGAGGATTGGAAATAAAGAAAGATAACAACCAGGACATTTCATGGGAGGTTGCACACAGCTTCCTCATCCACCAGGAGCAAGCAATGAAGCGAAACAAGCAGGGAAGAGAGACAGCACACGAAGGATTCTTCATCGAATAAGGTAACCAATTGTCTAAAGGTCCTAGCTGTCTCCTCGTCCACTAGATGCGTGCGGTGGAAAGAAATGAGTCATGTCCCAGAGGATGACAAAGAAGATTCAAGAACAGGGCCTTTGAAACGTAATGCTGACTTAAAAGAGAGTAAAGGTCAGCAAAGTAAGGTGTGCGATAGGAAAGAAGTAGACAGGCTCCAAGCAATACAACAGGGTCAGATGTCTGAAGACAAAAGACATATCAAAAGACCAAAAGTTAGAAAGAGGCAGAGGTTGAGAATTTGAAGAGAGTGACTAAGAATATCACATTCTTAGCCACTAATGGTGTGCGTGGCAGCCCGATTTAATGCAGCAACCCAGATTTATGAATGTATGGAATACCAAGGGGATTATAGAAGCAAAGGACTAATCTCGGATAAATTAACAAATTGCCTTACAATCCTTATTGCTTCTTCGACCACTAGGTGTGTGAATTCAGAAGCCATAGACAAGCTGCAAACGAGAAGCAAAGCCTGTCAAGGGACGACAGAGACAAAGAGGGGGAGAGCGTTGCAGAGAAAAGAGGCACAAAAAGAGGAGCCCCAAAATTTTCAAATTAATGGGCATAATTTTCTTCTTCAAAATCTTAGGAAATTCCCTCAAGGCTATGTAAATGCACTAGAGGAGTCCTCTAGATGCATCAACCCAAATCATTGTAATTTTGCCATTGTGAAGAAGGAGAGCTGAAATTTCGAATTTGCTTCTTTCCTGCAGATTTTCATCTTCTCCATGATCTTTTGTGTGTGTGTGAAGCTTGCAATGTATGTGTAGGACTGTTGTATACCCTTCCCCATCACTTTTGAACTACTATAGTGTGTGTGTGAGCAAGTACAAGTTGTGGAGCAAGTGAAGGTGTTTCCTGCCATTCACTGTTTTGGCCATAACTTGAAGAGCGGTTGTCAAATTCATGTGAAAAATACACCAATAGATGCATCTCGTCAAGAGCTTCGAAAGAACCCACTATCGGCCATATTCAGAGTTCGGAGCTAGGAGAAACATTCAAATTTGTATTTGTTGTTGTAAGTGGTATCGCGTCAGACACTTCTAGAGCTAGAGTGAATTGGAGAGGTAGTTTAGTCTTTTCTCATGTATTTTTGTTGAACCACTTCACTTTCCATCATGTGTGCACATGTCCTCATACACTTGGTTCATGTGGTTCTTTGGATTCATAATTAAGCGTGTGTCAATCCACCACTATATGCACTTGTGTGGCAAATGAGATTTAGTCTCTTTGACACAAGTCCCTAAGACCTCGTGACTTAGGTACACACTAGTCCTGGGTGGGTTTGATTGTGTGACTGTACTCCTAGCATTGTAAATTGCACATGTGTTCAGTTAGGAACACTTCATTGGCTCGTTTGTCCTGACATTGTATTCTTTGACTCTTGGTATGTTCCAAAAGGATTTTGGGATGTAGTTGCCTGCTCTCAAGAAGGAAATATAGGCAACCCCATGTACCTCAACTGAGCCCTATCAATTGCATCTACTGGCCAATACCTTCTTTGGTTCTGGTCTAGGTAGGTTACTCTAGACTCATCTTCGGGATCCTTTAACTCATAAAAAGTCATTGGGCTTTGTTCATGTCCATGTGTGGGTGAATCAGTTTGTAACAATAAGTCTGACCCGTGGATTAATAGACATCTAATAGGTAATCATCTTGAGGTATCAAATCCCCTCTCAAGACTCGAGTCACCACTAATTTGCCCCTTGGTGTAGTTATTAACTCTTCAAGATCAGGTCTTCCCGAGTTTCCTTGTCCTTCCAATCCTCCTCTCTCGTTGATCCGGTCTAGGTGTTCTGTTACCACATAAATGTGACCTAATTTATCCATGTACACTCCTTCATACTTAACTTTGGGCCTAGGAACTATTGCTGATTCAGTAGCATTAGGGCGAAAAACGACCCAAAAAGGGCCGTGTAAGGATTTCAATTAGTTGTGCTTAATCGGGATTAAAGTTGTCAAATCCTTTAAGAAATTCCGTGTAAGTTCATTTAAAATGTATCTTATGTAAATTTTGAAGAGAGAGAAACTCGTATCATATAATCATGAAAAGTTTGTGTGATATCTTATGCCTCGAAGTTTGTGCTCACCGGGCGCTGATCAAAAGTTGAATTTTCCTCTTGTTCACGGACCTATATAATGTGTGCTGATGACGTTTTACGCTTTTTTTCTCTACTTTTCATAGCATTTCACGTCATTTTAGACACTTGCCGGTCATTTTTCATAGCAGACCATGGAGAACGTTAACTCAAATACTCTCGCTGAGCTTTCAAACAATCGAAATCATTGTGAAAAGTTCCATATCAACATTGCAGTTAGTCAGGAGTATGCGACGACAAGAAAAGTATTTCGAAGGGCTCTTCATCCTCCTGAAGTGGATGGATTGCGAAAGGAAGGCAAGAAACATATCGACATATGGACAGATGGATCTGTTTATCCAATTGATCCACAAACTGGAAGGTACCCCCCTTTTCATAATCTTCATGATCTGATTAGATTTGTGGGAGATGGTGAGGATGGTTTACGAGGCTATTGTTCAAGGCTCTGGGATATTTCAAGGAATTATGTACAATACATACACTGTTTACAAAACACACTACACCAGAAGAATTTACATATGAGGGAGCTAGAAAACAAATTATCCACTTTATCTTCTCAGTTAGAGTCTTTTAAAAAAATGAAAGAAACTCCTATAGGTTTGAGAATGCGGTCAAAACGAGTAAAACCTTTTTTAGATTTGACTAAAAAATCTGGCCAGAAAAAGAAAAGAATGAAAATTGATAGAGATCATGTGACAAATGTGCTAGGTTTCAATATGTCGAGCAGTTTTGAGCGCATACATTTCTGTAATGAAATTTTAAAATGATGTTTTAAGACTATTGAAACTAAATGAAAATACATGCTTGAAACGCTTTGTTTTTCAAAAACTCATGACAGAAATGAATCTTTTACTAGAACCATCTCAAATTCAAAATATTTGTGATAGTGTCGGAGTGAGTAGGAAAGGTTATAGAGCAATTTCAAAAGTTTGGTGTGAATTTTTAAAATTTAACAAAGTTAGAAGTTTTGGATTGCCTAGACCCCATCATGTAGGAAAGTTTCGGCTCTGCTTGAATAAGAAGATCACATCAGTATTTGGTGAATATAAACATATTCACGGTAACATGCCTTACGAAGTAGGAAAACAAAAGTTACATTTCACTTACAATGCATTTAACAACATATGGATAGATGTTATAAAACTTCAAACATACATGGTTCAGTTCTATAATATAAAAGAGCATGAATGTTCTAGTCTATTGAAATTTGTAATCAAACTTGATGAAGCTAAGCTTCAAAAACATCAAAAGATGGAGAGAATAAGCATTGCACTGATGAACAAAGCTTTGGACTATAGCCTTGGGAAATTGGATACTCCATCTCTCAAAGTACAATCAGAAATGGAGTTATGGTGGGTTGGCTGTGCTCAAGTTCCATCTGAGAGCCATAAAACACTTAAATGGTTATTCTCACAGACAAACATTCCAAATGTTATCCAAGGGCATCATGCAAGAGAATCGTTGAATGTCAAAGACTACGGGAACTTTCAAGTTGAGTGGCATTTGAGTGGAGACCTAAAGACACTCAAATGCATGTTTGGTATAAGTGGGGGAGCAAATTCTAAGTACCCTTGCTTGTACTGCATGCAAAGCCGAGGCACAAATGGATGGATTGCTAGAGCTGACGGTGAAGAGGCTCCTTCTAGACAAAATGTTATTCTTCGTAACTACTCATCTTCTTCAATGATTTGGGATCCCATACTTCCAATAGCATTGACAAATGTACACATATGTACACTACATGCAGAGTTAAGAATCATTGACAACTTGGTCCGTCTTCACTTGGATTATGCATATTCTATCAAGCCTACAACTCTTGCAGATGAATGCATAAAAAAATGTGAATGTCTTCTTTCAGAAATGGGATTTCATGGTGGTGATGTTCATCTAAGAAAAGATCCAAAGCTTTCACAAAATACAGGTGATGTTTTACAGGATGTCTCAATGGGAGGTGCAAAAGCAAGGAGATTCTTCAGCAACCATGATGGCAAACAACTTAATGCCATGTGGAATTCATGGAAAACATTTTGTGAGGTCACGACTAATGTAAAAAGCAAACCAGAAATAGCAAAAAAGAGAATGGAGGTGTGGGTCAAACTAGATAATCTTTTAAAGATCATGAGGCAGCAGGTAACATCAAAAAGTTATGTGACAGATTTCAGAAAGGCGACCACAGAGCTTATAGAAACCATCATAGAGGCATGGGGTGCCAAAGACATAACATACTACTTGGTGAGCTCCAAAGATATTTTATTCAATTTATTTATTTTTAATTGAAATAAAGATCTAATGAGATTCTTCTGCTTTCCAGCATATTCTTCTTGTGCATGGTGCATTCTTTGCAGAAAAAGAACCACTTGCCATGTGGAACACCCAAGGCATGGAAAAATCTCATTATCAAGCAAGGACAAGCTTCTTTAGGTGTACAAGGAAAGGAGGAGGACTAACAAAGAGCAATGCCTTTAGAGAGCTTTTTGATTGGTTCTTTAGAAGACAATTACAAAGGACCTCATGCCAAATATAATCAGAAGGATATGGCTATCTCCAGACAAAATCATCATGTATCAATATCACAAACTGAAAAAGACCACATTTCAAACAGAGCTTTAATATTTGCAATGTCTTTTATTTCTTTGAGAAATAAAAGATGTCATGTATGTACATTTCATGATGTATTATGCTTTGAAAAGAAATATGTCTACTACCATCAGATGACTTTGACCAGAGAATCAACAACAATTAATATTAGGCCATGGATCAATTACACCAAAAAAATTTGCAATGTCTTATATCACATTGGGCAATTTCTGTATATGTACATTTGTTGAGATATAGAATTCGAAAAAATCAAGTCATTCCTTGAGCCTTTTTAAAGAGCTTGGCTCTGGCAAATCACCTCTATATCTGAGGAACTCTTTTCTCCTGTATCCAGCAATGCTTTTTAAATCTGACACCCCTGCAGCCATTGCATAGCTTGAATAACAAAGAAAGTACCCTGCCCTTGAAGCATTGAGTCCTGGGGCATATCCAAAAATTCTGAATGCAGTTGCTCTTTCAAGCAGTAAAACTCTGAAAGCATTAAAGGGTATTGGAGTAGAACCCATGTATTTTGATAGAGTGCTCAAGCAGAACAATGCAAAGTCTGGCTCCTCACTATAGTGCTTGTGAATAACACAAAAAGTGTCTGGGTTCAACTTTGGAAGATAGTGGATAATAGAATGAATATCCACCTTTGCTTTTCCTTTCTCTTCTATGGCTTTTCTTGTTCCCTTGCCCCTGCCAAGGTAATTGTCTTCATCCAATAAAGTTAACTGTGGTAAAACTGAAAAACAAGGTTAGATGAAGTGCAAGCACACTTTAGGAAACATGTGAAGTAACTTGAAACTATTAGAAAGAAAAGCAAGAGACACGACTGATGCAAGCGATAAGGGTCTTCAGAGAAATTCAGACAGTCGTTATCGCTTGCATCGGTCGTCATCAATATCTATTTGCAAACTGCCTGGAAACATCTAATGTTTGATAAATGAGGGGAATTCCCACAAGCAAGATATGTATTATCATTGCTGCATGCAACTCCTAGACACGACCGATACAAGCGATAAGGCCCAACGGAAAATATCCGATGGGCCTAATCGCTTGCATCGGTCGTGATCGATTTCTGACACTTCTAATGGAGAACTTGGACAAATCTGATACAAGAAAGAGATTTTGCATTGGTCCCATCTCATATCCTTAACCTAAAGTTCTTGAGAATATAGTTAACTGTATACCTTGACGTCATCTTCCTCAAGTCCAAACATGACCGATGCAAGCGATGAGGCCCAACGGAAAATATCTTATGGGCCTTATCGCTTGCATCAGTCGTGATCGACTTCTGACACTTCTAATGGAGAACTTGGACAAACTGACACAAGATAGAGATTTTGCATCAAGCCCATCTCATCTCCTTTGCCTTTAAATCATGAGAATATATTTTACTACATACTTGACCTCATCTTCCTCTTCAAGTCCGAACACGACCGATACAAGCGATAAGGCCCAATGGAAATTATCCGATAGGTTGTATCGCTTGATAAGGCCCAACTGAAATTTTCTCACTAAAAAATGGAGATCTTGGAAAAAAACTTTAATTCATACGAATATATCAAACAACATACCTTGACCTCATCTTCCTCCTCAATGAGCTCTTTTGAGTCAATACAAATTGTTCCTTTGTCCTCAACGACATCCAAGAATGCATAGCCACGCCCAAACGAGTATATTCCAAGTTGCTTCTAATGCTCATCAAACTCTTCATCAGCAAGTTTTGGCTTCTCTGAGATAGCTTTCTCAAAGCATTTTGAAAGAGCTTGTGATGAATCTTTGAATTCTTCATTAGACAAATCCAAATCAAGACGCAAAAATTCCTCTCTTCTTTCTCCTTTCTTATTGATGAATCTCCTTGCAACTTCTTTTGCCTCAGCTATAGCTGCAAGGTAGTAGTCCTCCCTTAGATTGAAAAGTTCTTGAATGTAAAATAGAGGTATGAAGTCTTTCCCAGAGATAAAGTAAAAAGGTAGATTTGGGAGAAGTAGGGACTTCTCAGACACTTGAACTTCTTCAGTTGGCTCCCTTATTGCAGTCTCTGCTTTAAAAGTGGCCACATCAAAATCTTTGACCTACTCTTCTTCTGCTTGGAGATTGATCTCCTCAACAAACTCCATGACACCTTTCATAGTTTTTGAGCTACCCTCAAGTGTCAGCTCTAAGCAAGGCTCATCTTCATCATGAACATTTTCCTCCCTTTCAACTGAGATATGATCAAGCCATATCAAGAAAGCAATGTTTAAAGGGAGCAAGCAGCAGTCCTTTTCATGCTCTGGGCATAAATCAAGCTTCCCTGGCAAAGGGGATATCCTTTTGCATTCTCTTGTGATTTTAGCCCTATCTATTGGATCCTTCCCAAAGATGTGAGGATGGACATAGGTTTTCTGAGAAATAGAAAGGATCGTTCCATTGATCAACCCCAAGAAAATCTCCCACTCATCCTTAAGAAAACTTTTCGAGTTCTCTAAGAGTTTTTCAAAATCAATTTTGGGGTTGAATATCGTCATTGCATCAGGAAAATAATCTACACTTAAACCCTCTTGAACCATGAAATCAAGAAGTTTCTCTGATGGAGAGACACTAAGGATCTCATTCATTCCCTCCATCTTAGCTGCAGCTTCTCCTGTATGCCTATTAGGAGAACACAACCGATGCAAGCAACTAGAGCGAGTCAACGTAGGTCAAACAGTGAAAATTGCTTGTATCGGTCGTGTCGGGGACGAAAGAAAAATACGCATGTAAGTGAGACAAATTCTCTGAAGGTTGAAAGTTTGAGTTTGTGAAGGAAGTAGCTATTTATAGGCGAAGAGGGAAGAAATGGTCGAATGATGTGGACCAATCACAGAGTGCCACATGGCAAAGTGTACGTTGCCCGATGTAATGGATAGATGATGTGGACCAATCAAATCATGCCACATGGCAAAAGATGTTGGAATTCGCAACGACTATATGACGTGGACCAATCGGGGCATGCCACATGGCACAACGGTCAACTCAGTTCTGGGACCTATTTAAGCTTCCCTATTCATTTGCTTCATTTTTTTTTGTCAACACTTGCCAAGCATCGAGGTTCCATCGCCACCAAGTTTTTTGGCTACTTCACAATTTCTATAGAGAGCGCTCTCTCTGTAAGGTAATGTGGACACGACCGATGCAAGCGATTAGGGACATCCGAGATTTTTGGATAACCCTAATCGCTTGGATCGGTCATGTTTTTTAAATAGCATCGAGTCCTTGATCATACCTTGCAAATTTTGGTTTCCTTTGTGTTGCTTGAGTATAATGCATTGTTACCTTTATTTTAACTTCTATTTATTGAAATATGATGATGAATTCAGGGACGACCGATGCAAGCGATGAGGGACATCCGGGAATTTACGGATGACTCTTATCGCTTGGATCGGTCATGTCTCTAGTGAGACAAATTCTCTGAAGGTTGAAAGTTTGAGTTTGTGAAGGAAGTAGCTATCTATAGGCGAGGAGGGAAGAAACGGTCGAATGACGTGGATTAATCACAGAGTGCCATGTGGCAAAGTGTACGTTGCCCGATGCAACGGATAGATGACATGGACCAATCAAATCATGCCACATGGCAAAAGACGTTGGAATTCACAACGGCTATATGATGTGGACCAATCGGGGCATGCCACGTGGCGCAATGGTCAACTCATATCTGGGACCTATTTAAGCTTCCCTATTCATTTCCTTCATTTTTTTCTGTCAACACTTGCCAAGCGTCGAGGTTCCATCGCCACCACGTTTTTAGGCTACTTCACAATTTCTATAGAGAGCGCTCTCTATGTAAGGTAATGTGGACACGACCGATGCAAGCGATTAGGGACATCCGAGATTTTTGGATAACCCTAATCGCTTGGATCGGTCATGTTTTTTTAATAGCATCGAGTCCTTGATCATAGCTTGCAAATTTTGGTTTCCTTTGTGATGCTTAAGTATAACGCATTGTTACCTTTATTTTAACTTCTATTTATTGAAATATGATGATGAATTCAGGGACGACCGATGCAAGCGATGAGGGACGTCCGGGCATTTACGGATGACTCTTATCGCTTGGATCGGTCGTGTCTCTTACAGTGGAACGAGTCATTGATTATAGTTTTCCAATTATCTTTTTCTTAGTGATAATTGAGTATTTTGCATTGTAAGATATATTTTATTGATATTTGATGATAAATTTAAAGACGGCTGATGCAAGCAATCAGGGACATCCGGGCATTTCCGGATGACTGCTATCGCTTGCATCGATCGTGCCTCTGATAGTGGAAAGAGTCATTGATTATAGTTTTCCAATTATATTTTTCTTAGTGATAATTGAGTATTTTGCATTGTAAGATATATTTTATTGATATTTGATGATAAATTTAAAGACGACCGATGCAAGCGATCAGGGACATCCGGGCATTTCCGGATGACTGCTATCGCTTGCATCGGTCGTGCCTCTGATAGTGGAAAGAGTCATTGATCATAGCTTTTTGAGAGTAAGTTTTGACAGTGGAAAGAGTCATTGATCATAGCTTTTTGAGAGTAAGTTTCCACTTTTCCTAATTCCTTGCCTAAAGACTCTGATTTTGTGCAGAGTATGGCTAGAACCAAAAAGACAGCAAGGAAGTTGTACCCTGAGGGTCAGGACCAAAATGCCCAGGGGGAAAATGTCCAGGAGTGAAATTCCCAGAAGGTTCAAGCTAATATGCCAGACAAGCCTTCAAAAAAAAGGGTCAAGTACCATGTAAAGTCCTTGAGGGAAATTAGAAGAGCTCAAAAGTCTGTGGGATTGTTGATCCCAAGACTTCCATTTATGAGAGTTGTCAAGCAGATCTCAGCCAACCTCTGTTCTTTGATGAAGACCTCATCCTTTGTCAATGTGAGGTGGCAAACTCAAGCACTGCTATGCCTGCAAGAAGTTGCAGAGGACTTTGCTATTGATTTTATGAATGATGTCTACTTATGTGCTGCTCATTCTCATAGGGTAACACTAATGGCGAAGGATTATGTTATTGTTTCAAGAATAAGATATAAATTTGATAAAGCTCTAGTTCCTATTGATCACCACGATAAAAAATTCTTCGATATTTTAAATATACCTCCAGCTCGAGCACCCAAAACAACAGTTGTCATTGAAGAGATCAACGCTCAAGTCACTCATGATCATGAAACTAGAACTGCAGCAAATAGTGAGGAGGAGAGGAAAAACCCCTAGTTCCTTAAGTGCATTTTTATTTCTTGATTTGTAGGGTTCTTCTTCAACAATGTGAGGAAGCGGTTCAAAGAAAAGTATTTATTTTAGATCCTCTGGTGACACACTGTTTTTTGCATAAACATGGAGATGCCAAGTCCTTTCTACAGGATTTTACAGAAGAGGTAGAATGTGTTATTTACCCATATATTGAAAAGTAAGTATTCATCTTCATTTTGGAAACATATTTGTTTTATTTAAGAAAGTATATTTACATGCAACTCATTGACAGGGGCCATTGGAGTTTGATTATTGTGGACTTCAATGCATATCAAGCTCTTTTCCTCAATTCTCTTCCATCACAGCATGGGAATTGCAAAGTGTAAGTTACTATACATTTTGTTGTTCTCTATTTTAAAGCCATGCCATCCATTCTGATTTTCACTTTACAATGCAGTGCTGCAAAGCTTCTCAAGATGCATATTTTTCATTTTCTTGGAATTGCTAAAATGAATGAACAAAAGCAATTTGGATACAGCCAAATTCATGTGCCATTGCAGAGAGACTCAACATCATGTGGCTGGAGAGTGATTGCAAATGCTGTAAGATTCTTGGAAAGAAGGTTCTACAGTCCTGAATTGAATTTATCAGACTACCCAGATGCATGGATCATCTTGATCAGAGAGAGAGCAATAAATAGTATCATGAAACATGCAATCTACCCATATGATCCAGACTCACCTCCACCCCCTCCACCTAATAAAAAATAGTCTGGAGATAAAAAGAAAGGGCTTCCTCTTCACTCACCACTAAAGCATGGGAACAACAAAAAGAGTCAAGCTGAAAGCTCCAAAAAGGGACAGAAGCAACAGAGAAAGCAGGGCTCCAAAAAGGATAGAAAGGGTTAAATTATTTTTGAGTCTTAGATTGAAATCAATTGTAAAACCAACCAAGGTTGGAAGATTTATTTATGTACAAATTGTATGTACTTATGCCAATCTTCATCTGGAAGATGGTCACTGTAACCATATTTATTTGCAATTACAATATTTATATGTTTGAGAAATATACAGTTGTATTGAACCTCTTGAGAGTTAAACAAAAGTTCATTGCATGGTCCAATTAAGTTTATTAATGTCACAATTATGAATGCATTGTGGGTTTCTTACTTCATTCCTGTTGGAAAGTTTAAATTGGAGAAGATACAGAAGGACATAAAGAATTAAGAGGACACGACCGATACAAGCGATACGGGGAATCGGAGAATCTTGGATTGCCCCTATCGCTTGCATCGGTCGTATTATCCATTTCATCGCTGTTGCTAGTTGTTTTTATACTCGTGAGTCAAATCTTTATGCAAGGTCACTTCTTGAAGTCTCTCGCGGTAGTTTGCTAACACGACCGATCTAAGCGATAAGGGCCATCCGACAATTTCAGATTGCACTAGTCGCTTGCATCGGTCGTCTTCACTTATCTTGTCTCCTCTGCTTTATGCCTTAAGACATGCTCTTCTAATATTGAAATACCAAACCTTGGATTGGAATTTGCACCAGGTTCTCCACACTCTCTTATATTACTTGTTATGTGTACCATGATAATTTCTCTTGCATTACTTGAGGACAAAAAAGTTGGATAGAATCAAACTATTTAACTGAGACTAATGTGCACCTTTGATAGACTATAATTATTAAATTGAAATTAGATATTGAATTCTAGATCTCTTCTTCATCTAGAATTAGCTTATGCAAGTTCCTGTATAATTATTTCTTAGTTGGAACCTCATCAAAATGTTAAGATTAAACAAATAAATGCCAATATGAGTTTAGATGAAGGGGGATAATTGAAGTCATCAATCCACTCCTACAAAAAAAAATCAATGGAAATATGAAATTAAGGACCTAAAAAATATCTAAGACATTTAAAATTAATAATTTAACACACATTGTTTGTAGCCATCCTGCAAAGAAAATTCAATGGAAGTATCAATAGAAGCTTCTATTAGATGAAGATACATTATGTAAGAATGTCAGGGTTAACTTGTTACAATCTTAAAGGTTGGAACTTAATCACCCTTGGTGGCAGGCAACTTATGCAAGATAATGATTTCTCTGATCTAATGTTATCTATTGCATCATCAATTGAGAATCTACACTGAGATGATACCTCATCAAGGTATTCTAGAAGCTCCCTTACATTTCTGAGATTCCAATTTGCAGTGACAATTATTTTCCTTGATTGAAAATCTGGATGAATCAATACTTCTAACTCAAATTCTGGACAGCTCTCCTCTGAGTCCAAGGCTATCCAAAGTCCAAGCTTTTTTTTCCACCTTCTATAGTCATATCCTAGAACCAGAGATTGTCGACAAATCTGATATGAGATTGAAAGAGAATTGGGACTAACTTTACATAAAATAATGTCACCTAGCTTTTGAACTTCTTTGCTATCCCATTCCCTACCTAAAACATCATCAATCTCTGAAATAGAGACTCTCCTATTCAACCACATTGTTTTTGTTTTCTGTAATAACATGTTTTTAAAGCATGCTACAAAGACATGAATAGGCAAAAACCATTGAATCTTTATCCTTCTCGAAATTCGGCCTGGTGACATTGCCTTTTGGATGTCAAATTTAATTTTGCAGAGAAAACTTGAAACTGTTGAATGATGAGGAGCATCCCAATCTAATGAAGAGATGCAAGGACCAGGTACATGTACAAGAATTCCATAAGAACTCCTCCCTGACGGCACTTGATAACCTGCATAATGGACAAATAACTCTATGCTATTGAAAAATTGAACAGATTTCTCTGCATACATAAGTTTTGCATATTCCTTATGAAGAACTCTGAATGTTCCTGTTAAACATTCAACAGGTTGCCATTCCACAATATTGGAAGGAAAGATATTTGCAGTACAAAAACATATGTTTTATTATACAAAATCAACTGGAATGATAGAAGAGCATTGTCAAACTTCACTTACAGTACGAAGGGAATTGCACATGATTTTCTAGAACAAGATCCTTAGTGGTGTACACATGTTGTACTCGTGCAAACCAACCGCATCTGTTCAATTTGAAACTGAGAATACGTCCCTTCCAATGGTTTCTTGTGTTGTCTCTTTTGGCACGCTTGACTTTATGGGCACCTCTACAGCTAGGAAGCATAGTTACCCAGTCATTTACTTTCACGGAAAGAGGTTTCCACAAAGAATCCTCTCTTCTGTTGTAAACCTCACATGAAGTTACGCGATTGGAAGGACGACGAGAAGAAGAAGCCATTTGAACTTAGGAGAAGAAGAATGTTCAAAGCGAGAAACCGACGTTCACAAATTTTGGCAGTATTTATAGAGAAAAAGGCTTTGTACCTGTGGAAACTTTTGATTTGATGTAAACCCTGTCGTTGAATGATCATGACATTTTGTGAACCCAAAAATATTTCGTATCTTCAAAAATCAATTCCTTCTTGGAAATTCGAGAATATGCTTTGTGTAGTGTGCAAAAGTATCTTTTTTTGCATCAAACCGAAAAATTGTACACTGAATACGAGACTCTTCATCACTTTAGCGGCGCTGTGAGAGAAAATTGTATTAAAAAAAGAAATTCTCCATACGGTTAAAAGAGACAGCAATGTTATATTCTTGTACACGTGGAAAGACGCTATTTGTCAATTTCCTTAATCTCTCATTAGCAAATAGCCCCTTTTCGGCCGTTCTTCGCCCTAATGGAGTTCACCATCCTTGCTACCGACCTATTTAAGCCATCCAGGTAAATAGGGATCCCTTGGGGATTAATGGACACATATTGTAGAGAGGTGCGGTATTCCCCCTCTACAGTCGACATGAAGTTCTCCCTAGGGACAGAACCTTGCATGTCTTCTGAGGCCAGAGGTATCTTCTCCTCTGAATCACTAGAGGTGTTAGTATAGATAGACTGATGAATTGCTTGGGTTGCACTTCCCACTGATGAAATGACACTCCTCCGACTACTTAGTACTCGTCCTGATCTCAAGTTCGTTCACCCTTCTGGGCCTATGTTGGCTTCCAACTTCCCCACAATTGACTCTTCAACTTCTCCCAGTTTTGCCCTCCAAAGGCTTGATTGGTCCTGGACGATACCACTTTTTGTGATACCAGACAGATGATACGATACCGGAACTTCAGGCGATACGTACCACAAAATGACATGATATGATACCAGCATTTGCACGATATGATGCTTAATTAGTGGACGATACGATACTTGGTCACTAGATGATACGATACCAAATTTTTCATGATATGATACTGGAAATATGGACGAGACATACCAAATTTTTCACGATATGATACTGGATTAATGGACAATACGATACTAGAGGTTGGGCGATACGATACCGCTCGATCGATGATATGATACCATGATCGGGATGATACGATACCAGAGAGGTTGGGCGATACGATACCGCTCAGTCGACGATACGATACCGTGACCAGGACGATATGATATTGAGTGGACTGCGATACAATATCACCAACTGATTGCGATCACGATACCAACTTGACGATACAATACTAGAATGGCATCACGATACCTCAAGTGGGTATGCAGCGATATGATACCAGGTGAGTATTGTGATACTAGAGAATTTTGGTATCGTGATACCAAAACTCAACCAACCATGATACCTCAGCCAAAATCACTCTAAATTCAAAAATTTTAGTGCAAAGATGTTTAGTTTTCCCCCTTCCTCACTCTTGACCTTTGTATCACTCAAAAACTCTCCAAAAACTCTTTGTTCTACCCAGCGATACCAAAAATGTCTCTAATCATGCATGGTGGTGTTTCTGAAGTAATTTTGATATCAAAAACTTGTGGTAGCTTACCTTCAAGGATGTCTTGCCTAAGATTTGAGCTCTCAAGGTTTCTTTTTTAGCTCGTAGGATGCGATTCCACTCATGCAATATCGATCGCTGCTCCGCTCATGATACCAGTTATCAAACTTGTGTCAAATGAACTGAATTTTTTTGGTTTTTATAGTTTTGGATACCTGAGGCCTACTCTACACTCATTTTGACAATTTTTTTGGGATTTTTCTTGATGTTTCCAACTTCTTCCTACTCTACACCTCTCTCTAACCTAACCCTAACTCTTCCCTTCCTTCTTCACTCCTAACCCTAAACCTGAAAAATCATTACACATACCTCAAGAGTGTGAAGTAACAAGTGCTGAAGTGCTTGACTACTTGCCACTGAACGAATTCACCCCTACAAGTACGATTTCTTCACTCCGCTATAACCATCATGAAGGCACCTTGGTTAAGTTTGTTCTCGGCAACGGTGCCAAAAATGTGTGTACCTAAGTCGTGAACCCTTAGGGACTTGTGTCGATGAGACTAAATCTCAATCACCCCACAAGTGCGTATAGTGATGGATCAATACATGTTTAATTATCAATCCGAAGAACCATATGAACCAAGCGTATGAAGATATGTGCACACATGATGGAAAGTGAAGCGTCTTAAAGAGTCACAATGGCAAAAAGTTCTCCCAAAGAGTCACAAAGTGACTTATATACGTGTGCCTTAAAAATGATCCTTTCATACAAGAGACCGGCACTTTATTCACTACTCTCTAATTTCCTACTATTTTACAAGAGTTATGTTACAAGGATTTGGGGCTTATGCATCTAGAGGACTCCTCTAGTGCATTTACATAGTTTCGAGGGAATTTCCTAGAATTTGGAAGAAGAAATTTTATGCCCATTAATTTGAAAATTTTGGGGCTCCTCTTTTGTGCCTCTTTTCTCTACAACAAATATTCATAGGAATATGATATTCCTCAATGCTATTCTCTCTTGGACAACACTTAAAATGTCCTACTCTGCAATCAGAGCACTCACCCATCACACATTTGTACTGGTCGAATATTCATAGGAATATGATATTCCTCAATGCTATTCTCTCTTGGACAACACTTAAAATGTCCTACTCTACAATCAGAGCACTCACCCATCACACATTTGTACTGGTATCATTTTGACATGGACATAGAATACTCTCTATAATGCTGCTAATTGATTGAAATGTAGTTGTTGAAGCATTGCACCTTGATGTCTTCCCTACTTGTTAAATACAATAGTCACAATTACAGAGACAACTATGCACGACAGAGCTTGATTGACATACGAGATTGATTGCATCCATAAAGTATGACATTTGAATGTGATAAATGTAGCAACATGTGAATCCATCTTTCAATATCTTAACAAAATATGTCTTCAATGATTTGGACTTCCGAAGCTGGATACTTATCATTAGATGGCATTGTTTGAAGCGTATAAATTGCTCCATATAAATTACACAAACAAGTGGCTATTAGTAGTCATTAATTGGCTTGTTACCAGTTTGCTATTACTGAGTAGCTGTAGCTGGTTCTGGTTAGTTGTTACAAGGTGTTAGCTTGCTACTAGTTAGCTATTACTAAGTAGCTAGTTCTTACTTAGTTGTTCATAATTAGCTATTAATATTTAGCTTGTTACTAGTTAGTTATTGCTAAGTAGCTAGTCCTTGGTTACTTGTTTGTAATAGGTTATTATTAATTAACTTGTTATCGGTTAGCTATTACTAAGTAATTGGTTCTTTGTTAGTTCTTAGTAATTAGCTATTACTAGTTAGCTTGTTATGTGTGCAACATATGTGCTTAACATGTAATCTCAAGTGGATTTTGTGAGTAATCATCATAGATGTATCTCATCCTATAGTGGTTTTATGTATGTGAAACACGTTTATTGGTCTATATTCATCTTAAATTCTTGTAAAATCAAAGAATTATATATTTTATTTCTACTGTGTGAATCTATAGAAATCGGGATTCTCTCTTCAAGGGGGCACAATTGCAGAAATTTGAATCTAGCTTCAGATATGTCTTCCTTATACAAAATAATAGACTTAAGGCACTCAAATCATTGAAAAATCTTATTCCTATCCATAGTTACACACAAATAAAGATTTCTATCTAAAAATGATGAATTCTTTAAATGTTACGATGGGATGGAGAAGATTAATGAATGTTCTGATCTTTGTGTCATAAATCTTCGAGTCCATTGATAATGAAGGAGCTAGGGTCTTAGTATACTCCCTTGATTAACAATTTAGTATATGAGGTTGTTAGTCCTTTATGAAATAGTGATTGGAGAGGAAAACTCCAAAGTACAACAAACAAATACCCATATTGTTGCAGAGAAAAGCTTATAGTATGCTACACATTGTGTGGGGCACACATTATGAGGATAAATGTTCATGAGTAACATGCATAGAAGCTATGGATGGATGTAAAAGGCATTGAGATACCAATGTGGTATAATGTACATGTCCTACCAAGAAATCGCCTAAGCTAACTAGAAAGACCACAGCGAGGAAGAAAGACTACATTTCTACCCATCCAATGCCACCCATATATACACCTCCAAGTCGATGGGGACATGTGTCCAAGTCACATGGATGCTTATTGAGACCTCCACATGGGTTTGTAAAAGCAAGCAATCACATGGGACCATGTGAAATCACGTGGGTTTCTTAAGTGAGGAAGCTCTAGACCTACACACATACACCTTCGTGGTGTCTAGAAATAACTATGTCCTCGGGGGCTAAGGTTTGGGCACGTACACATTCAAGGTGTCTATAAATAAATAAGTCTTTAAAGACTAGGGATCCACTCCTTAGAATAAATATATTCAATTGGAGTGATTTTCCCAAGGGTTTCTCAATGAAACCCAAGGGTTCTCCAAAGGGTTTTGAACCCATAGACATACAACAATCTCCTTCCTAATTCTCTTGTCCTTCTGTCTCTCTTGGTCTTAATTGAAGTTGAAGGTTAGAGAGATGATAGAGCCATGCCTTCATGGGCATCAAGAGCCTATCGTTGGAGATTGAGAAACTAGGAGAGTAGAAGTGTACATTCTAGAAGTACATAGGATGTACTCCAACAGATTTCATGCACCATATGTACAATAGGTTGACCTAAGGTTGAGACCATTCAATGGGAGTGGCTTTCCCAAGGGTTTCTCAATGAAATAGTTTTTGAGTGTTCGTTGACTACTCTACCTACTTGGTCCTGCTTGACTCTCGCTCTACTTTGATTCTCTCTCATGGCTTCCTTGTCTTGTAACTCCACCTTGTTTACCCTGGCTGCTTCCAATAGTTGGCACGTACACTTTCAAGGTGTCTAGAAATAAATATGTCTTCAAAGACTAGGGATCCAATCCTAAGAATAAATACCTAAGGTTGAGACCATTCAATGGGAGTGGCTTTCCCAAGGGTTTCTCAATGAAATAGTTTTTGAGTGTTCGCTGACTACTCTACCTACTTGGTCTTGCTTGACTCTTGCTCTACTTTGATTCTCTCTCATGGCTTCCTTGTCTTGTAACTCCACCTTGTTTACCTTGGCTGCTTCCAACAGTGGGCACGTACACCGTCAAGGTGTCTAGAAATAAATATGTCTTCAAAGACTAGGGATCCAATCCTAAGAATAAATACCTAAGTTTGAGACCATTCAATGGGAGTGGCTTTCCCAAGGGTTTCTCAATGAAATCCAAGGGTCCTCCAAAGGTTTTTGAACCTTTAAATCCATGCAATTGAGCCCCTTGAACCCAAAATCATATAAAAGTCTCCTTCCTAATTCTCTTGTACTTCTTTCTGTCTTTATCTTAATTGAAGTCGAAGGTTAGAGAGATGATGGAGCCATGTCTGCATGAGCATCAACAGTCTATCATTGGAGATCGAGAAACTAGGAGAGTAGAAATGTAGATTCTAGATGTACATATGATGTATTCCAATACGTCATGCACCATGTGTACAATAGGTTGACCAAATAGAAAACGGTTTGATGATGGAAAAAGATTGTTTTTGGTGTTAGGATCCCATTAGTAAGCATCAGGATTGGAAAAAGATTGAACAAGTAAGCATCAAAAGGCCATTTGACACTCCTTGAGGGGACTCTAGTTAATCTTAAAGGTGATCCACCCTAAGGTGAGTTTTGGATTTTCTAACCACGACTTCAAAGTCATATTCCATTAGCAAGAGGAACCATCTTACCAATCTGCCAGTACTGCAAGATTTGTTCACTAGATAGAGCAATGCTTGATGGTTTGTAAAAAATATAAACTTATTTGCAAGAAAATAATGTCCAAACTTTTTAACCACATATATCATGCTTAATCCTTCTCTTTCATTAGTGGTATAGTTTCATTCAGCCGCATTCGGTTGTCTACTAGCATTAGCAATAGGAAGGTCCATATTACCTTCACCAGTAGGTTGTGCCAGTACAGACCCAATAACGCAATTGGATGCATCCACATGAACATGAAATGGCTTGTTCAAACCTAGTGTAGTTAAGACTGGTGGTGAACATAATCATCACTTAAGCTCATTAAAGGAGTTTTCACATTCATCCGTCGACTCAAAGTTAGTAAAAATGTATAGAGGCTTTGCAATGATTGCATACATATGAATTAAACATTGATAATAGCCACAATGCCCCATGAAAACTTGTACTTCCTTGACATTCTTTGGCCTAGGTAGCTCTACAGTAGCTCTAACTTTATCCTCGTCCATGGATATTCCATTCTTTAACACTATGTCTCCTATGAATCTTGCCTTGCTAACCATAAGAAACACTTTTTTGGGTTCAGGCAGACCTAATATTCTCTACATTTGTCAAAGATTTGTTGTAGTTCAGGAATGTGTGTTTATCTAATGTTGAAATGGGCACATAAATCATCCACATAGACTTCCAAGTTTTTGCGCAACACATGAAACATCAGCCTTTGAAAGGTAGTTGATGCATTGGTAAGCTAAGGGGGCATAATTATAGAAATTTGAATATAGCATTAGATATCTCTTCCTTATCAAAATAGTAGACTTTAGGCTCTCAAATCGTTGGAAATTATTATTCCTATCCATGTTTACACTCAAATGAAGTTTCCTATCAAAAAATGACAAATTCTTTAAAGGTTATGATGGGATGGAGAAGATCAAAGAATGTTATGATATTTGTGCCATAAATCTTGAAGTCCTTTGGTAAACAAGGAGCTAGGGTCTTAGTATACTTCCCGACTCTTGACAATTTAGTATTTGAGGTTGTTATTAATTTATGGTATGGTGATTGGAGAGGAAAACTCCAAATTACAACAAATAAATACCCATATTTTTGTAGACAAAAGCTTATAGTATCCTACACACATGTTGAGGCTAAATGTTCACAAGTAACATGCAGAGAAGCTATGGATGGATGTAAAAGGCATTGAGATACCAATGCGGTATAATGTACATGTCCTACCAAGAAATCACCTAAGCTAACTATAAAGACCACCATGAGAAGGAGAGATTACATTTCTACCCATCCAATGCCATCCATATATACACCTCTCGGTCGAGGGGGACATGTGTCCAAATCACATGGACACTAATTAAGACCTCCACATGGGTTTGTAAAAGCAAGCAATCACATGGGATCATGTGAGATCACATGGGTTTCTTAAATGAGGAAGCTCTAGGCCTCCACATACACCTTTGTGGTGTCTAGAAATAACTATTTCTTTGAAGGCTAAGGTATGGGCATGTACACGTTCAAGGTGTCTAGAAATAAATATGTCTTCAAAGACTAGGACTCCACTCCTTAGATTAAATACCTAAGGTTGAGACCATTCAATCCGATTGGCTTTCCCAAGGATTTCTCAATGAATTCCAAGGGTTCTCCAAAGGGTTTTGAACATTTAAATCCGTGCAATTGAGCCCCTTAAACCCATAAACATACAAAAGTTTCCCTCCTAATTCTCTTGTACTTCTTGTTGTCTTGATCTTAGTTGAAGCTGAAGGTTAGTGAGATGATGGAGCCATGCCTTCATGAGCATCAAGAGCCTATCGTTGGGGGTCAAGAAACTAGGAGAGTAGACATGTATATTCTAGATGTACATAGGATGTATTCCAACAGATGTCCTGCACCGTGTGTAAAATAGGTTGACCAAATAGAAAACGGATTTGATGATGGAAAAAGATTGGTTTAAGTCTTGGGGATCACATGAGTATTACAAATTCATGGGCCTATATCTATTGGTCGACGCTTCTGCAAAATCTTGATTATCAAGACTTCATAGATCAAAAGAGCACAACTTTATCTACAAAACAAGATTACAAGCTCTTTTGTTCACTTCAATTCCCAATTTTCTTTCCAAAAATGAGCTCTCTAACTCTTTTTATAGTTTTTGACTCTCTTTTGGCCCTGTCCATACCTAATGTGTAGCATAATTAATAAAATAGTTCCTAGGCTAATTTGGATGCTCAAACAAGCTCTAAAATATATGAAAAATTGGTATGTACTTATATATAAAACTCCTCAATCTTGAGGACCCCTCAAGTTGCACAAAATGGAGTAAGAATTATCAAAAATGGTATTTACAATGGTGTGTAGTGATTAAAATCACTCTTGTAAAAGAGTTATCCATTGAAAAATTAAGTAGGCCTAGTTGTCGGGTCTTCGTTGATTGCTCTGCCTACTTCGTCCTGCTTAACTTTCCCTCTATTTTGATTCTCTCAGACAGCTTCCTTGTCTTGTAACTCCACATTGACTGCTACCAATAGTGGGCACATACACCTTCAAGGTGTCTAGAAATAAATATGTCTTCAAAGACTAGGGATCCACTCCTTAGAATAAATACCTAAGGTTGAGACCATTCAATTGGAGTGGCTTTCCCAAGGGTTTATCAATGAAAACCAAGGGTTCTCCAAAGGGTTCCGAGCCTGTAAATCCATGCAATTTAGCCCCTTGAACCCATAATCATATGATAGTTTCCTTCATAATTCTCTTGTAATTCATTTTATCTTGATCATGATTGAAGCTGAAGGTTAGAGAGATGATGGAGCCATGCCATCATGAGCATCAAGAGCCTGTTGTTGGAGATCGAGAAACTAGGAGAGTAGAAATGTAGATTCTAGAAGTACATAGGATGTATTCCAACAGATGTCATGCACCATGTGTACAATAGGTTGACCAAATAGAAGCTAGATTTGATGATGGAAGGAGATAGGTTTTAGTCTTAAGGATCACATGAGTATTACGAATTCATGGGCATATATCATTTCCTTGCTCTTCCATTGGTCGACGCTTCTAGAAAATCTTGCTTATCAAGACAAGATAACACAACCTTATCTATCATGCTTTTTAGGAATTGGAATTTCTTGATGGAAGATGTTGCTAGGTGTCAATCCAAGTTCTTTGTTTCATCTAGCTTGGTAGGCCCTTCCAAAGAGTAGTGGTACTAAATATCTTGAAACAGGTTTGGTTGATACCAGAGATAGTTGAGCACACTAGCCTCAAATGTGGCCACTACTTTTCAAAGAGGAAAAGATCATTTTTCCTTAATCACTTTCCTTAAATCCTAAGACTGATTGAGGAAGAATACTTATCCAGCATTCACGATAGAATGATCTGTTTCCTCTCTATTGTGTGAATCTACAGAAATCGGGATTTTCTCTTCAAGGGGGCACAATTATAGAAATTTGAATCTAGCTTTAGACATCTCTTCCTTATAAAAAAAAATAGCAGACTTTAGGCACTCAAATCATTGAAAAATCCTATTCATATCCATATTTATGCTCAAATGAAGATTTCTATCTAAAAATGATGAATCCTTTAAATGTTATGACGGGATGGAGAAGATTAATGAATGTTCTCATCTTTGTGTCATAAATCTTGGAGTCCATTGATAAAGAAGGAGCTAGGGTCTATTTACTATTTGAGGTTGTTAGTCCTTTATGATATGGTGATTGGAGAGGAAAACTCCAAAGTACAACAAACAAATACCCATGTTGTTGGAGAGAAAAGCTTATACTATGCTACACATTGTGTGGGGCACACATGCTTAGGATAAATGTTCATGAATAACATGTAGAGAAGCTATGGATGGATGTAAAAGGCATTGAGATACCAGTTTGGTATAATGTACATGTCCAACCAAGAAATCACCTGAACTAAGTGGAAAGACCCACACGAGGAAGAGACATTACATTTCCACCCATCCAATGCCACCCATATATACACGTCCAACTCAAGGGGGACATGTGTCCAAGTCACATGGATGCTGATTGAGACCTCCACATGGGTTTGTAAAAGCAAGCAATCACATGCGATCACCTGAAATCACGTGGGTTTCTTAAGTGAGGAAGCTCTAGAGCTGCACACATACACCTTCGTGGTGTCTAGAAATAACTATTTCTTTGAGGTCTAAGGTGTGGGCACATACACATTCAAGGTGTCTAGAAATAAATGTGTCTTTAAAGACTAGGGATCCATCCTTAGAATAAATACATTCGATTGGAGTGGCTTTCCCAAGGGTTTCTCAATGAAACCCAACGGTTCTCCAAAGGGTTTTGAACCCATAATCATACACCAGTCTCCTTCCTAATTCTCTTGTGCTTCTTTCTCTCTTGGTCTTAATTGAAGTTGAAGGTTAGAGAGACGATGGAGCCATGCCTTCACCAGCTTCAAGAGCCTATCGTTGGAGATCGAGAAACTAGGAGAGTAGAAATGTAGGTTCTAGAAGTACATAGGATGTACTCTAACAGATTTCATGCACGATGTGTACAATAGGTTAAACAAGTAGAAAATGAATTTGGTGATGGAAAATATCGATTTAACTCTTAGGGATTGCATGCGAATTATGAATTCATGTGCACACACGACAAGACAAAGACAAAGAAATGGAGCAATGGAATCCTCGATTAGGAAAAAACAAGATTATAAGCTCTTTTGTTCACTTCAGTTCCCAATTTTCTTTCCAAAAATGAGCTCTCTAGCTCCTTTTATAGTCTTTGACTAACTTTTGGCCCTGTCCAGACCTACTGTATGGCATAGTTAATAAATAGGTTCCTAGATTAATTTGGACTCTCAAACAAATTCTAAAATATATGAAAATTGAACAAGTTCTAAAATATATGAAAATTGGTATGTACTTATATCTAATACTCCTCAAGCTTGAGGACTCCTCAACTTGCACAAAATGGAGTAAGAATTATAAAAAATGGTATTTAAAATGGTGTGTAGCGATTCAAATCATTGTTGTAAAAGAGTTATCAATTGAAAAATTAAGTAGGCCTAGTTGTCGGGTCTTCATTGAATGCTCTGCCTACTTGTTCCTGCTTGACTCTCCCTCTCTTTTGATTCTCTCTGACAGCTTCCTTGTCTTGTAACTCCACGTTGGCTGCTACCAATAGCGGGCATGTACACCTTCAAGGTGTCCAAAAATAGATATGTCTTCAAAGACTAGGGATCCATTCCTTAGAGTAGATACCTAAGGTTTAGACCATTGAATTTGAGTGGCTTTCCTAAGGGTTTCTCAATGAAAACCAAGGGTTCTCCAAAGATTTTAGAACCTTTAGATCCATGCAATTGAGCCCCATGAACCCATAATCATATAATAGTTTCCTTCCTAATTCTCTTGTACTTCTTGACTGTGCACCTCCAACACTTGGCTGGGGATGAGCAGGAGGGAAACACCTCCTTCCAAACTTCAAAAATTTCTTGATGGATGGATGGGAGAGAGAGAGAGAGAAGGAAGTTGTGTGGGCATGAAACCAAAGAGCCTTAGGGGTTTTGGTGAGAGGTTGGTATGTGACAATGATCGGGTAGTGATCAGAGATGACAAGGTCGATGCATTGGGAGAGGGAAGGATGGCCCCACTGATGAATTATGATCTGAGCAATGTAGCTTCTATCAAGTCTAGCTTTCCTCAAGTCCTCACCCACTTGGAGATTCGACCATGAAAATCCATTCAAGTCTTTGAATTCGACCATGAAAAGCCATTCGAGTCTTTGAATTTGACTAGACCCAAGTGCATTTTGGTTTTGTCCCAAGTTTCTTTCTCACGACCTTTGATGACCCGCACTTGTAGTTCCATCTATCCGCAAGGTCCTCCACCATGTTGAAGTCACCGCAAATGAGGATGTTGTAGGGGAGCAAGTCCAAGGAGGTCCAAGTGTCTAGTCTCTCCAACTCCCCATTTGGGGTGTACATAGAGACTAGCATGAATCAAAAGGGGGCACCAAAGGAAGCGGCAATCCATTGATGGTATTGATCTTCAATGGAGTTCTTAAGCTTTTCAAACTAGAATCACTTTATACCAATTATCGTTCCACTGGACCCCTGAGGGTGTGACGTCGAGATCCAGACATGGGTCACGAAGACCTATCTAAGACGTTTCTAGAGGTCTGCTCCGTCAATTTTAGTCCCTTGAATATAGATGAATTCAGGGTCTAGGCTAATGTCACGAATCCATTGACCAATGATGGTCGCTCTTGAGGGGTCAGTCATCCCCCTAGCATTTAGCGAGATGATGATCATTGCCGAAAATCACCCTGTTTGTGGGAGGGGGTCTTATCCTTTCTCCTCTTGGATTCGTCTTTCTTTTTCACTGGGAGGGGGTCCTGACTTAGTAACTTGTTTTTCCAAGGTAACTCAATAGGCTATTTTCCCTTGCAGAAGATCTCTTGTTGAAATGAACAGGAGACCGTATCCAGAATAGTCGATCCAATGATGGAACTTTCACTGTCCATATTGTCTTCGTTGCTAGTGGTAAAGCCATCTTCTTTGCTTGTAGTGTAGCCCTCCTGATTGGTTTCTTTGTTGTTAGCGATCTCTAGGCCTTTGTCACTAGTATCCACCTCTAGCTGGTTCCTATCTATGTAATCAAGCTCCATAATCTCCTTTTCCAGATTGCAATACAAGTTGTTTGGGGTGGCCTCTGTAGTACGGTTTCTCTCAGAAGTCACCCTAGGACTTCTTTTGGTTCTTCTTTTGACTTCCCTAAACCCGTCTGAGTTGATTTCTAGGTTTTGGGAGCCCTTAACTTCCTCTTTGTTCACCGAGGGATTCTTGGATGCTTCTTGCATTTGTTTGCTTTTTTGTCTCAATGAGCACTCTTTGATTATGTGGCCCTATTGGCCACAACAAAAACACACATTAGGTAGATTTTTGTAATTAACATCTTGTTCCCATATATCCCCTTTGCCTAGGTCCACTAAGATCTTTGAAGGAAGTGATGCGCTGAGGTCAGCCTCGATGCAGATTTGAGGATGCCACCGGGCATTGAAGGAGTGACTTGCACCTTCATAAATGAAACCGCCAACATCCTCCCACGAGGCCAACGACTTGTCAATTGGTGAAATGATGCCCCACACGAAGTTGTAGAGGAAGTGGGGCAGGTTAGTGAGCTCAACCCAAAGAGGGTAGTGGAGGGATTTTGATTTGTGAAGAATAAAATCGGGGGACCATCTGAACAGACACAGGGACACCTGCCCAAGTTGCCAAGTTTTGACACTGAAGGCTTGGAATGCCATATCTTCATTCTCAAAGACTAGCAACATATGATTACTTGGTAGGAATTGACACTTGCTAACAATCAACCCAGAGGGGAACCACTCTTTTCGAAGCCACTGGTGCACAATTTCGAGCGACGGCCTAAGGCCAAACGCTTGTTCAACGAGACATACTTTCTTGAGCTCTTCTTGCTTTGACACAATTGCAACTCTACTAAGAGAGGCCAAGGGAGGCATAGCACCCCCGAGGGCCCTAAGAGCAACACAAGATCCCCCCCTCCAATGAGGTAATCACCCCTAGATCGGGGCCAGGCTGCTTATCATGAGAGAGGGGGCCACCAAAGCCATGTGAGGGACCCCGTACTACACGCCAAAGTAACTGCCAAGGTTGACACATGACAACCCGCATAAAGAACCCCCGCGCAACCCATTTTATGAACGCACTCTTCACTTTAATGAAAGTTCTCTTCACTTTAGCTATTTTTTCGCTTCTCTTTCACTTTTTCCTTTTCTTCTTCTTCTTCTCTTTTTTATTTTTTTTCTTTCCTTCAGAACGCTTCTCTTTCACTTTTTTCTTTTCTTCTTCTTCTTCTCTTTTTTCTTTTTTTTCTTTCCTTATCTCTTATTTTAATTAAAGAAAACACTCCAGTTCTCACTTAAAGTACTAAATCCTTGAGCCTCTTAAGGAATAGCGGGAAGCTAATTGAAAGAGGGAACGCGCCTTGGGGATGGGTAGTGAAGCAAAAGAGCCAGAATGAACTCATGGGTAGCATAGCAAAAGAGCCAGAATGAACTCGAGGATCGAACCACCCTTCAAACATTGACACGTGCAACCTGCACATAGCCATCAAGAACTCGCAAAGAACCAACAAGCAGAGATCCACACACTTGCACCGCCACTCAACCAGGACCTCCACGGATAATTGTACCCTTCCTCGGGAGTCACTTCCTTTGCTATTGTACCCTTCCCCCAACACGAAGCAAGGGACGAAGGTTAGAGAATTGGCAAATGCCACACCATCGTGATGGGCAAAATGCCACACCATTGCGATGATACAGGAAAGACACCGGGTTGGTGAGGTCTTGTTGAGCTGCACCTCTTCCTTGCGCTCCATATTTTGATTTTTTTTTATCTGGTGTCCATGTTGATTATTGAAGAAAAGAATCTTGGTGAGGACTCGTTGATAAATTCTTATCCTGATTCTCCGCCATCTGGGTTGAAACTAGAGACTTCACCGCCCTAAAGCCAAATATGGTCTTTTTGGTGTTCTTGTCAAAACACGCGGGCAACTCCCAAGGAAAACCTAGTTCTGAGCAGGTATTCTACTCTAGCAGAGGAAGAGGCAGAGGTAGAGGCTTCGGAAGTGGAAGAGGATACAATAACTAAGAGAAAGGTCAACAATGAAATCATGCAGGAGGTAGAGGACAATTTCAAGGCAGGGGGAGCCAAAAAGGCCATAGAAATTTTCTAAAGGAATGATTCAGGTAATGACAGTAAAGGATGTTGGAATTGTGGTAAAACTGGACACTTTGAAAGTGATTGCAGGTTGAAGAATCAAAATAACGGAAGGCAACAAAACAACTATGCATCCACAAGTGCGGATGATTTTGAGAAGTTGTTCATGGTCCAACATCACATGATGAATATGATGTTTGTTGATGTTTCAAAATCGAATGGTAATGTCTGGTATGTTGATTTACATGCTTCAAATCACATGATCACACATGTGGAATGGTTTAGTGGCTTGTAGAAATCGCCAATTCTTGGATATGTTAAAACACGCGATTACACATCACACCCTATCGAGCATACAGGAAACATAGCATTGTCTATGAAAGATGGAAAGGTAAAACATCTTGCTGATGTGATGCATCTTCCAAATATAGCAAAGAATCTGGTTTTTGTTGGAAAAATGGTCAACCAGAGATTACAAGTCATGGGTATTATGTAGAAGAGTACAAATAGGATAGAAGATTCGACATATTGAAAAAATAGCAAGAGTCTTTACGGCTGAGAAGAATATGCCTCATTATTATTGGGCAGAAGTTGTGCAAACTACTGAATACATCATGAACAGAACTTCAGCTATTGTTATACATCAAGTTAAACGTGAAGAGAAGTTTACAGGTAAAAATCCAAACTTATCACATATGAAAGTATTTTGTTGTATTGCATAAGTACATGTTCCAGATAAGTTGAGAACAAAGCTTGATCCAAAAGCAAAAAAATGTATCTTCATTGGGTGCTTGCTTGAGCAAAAGGGATATAAATGTTATAACCCACTCACACGACAAAGTGAAGGTAAGCAGAGATGTGGTGTTTGATGAAATTTCAAGCTTCTATGTAGATGCCAAAGGTGGACTTAATCTTGAACCAAATGACAAAGAAAATGCTAAAAAAAATCAAGTGTAGAATATCAAGTTTTGAGTGGACGAGATGCGTCACCAAGCAATAGTTTCAAATCCATGGAGTGGAAGATTGCATGCAAATTTTAGTCTAGAAAATTCATCTAATACATCCAAGAAAGGTAAAGAAAAGCTTTTTGCTAGTAGTAAAAGATCTAGAGGTTTTGAAGACATTGATGGAGATTCAAGCGGTTTAGAAAATAGCCTTGACGAGGAACTTGGATTGCCCTTTGTGAAGAATCCAGGCGTAAGAAAGGCACATGTAGATGATACAAGGAGAAATGACCCAAGACCAAGAAGATCTGGGAGGATGCAGAATTCAGCGCAACGATTGACATATGACAATTACATGGCTTGTCATTGTGTCTACATGACCAAGGTAATACAAGATGTTGAACCTTCTTGTTTTGAAGATGCAATCGGAAATGCAGATTGGAAAAAAGCTATGGATGAGGAGATAGCTGCACTTTATGGAAATGAAACATGGAAGTTGGTTCCATTGCTACAAGGAAAGAAACCCATAGGCTTCAAGTGGGTTTACAAGGTAAAGCACAATGCTGATGGTAGCATAAGCAGGTATAAAGCATGATTGGTCGCAAAAGGATGCATAGATATATGACATTTATTATGAGGAAACATTCAGCCTTGTGGTTAAAATTTCTACTATCAGAGCACTTGTTGCATCAGCTACAACAAAAGGATGGACTTTGCATCAGATGGATGTGAAGAATGCTTTCCTACATGGTGAGTTTTAGGAAGAAGTATACATGGGCCAGCCACAAGGATATGAAGGTTTAAAGCACCCAGAATATGTTTGCAGGTAATGCTTTATATGGGCCTAAACAAGCCCCTAATGTTTCGAATGCAAGGATTATTGACTACTTAACCACCATTGGATTTTCTATGTCTGATGCATATCATTCATTGTATGCAAGGAAGGGTGATGATGGCATCAGGATTGTGGCTAGTTATGTTGATGAATTGATTTTAGGAGGTGACAATGAAGCAAGCATTAAAGAGGTAAAGCAAATCCTTATGCAAGAATTCGACATGAAAGATCTTGGTGTGATGCACTTCTTCTTGGGCATTGAATTTATACATACAAAAACAGGTATATGGATGTCACAAAGGCAATATGCCTTGAGTATGCCACAAAAGTATGGTATGGTTGATTGTAAGCCAATTTCTATGCCATTAGATCAGATATTGAAGTTGAATACTACATCACGTGAAGCATTGGAAAATGCGACTATGTATAGGGAAATTGTTGGAAGTTTGATATATCTCACAATTACAAGGCCTCATCTAAGCTACACTATTGGACTTGAAAGTCAATTCATGCAGCTTTCTAGGATACCACATTTAGATGCTCTGAGGCACACTCTACATTATGTGAGTGCTCCTTTGGATTATGCATTGTTTTATGAAGCTGGCATAGATTTGCAAGTTCATGGATACACTCATGTGGATTGGGCTGGTAGTATTCCAGATAGAAGATCTACTAGTGGCTTTCTATTCTCGCTTGGGAGTGTAGCTATTACATGGAGCATTAAGAAGCAATGCATTGTTGCTTTGTCAAGTACGGAGGCTAGGTATAGAGGTGTTGCAATGGAAGCATGTGAAGCATCATGGTTAGAGATGCTACTTTCTGATTTAGGTGTGGAAATGCAAAAGCCGATCATCATCTATTGTGATAATCTTAGTAGCATTCAGTTAGCACAAAATCTTTCTTTTCATGCTAGAACAAAGCATATTCTGGTACATTATCACTTCATCAGAGAGAAGGCCTTAGCAGGTGATATTGATCTTGTTTATATGAGGAAAAATGAGCAGGTTGTTGATATTTTTCTTAAAGCACTTGGAGTAGAGAAGCTGAAGAAGTTTCAGAACATGCTTGGATTAGAGAACATGATGTTGAGCTTGAGGGGGAGTGTTGAGATATCAAGCTCAACATGTGATGATCCAAGATGACACGTATCACTTTTTCATATCTCTGACATGTATAGTGGTAATGTCAGTATATATCATGGATACGTCATTGAGCTTTACTAAATTTATCTACCGAGATTGATGGCACATTTTTTTCTTGCCATCTCACTCATTCGTAGACATTAGGATTTTCCTTAAGTAATTTTATTTATATATTACACTTGTATTGTTGTTTTAGGTCATTCTTGTACATTCCTTTTATGTAATAGAAGAAGAAAAAGAAGATCATTCTTCCTCGCTTCAATGTGTGTGTGCTTCTCTTTGATTGTGAGAGAGTGTGTATGAGCTCTCTTCCTTATCTCCTTCCTCGTGACACAAAGAAAGGAGCATGGTCAATGGGGAATTATATGATCACTACGAGCAAAGCAGTTATGGAAAACTTGGCAAAGTTCAATTATAGAGCACATATATTACTTGTCACAATACTGAAATTGATTATAGCCTATATAGAAACCTTCACAAATACATACATCATAACATTGAATTCTATAGTTTTCAATTCCCTTACAGATGCTCTTCAGTTTTATCTCAGTGAGATTCAAGATAGAATTTGCATGATGGCATATTACTGTAGAGTCATATTTATGGGTGGTCATTATGAAAAAACATTCAAAGATGTGTTAAATTATGGTTTCTTTGAAAGAGACTCTAAAATTTTTGGCAAGATATCATTAGTAATGAAAGCTAGATTGAAAGCCTATAAAGTAGCATACATAGAATATATTGATAAAGATGTTATTGATAGACTAGTTGTACTTGTACAATGGAAAATCACTTTTTGAGATGCTCAATATTTTAAATGTGACATAAAGAAAGAGTCATGTCTCATATTTCACGTCTACCAAAGGAAGAAAAGAAACATAAGAAGACACTCAGAACAATTTTGTCAAGGATGAAAAAATATTAAGAGGGGGAGAATGTTGGAATGAATGCCGATTTAGTACAAAGAGAAAGTTTTTGTAAAAAAGAAAAGAAAAATTGTATTTTTTTATATTATAAATTATTCCAAATTTTATAAAAATGAGGAATACTCTTCCTCATGATGATATGTATCACATTTATTTTTTGTACAATTTTTGGATCTCTCTACAATGTAGATGTTTAGAGTAGAAGGCTAAGAGGACCAATTTTAAGTATGAACATGGACACTTAAAATATTATAAAAGAAAATTGAAGTCATTTTTATAAGAAGACGCATTTCTAAAGATTAATGAGATCTAAAAGGCTCTTGCCAAAGTCTATTCTCTTGTACCTCTTTCTAATTTGGTCTTAATTGAAGCTGAATGTTAGAAAGATGATGGAGCCATGCCTTCATGAGAGTCAAGATCCTATCGTTGTAGGCTTCCTAATTCCCTTGTACTTCTTTTTGTCTTGATCTTAATTGAAGTTCAAGGTTAGAGAGATGATGGAGCCATGCCTTCATCAGCTTCAAGAGCCTTGCCTTCATCAGCTTCAAGAGCCTATCATTGGAGATCGAGAAACTAGTAGAATAGAAATGTAGATTCTAGAAATACGTAGGATGTACAATAGGTTGACCAAGTAGAAAACGGATTCTGTGATGGAAAATATCGGTTTTACTCTTAGGGATCCCATGCATATTACAAATTTATATGCACACACGACAAGAAAAAGACAAAGAAATGGAGCAATGGAATCCCTGATTAGGAAAAAAACAAGATTACAAGCTCCTTTGTTCACTTTCAATTCCCAATTTGCTCTCCAAAAAGGAGCTCTCTAGCTCCATTTATAGTTTTTGACTATCTTTTCACCTTGTGGAGACCTAGTGTCTGGCGTAATTAATAAAATGGTTCCTAGGCTAATTTGGACACTCAAACAAGCTCTAAAATATATGAAAATTGGTGTGTTCTTATATCCTCAAGCTTGAGGACTCCCAAGAATGATAAAAAATGGTATTTATAATGGTGTGTAGCGATTGAAATCACTATTGTAAAAGAGTTATCAATTTGAAAAATTAAGTAGGCCTAGTTGTCGGGTCTTTATTGAATGCTATGCCTACTTGTTCCTGCTTGACTCTCCCTCTCTTTTGATTCTCTCTGACATCTTCCTTGTCTTGTAACTCCACCTTGGCTGCTGCAAATAGCGGGCACGTACGCCGCTCCTGGATAGCCTTCGCAATTAAAGTTCAAAATAATAAGTAGTGCAAGGATTGGCTTAAATATCCTTATTTCACTCCACCCCGTGGACCCCCTAAAGTTGGATATTTGATGGCCACAATTCACCACTAGCTCCCCTGCTTACACCGCATGGATGATGTTGCAGCACATATGACTGTCAAAATATTTGACATGATGCAGACGGTATTTAAGATCTTCTATCGCATCAACGCACCGCATGTCAACACCCCAGGATTTGAGCATGGTAACGAGCCTATCGTTGGAGATCAAGAAACTAGGAGAGTAGAAATGTAGATTCTAGAAGTACATAGGATGTATTCCAATAGATGTCATGCACCAGGTGTACAAGAGGTTGACCAAATAGAAAACGGATGTGGAAAATGTTGATCATCAAGACTTCATAGATCGAAAGAGCACAGGCTTATCTAACATGTTTTTTAGGAATTGGAAGTTCTTGGTGGAAGATTCTGGTAGGTGTCAATCCAAGTCCTATGTTTCATCTAGCTTGGTAGGTCCTTCCAAAGAGTACTGGTACTAAATATCTTGAAGCAGCTTTGGTTGACACCAGGGATAGTTGAGCACGCTAGCCTCAAAGGTGGCCACTGCTTTTGAAAGAGGAAAAGATCATTTTTACTTTATGAGTTTCCTTAAATCCTAAGGCTGATTGAGGAACAATACTTATCAAGCGTTCATGACGATTTCCCCTTAGTCATGCAAGCCTTCCTAGATCCTCAATCTATTGAACGAATGGTTCGAGTCTTGCAGATCCAAAGTCTTGGAAGGCTTGAGGGCACATATCCCTTGGCATCATATGTGAGGGCTTGCTAGGAACTTAATTTAGTGAACGTGCTTGAGTCAGTCGCTTAACATCATCCAAAGATTCAAAAGACGACCTTCATAATCGACGATTTGGCTTTAGATTTAGGAGTTTCAAGCTTCGTACTTCAATGAGCTTGGCAATTAAGGATCTCCCTCACTTTGGAGTTAAACCAGGAGAGCAAGTGTATAGGATCGATCATGCTTGCAGAAAATAGTGTGGCTGGGATTCTATTAGGCCAACTTCACAGCACAACAGGAGCATGGTAAGGGCTATGGTAGAGCAAGTGTAGAAGGCTTTTCGTGTAATAAAGCTTGGCTAGTACTTGTTAGAGAAGAGACATTCACATTGGTACATGTGGTGAAAGGCTTGTTGGACGCTCGAGCAACCTAATCTCTGTAATCAAACTTTTTCGCTCCCCCATATCCGTAATGAGGTGACCAATGTGTGGCATAAGCACACACATGTACATGGTGCACGGACTAGATTCTCCAGATTAGAGTACAATATGGAAACATCCTACACATGATCCAACACATTTAAAGTAAGAAGAAGTAATTGATCCAACAGATTAGAGTACATATGTTGTTGGATCAATTAAGAAGAACTAAATATCAGACGAGAAGAAGGAAGTTATTTTTGAGCGGAGAGACGAAACCATCGTTGAATGCAAACTCTCCACCCACGGCTGTCTTTTCACAATTCCTCACAAATGAAGAGGATGGTTCCAAAACGTCTCCACCAAGTATGCACCATGTGTGCTATGAGATACTACAATAGGTCGACCAAATAACAATGGATAGACATTGGCTTTGGTGTTAGGGATCGCATTGATCATAAGGCATTCATGGGCCTAGAGACCCTAACATTGAAGGTCTCTCTCTACAAGCAAGCAAAGACCATAAAAGCTTAGAGGAAACCCTAACATGGAAGGTCTCTCTCTACAAGCAAGCAAAGACCATACAAGCTTAGAGGAAGTGTGGGAAACCAAAGTCAAAGGTTGGTACCATAATGATTCTAGGAGAACAATGCAACAATCCATAATAGTAAGCCAAGCAATAGCAATTGCGCGAGGGGGGAGAGAACTTTTCAGATTTTCCCTCTCCCTTGTCAAGATGTGTGCAAACGGGAGGAGTAGCTGGGAACCCGCCACTCTAATCCTTAGAGTGGGTCTGGGTGGTCTGGCACAGAACACCATAATATGCGCTTGCCGGGAATCGAACCCGGATCTATTGCTTGGAAGGCAATTATCCTAACCCTTGGACTACAAACCCCTGAGAAATTCCACAACATCTACAGCACACTTCAACATTGCACCGTCAGGTTTAAGTTGCTCATGGTTTAGCACCCTTTTCACAACTGCACCTACACCTTCATGTTCTCCCTTCCCCTGCCTTGAATCAAAGAAGTTCCATATCATAGTCATGCCTCTTAGCCCTGGATATCTTCCTACAAAGTAAAATGGACATTTAGCTTTAAATTGAGAAGCTTCACCATCTCACCATACCCAATGTTGGCTTAAGTCAGGGTTTAGCTCTCTCAACCATTTCCGATGTAATTGGAAACAATGTTCCACAAAAAGAGTGTCATGCTTCTTGTCATCGGATATGAAGAAGTGGATTACCTTTTTAGGAATGCCCTCCAAACAAAAATATGCGATATGCACAAAAATAATTATTTGTACAGACCACTAATGCATAGATTGTATTTCATTTTGCTCACAAAATGTATAGTTTTCTTGCAAAATCAACCACTGAAACCACAAAATCGTCTGGGAATTCAAAGACACACTTCTTAAACTAGTTCACTTGCCATAAATAAATGAAATTGTGCTTGATAAATTCTTTAGAGTTTTCTCAAATAATCATGTTACAACTTTAGGACTCATCTCCCTCTTTATCAATTTTTTCTTTTTACAAACTTGTCCTTCATACATTGACTCAACATCTTCAGAGATATTGTGTACCTAAGTTGTGAAGCCTTAGGGACTTGTGTCGATGAGACTCATCTCCCTCTTTATCAATTCTTTCCTTTTACTAACTTGTCCCTCATACATTGACTCAGCATCTTCAAAGATACTTATAGGAATGTGATATTCCTCAATGCTAGACTCTCTTGGACACCACTTAAAATGACCTACTTTGCAATCAGAGCACTCACCCATCACACATTTGTACTGGTGGAATATGGTATCATTTTGACATGGACATAGAATACTCTCTATACTGCTGTTAATTGATTGAAATGTAGTTGCTAACGCATTGCATCTTGATGTCTTCCTAAAAAGTAAAATGGACATTCAGCTTTAAATTGAGAATTTTCACCATCTCACCATACCCAATGTTGGCTTAAGTTAGGGTTTAGCTCTCTCAACCATTGCCAGTGTAATTGGAAACAATGTTGCACAAAAAGGGTGTCATGCTTCTTGTCATCGGATATGAAGAAGTGGATTACCTTTTTAGGAATGCCCTCCAAATGGAAATGTGTGATATGCACAAAAATAATTATCTGTATAGACCACCAATGCATAGATTGTATTTCATTTTGCTCACAAAATGTATAGTTTTCTTGCAAAATCAACCACTGAAACCACAACATCACCTGGGAATTCAAAGACATACATCTTAAACTAGTTCACTTGCCATAAATACCTAATTATTTATGGGCATGAGAACGATTCTTTGTTTGAAGATGATTGCATGAAAGTCAAATTACCATATGATTTGGAAAATGATTTTCCAACCCTAACTCAAGTAGACCAACACCAAGCAGAGGACATAAACTTAGAAGATGAGGAGCATATTGACTTCAAAGCTTGGAAGTCAAGAGGCAAGTTCAAATAAAAGCAACTAGAGGATCTACCCAAGTCTTCCAATCAAGCCTTAAGGAGATCACAAAGAGAAAGTAAGAAGCTCATAAGTTATGGATATGATACATCCTTAGTCACAAAGCACTATGTGTACATCACTAAAGATTCAATGGCAGAGGAGCCTTGCTCATTTGAAGAGGCTAAGAAGAAGAAAGAATGGAGAGAAACCATGCAAGAGGAAGTGGAAGCATTGTAGGAAAACTACGCTTGGGACTTAGTTCCCAAGAAACCAGATATGAAGGTAATTGGTTCAAGGTGGATATATAAAGTTAAAACGAACTATGATGGTTCTATAAACACGTACAAGGCAAGATTAGTGGTAAAGGGATTTGCCCAAACACATGGATTAGATTATGAAGAAACATTTTCACCTATGGAAATGATGCCAACAATCACGGTATTGGTAAGTCTTGCTGCATCCAAAAATTGGAATTTATATCAGTTAGATGTCAAGAATGCATTTTTAAATGGTTGGATATCATAGGAAGTGTATATGGCATAACCACTAGGTTTTGAAGATGAAGAAAAATTTGGATATGTATGCAAGCTTAGAAAAGCACTCTATGGTCTCAAGTAAGCTCCTAGAGCTTGGAACCATAGACTTTTTACCTATTTACAAGATCAAGGCTTTGTAGCAAGCAAGGCAAATTCCTCTTTGTTTGTGAAGAAGAATAAATTAGAGATCATCTACTTGTGTGTCTATGTAGATGATATCATTATTACAGGTAATGATTCTAATGGTATCAAGCAGGTCAAGGCTCAATTGATGAAGGAATTCAAAATTAGTGATCTAGGGTTGTTAGCCTATTTCCTTGGCTTAGAACTTGTGTATACAAATTCAGGTATATTTATCACACAAAGGAAGTACATAAATGATATGTTGGTAAAGTTTATGATGGAGAACACTAAAGTTGTAGGTATTCCTATGGAGATCAATCATAAGTTAAGTTCACATGAAGGTGAACCACTTGATGATATTACAGGGTATCAACAACTTGTGAGTATTCTTAATTATGCTACTGTGACAAGAGTGGATATTGCATATGCTATGAGTACTTTGAGTCAATTCGTGCATGTACCAAGGAAGCCACACATGGAAGTTGCAAAGAGGGTGCTTAAGTACCTAAAGGGTACAATGAATGAGGGATTATTTTATCCCTTCACTTCTCACATAGATATAAAGTTATATTCTGATGCAAATTGGGCTGACTCCAAGGATGATAGGAGGATCACTTCAGGGTACCTATCTTTTGTAGGTTCAAAACTCATATCATGGTCATCCAAGAAGCAACCAACTATGGCATTATCATCCACTAAAGCAGAGTATAGAGGCTTGGCTAATGCAACTCAGGAAGTTATGTGGCTTAAGCAATTGTATGCAGATTTGGAAATACATTCCTACACTCCAATTATCTTTGGAGATAATACTAGCTCACTTCATTTAGCTGGGAATCATGTGTACCATGCCAAGACTAAGCATATTGAAGTACATTATCATTATGTTAGAGAGAAATTGCTAAGCAAGGATATTCAGTTAGCATATGTATCAACTCATTTGCAATGTGCAGATTTACTCACCAAAGCATTGGATGGAACAAAGATGAACACGTTTAAATTGATGACAGGGCTGCAAGAGATCATGGAACATGAAGATCAAGCATGTTAGGCTTGAGGGGGAGTTGTTGGTGCAATTAAGCCCAAGCCTACATACTTGATGAATACACATAAGCCTGATGTATTAGCACATCACTTGAGAAACTTCATGTGTACAACCTCTTGTAACTTTGAGTCTGATTACTCATTGTAAAAGTGATGTAGACTCACGAGGAGTTAGGAAGCTTGGAATCTCAAATCATTTGGTAGTTAAAGTCAAGAGAGAATCAATCCTATACTTTAGGATTGCTTTTAGGTAAGGATTTGAATTTGAATTCAAATGCTTGGCTCCAACACAAAGCTATAAAAGTGGAGAAGAAAATCCTGCATGTATCTTGAGGTTCAGAGATCATTTCCATGTACCTTCATTGAAAAGAGGAGCTCGTCTCATACCTCTCTCGTTCTACACTCATTGAGCAATGCCTTATTGCCAATGACCTTGTAACTTTATATGATTTAGTTAATACATATTCATTACTTCCTACTCTCATATCTCTGTCACACTCCATCAGAATAGTGACCTTGGCTAAGCTGGTTCTCACTGTGTGGTGGATCATTTTGCATGATTCAAAGCATGAAATCTTCAGCGTACTGTCTATTGTTATCCTACAAAGTTTCATTGAATTTGAATCTCGCAGCTGTTGGATATCATTCGATTAATACTCATTGGTCTGTGACTGTCAAGGCGTGTAAAAGTCGAGGGAGTTGCTTAACTTGATAAACATAATTCTCTGCATATAGTTTATCATTTTAGATGATACCACTCATGATTGGTAGTTTGTTAAGCTAATTGAAGTTCCCCAAAAGGAATTTTACTAATTGTTATTGTACTCAGAGAATTGAGTAAAACACTGAGCAAGTGTCTCAACCAAAGAGAACAAGTTTTGTGCATTGGATCATATGCCTACCTATCTATTTTGATCCTATCATTTGTGCATCATCTTCCAAGCAACATATATGATCATTTATGCTTATTAGCTAGCTAAGGAGGCTCACAACACTCTCCAACCATCACTTATAGCAGGTGTGAAGCAAGTTTTAGCTACACAAACTCATCTCTTGTGATTATCCACCATCTCTTCCAACAATATGGTGATTGGAGAGGAAAACTCCAAAGTACAACAAAAAAATACCCATATTGTTGTAGAGAAAATCTTATAATATACTACACTGTGTGGGGCACACATGCTGAGGATAAATGTTCAGGAGTAACATGCAAAGAAGCTATGGATGGATGTAAAAGGCATTGAGATACCAATGTGGTGTAATGTACATGCCTGACCAAGAAATCACCTAAACTAACTGGAAAGACCACCATGAGGAAGAGAGATTACATTTCTACCCATCCACTGCCACCCATATATACACCTCCAAGTCAAGAGGGACATGTGTCCAAGTCACATGGATGCTGATTGAGACCTCCACATGGGTTTGTAAAAGCAAGAAATCACATGGGATCACCTTAAATCATGTGGGTTTCTTAAGTTAGGAAGCTCTAGACCTGCACACATACACTTTCGTGGTGTCTAGAAATAACTATTTCTTCGAGGGCTAAGGTGTGGGCACATACACATTCAAGGTGTCTAGAAATAAATATGTCTTTAAAGACTAGGGATCCACTCCTTAGAATAAATATTCAATTGGAGTGGCTTTCCTCAATGAAACCCAAGGGTCCTCCAAAGGTTTTTGAACCCATTATCATACAACAATCTTTTTCCTAATTCTCTTGTGCTTCTTTCTTTTGGTTTTAATTGAAGCTGAAGGTTAGATAGATGATGGATCCATGCCTTCATGAGTGTTAAGAGCCTATCGTTGGAGATCGAGAAACTAGAAGAGTAGAAATGTAGATTCTAGAAGTACATAGGAATCTTTTATTAGGAAAAAACAAGATTATAAGCTCTTTTCTTCACTTCAATTCCCAATTTGCTCTCCAAAAATGAGCTCTCTAGCTCCTTTTATAGTTTTCATTTAGCTTTTGGCCCTATCCAGACCTAGTGTCCAATCTAGTTAATAAATAGGTTCCTAGGCTAATTTGAATGCTCAAACAAGCTCAAAAATATATGAAAACTGGTATGTACTTATATCTAATAGCCTCAAGCTTGAGGACTCCTCAACTTGCACAAAATGGTGTAAAAATAATAAAAAACGATATTTACAATGGTTTGTAGTGATTAATATCACTATAGTAAAAGAGTTATCAATCAAAAAATTAAGTAGGCCTAGTTGTCGGGTCTTCATTGATTGCTCTACCTACTTGGTCCTGCTTGCCTCTCCCTCTCTTCAAATTCTCTGTGCCTGCTTCCTTGTCTTCTAACTCTTACTTGACTACCCTGGTTGTTGCCAATAGTGGGCATGTACACCTTCAAGGTGTCTAGAAATAAATATGTCTTCAAAGACTAGGGATCCACTCCTTAGAATAAATACTTAGGGTTGAGACCATTCAATTGGAGTCGCTTTCCCAAGGGTTTATCAATGAAACGCAAGGGTTCTCCAAAGAGTTTTGAACCCATAATCATACAACAACATCCTTCCTAATTCTCTTGTACTCCTATTTATCTTGATCTTAATTGAAGCTCAAGGTTAGAGAGATGATGGAGCCATGCCTTCATCAGCTTCAAGAGCCTATCATTGGAGATCGACAAATTGGCAGAGTAGAAATGCAGATTCTAGAAATACATAGGATGTACTTCGATAGATTTCATGCACGATGTGTACAATACGTTGACCAAGTAGAAAACGGATTCCGTGATGGAAAATATCAGTTTTACTCTTAGGGATCGCATGCATATTACAAATTCATGCGCACACACGACAAGACAACCACAAAGAAATGGAGCCATGGAATAATTGATTAGGAAAAAACAAGATTACAAGCTCCTTTGTTCACTTCAATTCCCAATTTGCTCTCCAAAAATGATCTCTCTAGCTCCATTTGTAGTTTTTGGCTATCTTTTGGCCCTATCTAGACCTAATGTCAGTTATAATTAATAAAATGGTTCCTAGATAAATTTGGACGCTCAAACAAGCTCTAAAATGTGAAGAGAGATGGTGGATGCAATCCAAAGATGAGTAGGTGCTGCTACAACCAGCTTTACACCAGCCAACTGAGACTTCAGAGTTGATTAGTAGACCCTTTGAGCTTCCTAAATCCACCAAAATATCAGCAAAGTACTTTGGAACATGTATCCCAAAAGTTTAAGTCAAGACAGACTAGTTGTGAAATGACTAGCTCCCAAAACTTGCTATTTTTGGACATACACCTGCTAGAAAAAATGAACAGTGCTCTCAACCTGGTAGGAGTTAGAAAAATTCCTTTTGGGCATAGCAAATAAACTTAGTAACCTTCCCCATCCAAGTTAAAACACTTCAATTGATGGACTGAGCACTGAGAACAAGTTTCATCAATTTCTGGAACATGCCCACTATTCTCGGGGCTCTGCAGAGATAGACCAGTGAGCAATAAATTGCAGATATCTTCAAAACTATTAATCCAATGACCATGAAACTTTGTAGGCAGAAACTAGACAGTATGAGCTATCCAACGCACTTCAAAACACTGAAAAAGGATCAGTATAACTCGAGATATGACCTTCTAAAGGTACTGCTCTGAGTGAGTATAGCAGAGAACAAAACAGAGGAGTAGATGATAATAAATGTATAGATTCACATATGATTACAACCACATTGGCAATGAATCTTTGCAAAATGGGAGTAGAATGATAGAGCTATGGATTAAGCTCTTCAATCTCTACAAAATGACATCAAGTGGTCACGTACAAGGCTTGCTAATCGCCTCTTCCTTCTTGCTCTTTTTATAGCTATTCTTGGAGGGAGTTTTGAATTCGAATTCGAATGGCTCCACATAAAAGTGATCCCCAAAGTTAGAAGATATTCGCTCAGCTCAAAAATTCATGATTTTGGTAGCTATAGGCACGAATTTGCTTTTACATCATGCATGAGGTAAGCCATCCTTTTCCTTTTTTCTTTTTCAAATTACTAGAGATAAAAATGAACTCTTTTACAAGAGGTGTTCACATGACTACTCATGTGACTTACAAATGAGGATGATATCAAATATATCAAGCATGTAGGCTTGGGTAAAATGCACCAACAGCTCCCCCTCAAGCCTAACATGCTCGGCCTCCAAATAAGTCTTCAATTGTCCTTGATTTCCTACAAGCCAATCATCAACTTGAATCTACTTAATTTCATACCATCAAGAGCTTTAGTCAACATGTCGGCACATTGCATATCTGTAGAGACATAGGATAGTTGAATATCCTTGCTCATTAGCTTCTCCCTTACATAATGGTAGTGGACTTCAATATGCTTGGTTCTAGCATGGTATACCGGATTAGCTGCTAGATGTAATGAGCTTGTGTTGTCACCAAAAATGTGAGGTGTTGAAGAATCAAGTCCAAGATCTGTGTACAAAGACTTTAACCACATGATTTCTTGAGTTGTGGTAGCCAAACCTCTATATTCGGCTTTGGTAGAAGATAATGCCACGGTTGGTTGCTTCTTCGATGACCAAGAAATGATTTTTGAACCTGCGAATGATATATACCCTGATGTGCTTCTTCTATCATCTTTAGATCCGGCCCAATCTGCATCTGAGTAGACCTTTAGCTCAATATCTGAAGTATATGAATAAAGCAAACCTTCATTCATGGTCCCCTTTAGGTACTTGAGGACTCTCTTGGCCGCTTCCATATGTGGTCTTCTCGGTTTATGCATAAACTGACTCAATATGCTAACACTATAGCATAGAATCTGTGTAGATCAACTCCAATCCAAGAAAATAAGTGAGTGGCCGGAGGTCCAGATATCAAGCCCCATGTGTCCTGCATACGGATGGTTTGTGATATTGAAGATCATGTCGATGGCGACTAGTGATGGAAGGCAACGCATGCACCATCAGTGTACCCCTAATTTTAATCTCCAAGACAAGCCTTCTAGGAAGGCTTCTTCACATCATGTGATTCCTCATCCATTTCTGCTTGCCCTTGTTAATTTATCCCTTCTTCCTAGATTGGAGATGGTGGTGTTTTTTCTATTATTGGCATTTCTATTACTAGTTCCCCCTCTTTTTCCATGTTTTGGCTAATCTCCTCATTGGTTGACTCTACTTTGCTTGACTTTGCTTTGCTTCCTTCAAGTCTATAGTTTCCCTCCTCCATCACCATTTGATTGATTTCATCATTAGACCTTCTTAACACTTGATACGATGTTTTTAGTACCTTATTCTTTGACTCTAGGTGTTTGATATCCTCTTCCATTTTCTTAATCATAGTCATGGCGTTATAAACCCGTTCCAAATCCAAGGTTTTCGTGTCACAAAGAGAGCTTCCACCTTTGAATCACATGGTCTTTGAAAGTAGCCATGTTCTAGTTCCTTTACGTTAGGAGGAATACTATTTATGCATGTATGAGCCAATAGAAAAAGGGCCTGCTTCGATTAGCTTCTTTTGTTTTCTTAGTTTTGTTCTCGTGGTTGAGGGAACCTTAGGGGAGGACATGACAGACTTGTCGTTAGGTATGAATCAGTACGGAAAGATCCATGGGAACATGTGGGTGGTTGAATTGATCCAGACATCAAGCCCCATGTGCCCTGCGCACTGATGGTTTGTGATATTGAAGATCATGTCAATGGCGACCACTGATGGAAGGCAACGCATGCACCATCAGTATACCCCTAACCTTAATCTCCAAGGCAAGCCTTCTAGGAGTGGATGCAAGATGATTCAAAGGGACTGGTGTTACTTGTAGCATGTTTGTGCAGACTTTGCATGACAGCATGCTCTCATAGTGCATCTTTTGCATGAGATTTCTATGCTATGGCTGCCTCTAGTCTCTCTGATGAGAATGAGCCTGTTTCATTTGATAAAGCACAAAATTATGAAAATTGGATGGCTTCTATGCAATCAGAATATGATGCTATCATGAAAAATGGTACTTGAAGATCATGTCGATGGCGACCAGTGATGGAAGGCAATGCATGCAGCATCAGTGTACCCCTAATCTTAATCTCCAAGACAAGCCCTTCTAGGAGTGGATGCAAGATGATTCAAAGGGACTGGTGTTAGTTGTAGCATGGTGAATGAAGCACTAGCGAGTAAGGTATTTTGCAGTTAGCTTTGCTGGCATTAATTTTAGCCCCTTCCATGTGAGAGTAAATCGGGAGACGTCCAATCAGAATTTCGTGGAGGGATTGCATTTGGTTGAAGGGAGAAGTTGTGCAAACTCCACCAAGGAGAAGTTGAGCTCATTGGAGGGGCCCCTCCATCTTCCATGCTTGTGAGTGTGGAAGTTTCGTGCTCACGGAGGTGTGGGCTTGCAAAGTAAGGGAGATTGTGTAAGCTTAAAAAGCGCTTGTTAATTGAGAGATGTGGCACAAAGCGCTTGGAGAAAGATTTATAGAAATCTGTAGTAGTTAGGTGAGTCAATGGTGTGAGAGGTATAGAGAGAGGTTACTACTCACTCAAGGTGAATGTCTAGTAGATGATCATGTGAGAAGCGCTCGTGCCCCCAAACATGAGTTCCCCCAAAGGAAGAACGTCTATTATATTTGCAAGTGCTCTATCGCGTCGTCTAGTTAGTCAAATGTTGTGGAATTTCTCAGAGGACATTTGTCAAAGTCAAAAGGGAGAAATGTCACACAAGTCTTCTAGGAAGTGAGGATTGACAAAGTGAATAGGGAGAAGGCTTGGCATTATAAGGGGATATCTTATGTACCTTCCAACACACTTCTCCTAATACTCTTACCATCACACATTCCTTTTTGAGCTCGCACCTGACAATGGTGTCAAATTTGGTGTTGTTCTAGACAAGGACAAGTGCCATGTCAAGAAGCTCCACCTCCTTAATTGTCGATCCGTGGAAGGGGTAGGATGATATGAAGATCATGAATGAGTGAAGTGCACGAAGATGAAAGTGAGAAGCACTCTAATGAACACACATATGGGAGAGGCAATAGGAGCGACAATGGAAGGAGAAACACTATCTTGCAGTTCTCAATCTCTCTTACAAGTTTTCTCTTCACACTAACTAGCTCACCCAAAAATGAGCTCTCTAGCTCTTTTTATTTTCACTAGCTTTGGCCCTCTCTAGGCCTAGTGTTTGGCCTAGTTAAAAAATAGATTCTATGGCATATTTGAGGGCTCAAATGGAGTTAAAAAATTATGTAAATTGGTGCTCAAGTTCTACTTATTCTCTTCAAGCTCAAGGACTCTTCTCTTTGCATGAAATGGGTTTTTAAACAAAGCAATTACATGGGTTTCTAAACAAAGCAATCATATAAAGTTGCTTAGTTTGTTCCTGTGGTTCAGGGAATCTTAAGTTTTGTTTTGTTTCCATGGTTGATGGAATCTTAAGGGAGGACATGATAGAATTCTTGTTAGTTATGACTCAGTGTTGAAAGATCCATGGGAACATGCAGGTGGTTGAATTGAACCAGATATTGATTGCATGCATCATCTCGAACTTCTAGATAGTAGTCAGATTCATCCTGTATTTCATGTCAGCAGGTTAAAAAAGAAATTAGGGGAATTTGACAACCTCATTCTAGGTAGTTAGATTATCAAGGATACTTTTGTTCAATCTATTCCACATGAGCCTGAGAGCATTCTTTGTACTCAAGAGACACGGATGAGGAGTCATTTATATCAAGAGTACCTAGTTAAATGGAAGGATAATTCAGAAGATAGTGCTACATGGGAGTGGATTAGTATCTTTTGGAGATGGTTTCCCACCTTTACAAACACTGTTCAAGAGTCTTCTTAAGGGAAAGGAAATGGGAAATCACTATGGAGAGATGACCATGTATGCTAGGTATGTGGGGGCAGTGGGAACAACTCATATATATTTTTTTCTTTTACTCACCTGTGCCTTCCATGACCAGGTTTGAGGACAAACCTCACCTTAAGGGGAACTAAATGTTATAAGAGCTCTGGGTGTGACTGACCTCTATTGGAGGTTGGAGGGTGTGAGGCCACTTGGTACTCATGCATGAGATGCATGGAGTAAGAGAAAGTAGAGGAAACATATTTATAGGGCTCTGTAGATGGGAAGCAAACATTCACTCTCTCATTCATGCCTCAAAGTGTGCAAGTCCACTGACACAACTATTTTTAGACTTAATCCTAAAAGGAGGGTCAAGGGGGTCATTAGGAAGGCTTCTTCACATCATGTGATTCCTCATCCATTTCTGCTTGCCCTTGTTAATTTATCCCTTCTTCCTAGATTGGAGATGGTGGTGTTTTTTCTATTATTGGCATTTCTATTACTAGTTCCCCCTCTTTTTCCATGTTTTGGCTAATCTCCTCATTGGTTGGCTCTACTTTGCTTGACTTTGCTTTGCTTCCTTCAAGTCTATAGTTTCCCTCCTCCATCACCATTTGATTGATTTCATCATTAGACCTTCTTAACACTTGATACGATGTTTTTAGTACCTTATTCTTTGACTCTAGGTGTTTGACATCCTCTTCCATTTTCTTAATCATAGTCATCTACTTCTCTTATTTTTCTTCTAGGAGTCTTTACTATAGCTGCCACTATGGTTATTTTAGTTGAAAGTCCCTGCAATTCTTCAAAATAACCTAATAATGCAACTTCTTTCCATGTGAATATTGTGAAGAGGAGAAAAGTTCAAAACAGTGAGCATATATCACTGCTTGTGGGCTTAGTGGAGGGCAGCCATCTTCGATTGTTGCATTGGGGTGTTAGAATCATTCTCCATTAGAAATGACATAACTTACTCCCACTTTCTTGGCGTTATAAACCCGTCCCAAATCCAAGGTTTTCGTGTCACAAAGAGAGCTTCCACCCTTGAATCACATGGTCTTTGAAAGTAGCCATGTTCTAGTTCCTTTACGTTAGGAGGGCCACTATTTATGCATGTATGAGCCAATGAGAAAAAGGGCCTGCTTCGATTAGCTTCTTTTGTTTTCTTAGTTTTGTTCCCGTGGTTGAGGGAATCTTAGGGGAGGACCTGACAGACTTGTCGTTAGGTATGAATCAGTGCGGAAAGATCCATGGGAACATGTGGGTGGTTGAATTGATCCAGATATCAAGCCCCATGTGCCCTGCGCACAGATGGTTTGTGATATTGAAGATCATGTCGATGGCGACCACTCATGGAAGGCAACGCATGCACCATCAGTATACCCCTAATCTTAATCTCCAAGGCAAGCCTACTAGGAGTGGATGCAAGATGATTCAAAGGGACTGGTGTTACTTGTAGCATGTTTGTGTAGACTTTGCATGACAACAGGCTCTCATAGTGCGTCTTTTGCATCAGATTTCTATGCTATGGCTGCCTCTAGTCTCTGTGATGAGAATGCGCCTGTTTCATTTGATAAAGCACAAAATTATGAAAATTGGATGGCTGCTATGCAATCAGAATATGATGCTATCATGAAAAATGGTACTTGAAGATCATGTCGATGGCGACCAGTGATGGAAGGCAACGCATGCACCATCAGTGTACCTTGCTTTTATTTGAACTTGCCTCTTGACTTCCAAGCTTTGAAGTCAATATGCTCCTCATCTTCTAAGTTTATGTCCTCTCCTTGGTGTTGGTCTACTTGAGTTAGGGTTGGAAAATCATTTTCCAAATCATATGGTAATTTGACTTTCATGCAATCATCTTCAAACAAAGAATTATTCTCATGCCCATAAATAGTTAGGTATTTATGGCAAGTGAACTAAGATGTATGTCTTTGAATTCCCAAGTGATGTTGTGGTTTCAGTGGTTGATTTTGCAAGAAAACTATACATTTTGTGAGAAAAATGAAATACAATCTATGCATTGGTGGTCTGTACAGATAATTATTTTTGTGCATATCACACATTTCCATTTGGAGGGCATTCCTAAAAAGGTAATCCACTTCTTCATATCGAATTTATCAAGCACAATTTCATTTATTTATGGCAAGTGAACTAGTTTAAGAAGTATGTCTTTGAATTCCCAGACGATTTTGTGGTTTCAGTGGTTGATTTTGCAAGAAAACTATACATTTTGTGAGCAAAATGAAATACAATCTATGCATTAGTGGTCTGTACAAATAATTATTTTTGTGCATATCGCATATTTTTGTTTGGAGGGCATTCCTAAAAAGGTAATCCACTTCTTCATATCCGATGACAAGAAGCATGACACTCTTTTTGTGGAACATTGTTTCCAATTACATCGGAAATGGTTGAGAGAGCTAAACCCTGACTTAAGCCAACATTGGGTATGGTGAGATGGTGAAGCTTCTCAATTTAAAGCTAAATGTCCATTTTACTTTGTAGGAAGATATCCAGGGCTAAGAGGCATGACTATGATATGGAACTTCTTTGATTCAAGGCAGGGGAAGGGAGAACATGAAGGTGTAGGTGCAGTTGTGAAAAGGGTGCTAAACCATGAGCAACTTAAACCTGACGGTGCAATGTTGAAGTGTGCTGTAGATGTTGTGGAATTTCTCAGGGGTTTGTAGTCCAAGGGTTAGGATAATTGCCTTCCAAGCAATAGATCCGGGTTCGATTCCCGGCAAGCGCATATTATGGTGTTCTGTGCCAGACCACCCAGACCCACTCTAAGGATTAGAGTGGCGGGTTCCCAGCTACTCCTCCCGTTTGCACACATCTTGACAAGGGAGAGGGAAAATCTGAAAAGTTCTCTCCCCCCTCGCGCAATTGCTATTGCTTGGCTTACTATTATGGATTGTTGCATTGTTCTCCTAGAATCATTATGGTACCAACCTTTGACTTTGGTTTCCCACACTTCCTCTAAGCTTGTATGGTCTTTGCTTGCTTGTAGAGAGAGACCTTCCATGTTAGGGTTTCCTCTAAGCTTTTATGGTCTTTGCTTGCTTGTAGAGAGAGACCTTCAATGTTAGGGTCTCTAGGCCCATGAATGCCTTATGATCAATGCGATCCCTAACACCAAAGCCAATGTCTATCCATTGTTATTTGGTCGACCTATTGTAGTATCTCATAGCACACATGGTGCATACTTGGTGGAGACGTTTTGGAACCATCCTCTTCATTTGTGAGGAATTGTGAAAAGACAGCCGTGGGTGGAGAGTTTGCATTCAACGATGGTTTCGTCTCTCCGCTCAAAAATAACTTCCTTCTTCTCGTCTGATATTTAGTTCTTCTTAATTGATCCAACAACATATGTACTCTAATCTGTTGGATCAATTACTTCTTCTTACTTTAAATGTGTTGGATCATGTGTAGGATGTTTCCATATTGTACTCTAATCTGGAGAATCTAGTCCGTGCACCATGTACATGTGTGTGCTTATGCCACACATTGGTCACCTCATTACGGATATGGGGGAGCGAAAAAGTTTGATTACAGAGATTAGGTTGCTCGAGCGTCCAACAAGCCTTTCACCACATGTACCAATGTGAATGTCTCTTCTCTAACAAGTACTAGCCAAGCTTTATTACACGAAAAGCCTTCTACACTTGCTCTACCATAGCCCTTACCATGCTCCTGTTGTGCTGTGAAGTTGGCCTAATAGAATCCCAGCCACACTATTTTCTGCAAGCATGATCGATCCTATACACTTGCTCTCCTGGTTTAACTCCAAAGTGAGGGAGATCCTTAATTGCCAAGCTCATTGAAGTACGAAGCTTGAAACTCCTAAATCTAAAGCCAAATCGTCGATTATGAAGGTCGTCTTTTGAATCTTTGGATGATGTTAAGCGACTGACTCAAGCACGTTCACTAAATTAAGTTCCTAGCAAGCCCTCACATATGATGCCAAGGGATATGTGCCCTCAAGCCTTCCAAGACTTTGGATCTGCAAGACTCGAACCATTCGTTCAATAGATTGAGGATCTAGGAAGGCTTGCATGACTAAGGGGAAATCGTCATGAACGCTTGATAAGTATTGTTCCTCAATCAGCCTTAGGATTTAAGGAAACTCATAAAGTAAAAATGATCTTTTCCTCTTTCAAAAGCAGTGGCCACCTTTGAGGCTAGCGTGCTCAACTATCCCTGGTGTCAACCAAAGCTGCTTCAAGATATTTAGTACCAGTACTCTTTGGAAGGACCTACCAAGCTAGATGAAACATAGGACTTGGATTGACACCTACCAGAATCTTCCACCAAGAACTTCCAATTCCTAAAAAACATGTTAGATAAGCCTGTGCTCTTTCGATCTATGAAGTCTTGATGATCAACATTTTCCACATCCGTTTTCTATTTGGTCAACCTCTTGTACACCTGGTGCATGACATCTATTGGAATACATCCTATGTACTTCTAGAATCTACATTTCTACTCTCCTAGTTTCTTGATCTCCAACGATAGGCTCGTAATGCTCATGAAGGCATGGCTCCATCATCTCTCTAACCTTCAACTTCAATTAACATCAAGACAAAAAGAAGTACAAGGGAATTAGGAAGGAAACTATCATATGATTATGGGTTCAAGGGGCTCAATTGCATCGATCTAAAGGTTCTAAATGAAGTATTTCAATGACGATGCACCACAGCATGCTCTCCTGCTTGAGAGCTCCATGATGATATGCTCGGAGTAGAAAATTGAGCTCTTGAGGCTGCACACAGTACTTTGCACAGATGCTGTAGAATACACAGAAAACACAGTACACAAGGAGCACGAAGACAGACTTCTTAGGTCTCACAAATGCGGTCGAACTTACAATCTATGGCTGACCAAGCCACTGTATGTTTTATTAAAGAACATATACAAAGAAGTGTCCAGTGGCCATTTGACCTTTCACGTGGACACTAACGGTAACAATCTCCCACTAAAGGGCAACATGGCCAAGGGAAATGTGCCCTCAAGCCTTCCAAGACTTTGGATCTGCAAGACTCGAACCATTCGTTCAATAGATTGAGGATCTAGGAAGGCTTGCATGAGTAAGGGGAAATCGTCGTGAACGCTTGATAAGTATTGTTCCTGCGGATCCATAGTCTTTGAAGTCATATTTTTTTCTAGACACCTTGAAGGTGTACATGCCCACTGTTGGCAAGGTAGTCAAGGTGGAGTTACAAGACAAGGAAGTTATCAGAGAGAATCAAAAGAGAGGTTGAGTCAAGTAGGACCAAGTAGGCAGAGTAGTCAACGAAGACCCGACAACTAGGCCTACTTAATTTTTCAATTGGTAACTCTTTTACAACAATGATTTTAATCACTACACACCATTGTAAATATCATTTTTACTCCATTTTGTGCAAGCTAAGGAGTCCTCAAGCTTGAGGAGTATTAGATATAAGTACGTACCAATTTTTAGATATTTTAGAGCTTGTTTGAGCATCCAAATTAGCCTAGGAACCTATTTATTAACTAGGTCGGACACTAGGTTTGGAATCCTTGTTTTTTCCTAATCAAGGATTCCATTGTTCCATCTCTTTGTCTTGGTCTTTCGTGTGTGCACATGAATTCATAATACGAATGCGATCCCTAAGATTAAAACCAATCTTTTCCATCACGGAATCCGTTTTCTACTTGGTCAACCTATTGTACACATGGTGCATGAAATCTATCTAAGTTCATCCTATGTATTTCTAGAATCTACATTTCTACTCTGCTAGCTTCTCGATCTCCAATGATAGGCTCTTGAAGCTGATGAAGGCATGGCTCCATCATCTCTCTAACATGTAGCTTCAATTAAGACCAAGAGAGAAAGAAGCACAAAAGAATTAGAAAGGATGATGTTGTATGATTATGGGTTCAAAACCCTTTGGAGAACTCTTGCGTTTCATTGATAAACCCTTGCGAAAGCCACTCCAATTGAATGGTCTCAACCCTAGGTATTTATTCTACGGAGAGGATCCCTAGTCTTTGAAGACATATTTATTTCTAGACACCTTGAAGGTGTATGTGCCCACTGTTGGCAACAGCCAGGGTAGTCAAGTTGGAGTTACAAGACAAGGAAGCCATCAAAGAGAATTAGAGTAGAGGGAGAGAAGAGCAAAAACAGGTAGGCAGAGTAGTCAATGAAGACTCGAAAACTAGGCGTACTTAATTTTTCAATTAATAACTCTTTTACAACCGTGATTTTAATCGCTACGCACCATTGTAAATACCATTTTTTATAATTCTTACTCCATTTTGTGCAAGTTGAGGAGCATGACATCTGTTGGAATACATCTTATATACTTCTAGAATCTACATTTCTACTCTCCTAGTTTCTCGATCTCCAACAATAGGCTCTTGACGCTCATGAAGGCATGGCTCCATCATCTCTCTAACCTTCAGCTTCAATTAACATCAAGACAAAAAGAAGTACAAGGGAATTAGGAAGCCTACAAATATAGGATCTTGACTCTCATGAAGGCATGGCTCCATCATCTTTCTAACATTCAGCTTCAATTAAGACCAAAACGGAAAGAGGTACAAGAGAATAGACTTTGGCAAGAGCTTTCTAGATCTCATTAATCTATAGAAATGCGTCTTCTTATAAAAATGACTTCAATTTTCTTTTATAATATTTTAAGTGTCCATGTTCATACTTAAAATTGGTCCTCTTAGCATTCTGCTCTAAACATCGACATTGTAGAGAGCTCCAAAAATTGTACCAAAAATAAATGTGATACATATCATCATGAAGAAGAATATTCCTCATTTTTATAAAATTTGGAATAATTTATAATATCAAAAAATACAATTTTTCTTTTCTTTTTTACAAAAGCTTGCTCTTTGTACCTGAATTAGCATTCATTCCAACATTCTCCCCCTCTTAATATTTTTTCATCCTTCACAAAATTGTTCTGAGTGTCTTCTTATGTTTCTTTTCTTCCTTTGGTAGACGTGAAATATGAGATCATGACTCTTTCTTTATGTCACATTTTAAATAATGACCATCTCAAAAAGTGATTTCTTCCATTGTACAACTACAACTAGTCTATCAATAACATCTTTATCAATATATTCTATGTATGCTACTTTATAGGCTCTTTCATTACTAATGATATCTTGCCAAAAATTTTAGAGTCTCTTTCAAAGAAACCATAATTGAACACATCTTCGAATGTTTTTTCATAATGACCACCCATAAATATGACTCTACTATCATATGCCATCATGGAGATTCTATCTTGAATCTCACTGAGATAAAACTGAAGAGCATCTGTAAGGGAATTGAAAACTATAAAATTCAATTTTATGATGTATGTATTTGTGAAGGTTTCTATATAGGCTATAATGAATTTAAGTATTGTGACAAGTAATATAGGTGCTCTATAATTGAACTTTGCCAAGTTTTCCATAACTACTTTGCTCGTAGTGATCATATAATTCCCCATTGGCCATGCTCCTTTCTTTGTGTCATGAGGAGGGAGACAAGGAAGAGAGCTCATACACACTCTCTCACAATCAAAGAGGAGCACACACACACACACACACATTGAAGCGAGGAAGAATGATCTTCTTGTTCTTCTTCTATTACATAAAAGGGTTGTACAAGAATGACCTAAAACAACAATACAAGTGTAATATATAAATAAAAGTACTTAAGAAAAATCCGAATGTCTACGAATGAGTGAGATGGGAAGAAAAAAATGTGCCATCAGTCTTGATATATAAATCTAGTAAAGCTCAATGATGTATCCGTGACATATACTGGTGTTACCACTATACATGTCAGATATGAAAAAGTGATACGTGTCATCTTGGATCATCACATGTTGATCTTGATATCTCAACACTCCCCCTCAAGCTCAATATCATGTCCTCTAATCCAAGCATGTTCTAAAACTTCTTCAACTTCTCTGCTCCAAGTGCTTTAAGAGAAATATCAACAACCTGCTCATTTGTCCTCATATAAAGAAGATCAATATCAGCTACTAAGACCTTCTCTCTGATGAAGTGATAATGTACCTGAATATGCTTTGTTCTAGCATGAAAAATAAAATTTTTTGCTAACTGAATGCTACTAAGATTATCACAATAGATGATGATCGGCTTTTGCACTTCCACACCTAAATCAGAAAGTAGCATCTCTAACCATGATGCTTCACATGCTTCCATTGCAGCACCTCTATACTCAGCCTCCATACTTGAAAAAGCAACAATGCATTGCTTCTTAGTACTCCATGTGATAGCTACACTCCCAAGTGAGAATAGAAAGCCACTAGTAGATCTTCTATCTGGAATACTACCAGCCCAATCCGCATGAGTGTATCCATGAACTTGCAAATCTACACTAGCTTCATAAAACAATGCATAATCCAAAGTAGCACTCACATAATGTAGAGTGTGCCTCAGAGCATCTAAATGTGGCTTCCTAGAAAGCTGCATAAATTGACTTTCAAGTCCAACAGTGTAGCTTAGATGAGGCCTTGTAATTGTGAGATATATCAAACTTCCCACAATTTTCCTATGCATAGTTGCATTTTCCAATGCTTCACCTTATGTAGTATTCAACTTCAAATTCTGATCTAATGGCATAGAAATCGCCTTACAATCAGCCATACCATACTTTTGTGGCATACTCAAGGCATATTGCCTTTGTGACATCCATATACCTGTTTTTGTATGTATAAACTCAATGCCCAAGAAGAAGTGCATCACACCAAGATCTTTCATGTCAAATTCCTGCATAAGGATTTGCTTTACCTCTTTAATGCTTGCTTCATTGTCACCTCCTAAAATCAATTCATCAACATAAGTAGCCACAATCGTGATGCCATCATCACCCTTCCTTGCATACAATGAATGATATGCATCAGGCATAGAAAATCCAATGGTGGTTAAGTAGTTAATAATCCTTGCATTCCAAGCATTAGGGGCTTGTTTAGGCCCATATAAAGCCTTACCTGCAAACATATTCTGGGTGCTTTAAACCTTCATATCCTTATGGCTGGCCCATGTATACTTCTTCCTATACCTCACCATGTAGGAAAGCATTCTTCACATCCATCTGATGCAAAGTCCATCCTTTTGTTGTAGCTAATGCAACAAGTGCTCTGAACAAGACCTCCAATTGAACATCAAGCCCGTAGAAGCCTATCTCATAGGGTTGGGAGGTGTGGAAACCCCTTGCTTGGGCAAGGTGGAGCTTCCCATCTACCTTCAAGATGTTCCAATGAAAGTCAAAATGCTATTGTGTCATGATGAAGGCCTTACAGAGCCACTTGTCTTGGGTCAAGATTGCATTTACGACCATGCACTCAAATTGAACCTAGGAAGTAAACTTCTTTAAGTTTGGGTACATGAACAATGCATTACATTAGAGTTAGAGAACTGCATGCTCACAGATCATGGCACCACACACTCTCTTAGTTCTTCTAAGCGTCATCTTTATGAACAAGATGTCGAAGGTCTCAAAAGCTCGATGATCCAGAAGGACTCAATCATGGAAGAACAATTGCAAAGGCATGCAGAGCTTCCTTCTTTTTCGAGGAGTAAAGCATCCATAGTAGTTCAACCACAGAGGCAAGCGAAACAGTACAAGACAACCGATATATCAAATGGACAAAGAGCCTTCAAGAAGGAAGTAGTTTCGGGCATGACACAAATCTGGGTACAAAAACGAGAGCAACCACCAGCCTTGCCAACACACTTCCCACCCAGGCAAGCCAACCATGCAAAAACAAGCACAAAGCAATCAGGACTCGCTCACGCAAAAGGTCTCCAAAAAATTTGGGTGCCTAATAAATTAGTTGCAACTCAACAAGGACGATTACAGATGTGGGTACCTACGAAGCTCTTGCGTACACAACAACCTATGCTCTCCCACATGCAAAAGGACTCAACAAAGAAGCCAAGGAGAGAAAAGGGTAAGAATTGAGTACAAAGACCCAAAGAAGATAAAATCACCTCTTCAACAAAAATAAGAAGACAATCATCAAGGATATGGGTTTGGAAGCCAAAAGCATCAATCGCACCCACAAAACCAAAGAGCCAACCACGAGGGATAAAAAATTCAAGCAACCATCCACAAATGAAGAAGCCTACAATGATCTCTACACAGTCAAACACTGTTCTCAAATGGATCCCTAAAGGGAGGAATGGTCAGTTGTCATTTAACCATCAACTTATCACATCATTTCAAGATCCACTGGCTACCTCCAACAAAGACTGCATCAACGTCCCCCATCAACATTGAAAGCCTCGACGTGCAGCAACCATGTGCCTTTGTCATAACCTTGTCTTTTGCACCATTCAGGTCATGCATTTCCAAAGTATGCATCAATATAGGGCCACATTACATGGTCGTGCATATACACAATTGAGAATTCCAGGCACATGATACACACTTGCTAAATGTAAAATATTTTATTGATGATAACACCTTTCTTCTTGTCTTGTGATATTGTTCCAAAAAAAAGAAAGAAGAGAGAGATAGGACAGGATTGTGCGCTTGAAGAATCTCTGATGCGAACCATCAACACGGACATCCATCAACATGAAAGACAAGCCACTGGTCAATCATCATGATGGGCATATGACACGAAGAGTGAAGATTCATGGACCTTTCACCATGATACGAATTGCCTACTTCGGAAACACCACCACCATGACAGATTAGGAAACCTCTTCATCAGAATACCCTTGAGCACTTAGCTCAAGACCCCATTTCTTGCACCATACTTCTTCCAATGCATTCCCCAAGTACGCATACATAGGGCCACATTACAAGGCCGTGCACAAGGCACATATTTTTCTCAACCCATGCACTAATGCACTTACCCGTCAGTCATTATGGGTCAAAAGTACTTGGCATCCTACTATGAAACTCATGTTCAAAGCTCCCAAGGACATTAAGTGTATAACATCAATACCTATGAAGCAATTCAACATCGACAACTGCTCAAGATCAATATTGACAACCTCTTTTGAGCAACTAGCAATCTTTGAAAGCACGAAAATACATCATCTAGCTCAAGTCCAAGGAAGAAGTACCTACAAGGGAACCAACTCTTGCATATGCTAGCAATGGCAAACTAAAGAACTAGACCAAGCTACATTTGGAAGATGGACCGCTCCTGTTGATACATGGACACTACCTCTCAGAGTACTACATGGAACAACCACTCCAACTAGCATCTGTCAGGGACGACAGACTCAAGAGGGGGGGGCAGTGTTGACAGTCAAGGTCAAGGACAAGCATAGGAGCACATCAAGGAAGTGGACACACAAGAAGAAGGAGCATGTAGGGAGCTCCAAGAAGCACCTGTCAAATTTTGAGAAGAAATCCTTACAAAAATAGCGATTTTTATCACTAAAAACCATTGTACATACCATTTTTCATTTTTGCCCAAGCCGAGAAGTCCTTGAGCTTGAGGAGTATTAGAACTATCATCCTACCAATTTCATAATTTTTAGACTTCGTTTGAGCCCCCAAATAAGCCCTGGAACCTAATTTTTAACTAGGCCAGACAGTAGGTTTGGACAGGGCCAAAACCACTCAAAAAATGTTGGACAGCTCATTTTTGGGGTTAGCTTGTTGTAGATTTGAGCTTTGTAAGAGATTTCTTTTGTAATCAAAGATCTTTCATTGTTCCACTCTTTGCTCTTACCTTGTGTGCGTGTGTGTGTATGTGTATGCATGCTTGTGTGCTTTCACTCATGTACTTTTGCAATCACTTGCTCATGGTCTTCATATCGGTCCTCACGTCTCCACGGATTGACATTTATGAGGTGAAGCTCCTCACGTTGGTACTTACCATTGTGCTAGAGTGACAACTTCAAATTATGATCTAATGGCATAGAAATTAGCTTACAATGAGCCATACCATACTTTTGTAGCATACTCAAGGCATATTGCCTTTGTGACATCCATATACCTATTTTTGTATGTATAAACTCAATGCCCAAGAAGAAGTGCATCACGCCAAGATCTTTCATGTCAAATTCCTACATAAGGATTTGCTTTACCTCTTTAATGCTTGCTTCATTGTCACCTCCTAAAATCAATTCATCAACATAAATAGCCACAATCGTGATGCCATCATCACCCTTCCTTGCATACAATGAATGATCTGCATCAAGCATAGAAAATCCAATGGTGGTTAAGTAGTCAATAATCCTTGCATTCCAAGCATTAGGGGCTTGTTTAGGCCCATATAAAGCCTTTTGCAACCTACAAACATATTTTGGGTGCTTTAAACCTTCATATCCTTATGGCTGGCCCATGTATACTTCTTCCTATAACTCACCATGTAGGAAAGCATTCTTCACATCCATCTGATGCGACGTCCATCCTTTTGTTGTAGCTGATGCAACAAGTGCTCTAATAGTAGAAATTTTAACTAAAAGGTTGAATGTTTCCTCATAATAAATGCCATATGTCTATGCATATCCTTTTGCAACCAATCATGCTTTATACCTGCTTATGCTACCATTAGCATCGTGCTTTACCTTGTAAACCCACTTGAAGCCTATGGGTTTGTTTCCTTGTAGCAAGTGAACCAGCTTCCACGTTTCATTTCCATAAAGTGTAGCTATCTCCTCATCCATAGCTTTTTTCCAATCTACATTTCCAATTGCATCTTCAAAAAAAGAAGGTTCAACATCTTGTATAACTGTTGGGGGATTCTTGGACAAGAAGGGATGTGAGTGTTTGAAGGAGAAAAGGCGAAGACAATAAGAACGATACACACTAGAAGCCTCTATCGATTGATTATAAGAAGACAATACAGTGGTGATGCACAATACAACCCAATGCTTTTGTGCAAAATCCCACAAAATGCTCAATCACAAAATACCAAATACCCAAGGGTCTTGTTGCTGCCGGCCTTCTCTGCACCAGACCTCCACCTTCTCCAAGCCTGCACTTGTGCACACCTTGCACCAAGCTTTCAATAAGGGGGAGGGATGGACACCCTCTATCGGCATGCACACAGCTTCAATGAGGCATTGGGATCCTTGGGGTGAATAGCTTAGTCCTTCTCTGCACACTTCCTTAGTCACTCTTCATGCACACCTTGCACTTCACTTCTCTCCATCGCACCCTGTGTGTCTCTTGCACTGCTCTCTCTTGCCTAGCTTAGACTATGCTCACTCTTGCTTACACTTGCTTAGTCCAAGAATAGTCCTTGCCTTGATTTGAGTGTCAATTCACGTACGCTCCTAACTGCGAGAGCATCTTGGTGCTCACTTTGATGTCCCAAGATTGTCTTCGCAAGTGGGCAGCCAACGAATCCCTATTTTGTCCTATAGTGACTTTAGACTAAAATAAAAATTTTAATTGGGGGGCCATACTTTCACTTCTGTGTACACTGTCGCTTCACATACCTTCACATTTTTTCTTCTAATTCTTCACTTGTGCACCTAAGAGAGCCCCTGAACCTTCCAAAACACTTTAAAAACACTTTTGAACCTTAGGAAAATTACAGAAATACCTCTGCAACCTGCAACTGACTTTCTGCAATTTTACCCTTTGTGGACAATTAATTGTGCACTACCTGTGCACCTTGACACCTGCACTTCGAACACTTTGACTTTGCCCCTATTGATTTTGCCCTTCACCTTGTTGACTTTGACCGGTTTGACTTTGATCTTTTGACTTTGATTGTAGTTGATTTTGACTACAGTTGACTTTGACCAATATAACTTTTATGGACTCAACAATTGCCCACCACCTACTGTGCTCTCCGTCCCGGAGAGCTACAGCCAAAACTCTGAGCAGATAGGACACCATAATACTTGTGCTGCAAAATCTTCAAAAGGACACCTGAGCAGCTACCAAGTCCACCAGAAGTAGTAGAGAACAAGCAAAGGAGGGCAATGGGAGGGTAGAAAGGAGGGGGAAGGGAGGGCTGAGGGGGCTGAGATGGATAGGGTAGGGAGGGGTAAGGATGGGGCTAGGCAGAGGGGTAAAGGGAGGGTGAGGGAGGAGGATTAGGGGTCTGTAGAGGGGCAAAATGATCAAACAGTAGAGCTAGAGAGGGTGCATATGGGAAATTGTGAAACATAAGGTAAAAAAAAGTGAGAATAGACCATGTGGACTATGCGGTAAAATAAAAACATGTGATAAATGTGCTCAAAACATGTGGGTTTTGACCAAAAGTCAGAGAAAAGTTGGGATTTTGGAAAAATTACGTGCATGTTCGGGAGACACTAAAAATAAAATAAAATAAAATAAAAAATTAAAAATACCATAAAGTAAAAGAAATTAAAATAAATTAATTAAGAAAACAAAATACAAAATAAAAAAAAATATATATATATAAATATATATAAAAATAAGAAAAATGGGGGTGGGGGGGATCGGGGGGGGGGGGAGGGGGGGCGGGGGGGGGGGGGGGGGGGGCGAGGGGGGGGGTGGGGAGGAGGGGGGAGAGAGAGACAGAGAGAGAGAGAGAGAGAGAGAGAGAGAGAGAGATTTTTTGCCGAAAAAAATTCTAGGGGGGGCTTCTTTTTTTTTAATAAATATCCAAAATAGGAGAAAAAATAAAAAAAATCCAAAAAGATTGCAAAAAAATCCAACAAAATTCTCAAAAAAATTTGAAAAAAATTTCTTACAGTTTTAGCCCAATATCCTCCCTCAAACCAGAGAAAGCTTCCTTTATTCCTCCAATTTGGCAAGAAAATGACACTTGAAAAGGATGAAAAATGCTAGGAAAATTCCCAAAGATTCCAAAAAAATTCTAAAAATTGTACTTATGCAGAGTGTATGAAATGGTTGCTAAATGTGCTAAAAATGCAAGAAAAAATCATGAAAAAAAGATAAAAACTACTAAAACTTGAGCAAAATGAAATGAAAGGGCTATGTACAACCTGGACAAATTTTGCAGTTTCCAGGTGATCCATAAATCTTTGTTTGTGTTGATGATATGCCTTGTGCCTTGATATGTTGACTAAGAGAAACTCCTCCATAGTCGCCAATTGGACTACACTTCATTTGTTTTATCTTCTTGTTGGGCACTTTGATCATCTGATAAGGCCACCCTAAATCCTTCAGAAAAATATTATCTCCTCCATACTGCATCTTTTGTATCTTTGTTTCAACTACTTGATGACTCAATTTGCAAAATTCCATTTTTTCTATTCTTGCTTCTTCATCCAATACCTTCTGTTTCCAAAGACTTGTAGGTACTCCTTCCACATCCATGTAAAGCCCTGCACTTACTATCATAAAAATTGACATAACAGATGATATCCATACCTGTATCCATAACAAACTACCCCTTGATATAGGATTTGAAGTAGCTTCATCACTGCTGCACTTAAGGGCTTTTCTTTTCTTCTCTCTTCTATGGCCTTTGATTGAGATTGTCTCACTCCATTCAATAACCTGAATGATGTTCTTTTTTTCTTCATATGCTTCCTCTCCACTTGAGTTTGGAAAAATTCCATAGCAGGAAGATGGGTCTTCTGCATGGAGCCAAGCCAACATGTTTTCATCTTCATATAAATTGGCTTCTTCAAATAGATCTGCTTCTGGGTTGTCCAACAATTCTTCTTCCATACAAATACCAATTGTTTGCATCATGCTAGTATGTCTTTGATTGTCTGGTCCTTCTTCTAAAATTATATGGTGCAACTCTTTTCCCTCTTGCTTTACATACATTGTGTCCTTGCCCCAATCATGCAGCACATTGGCATGCCTTAACCAAGGTCTCCTAATTAACAGGGGGAAACTTCCTTCTACCTGTGGCAGCATTAAAACAACAAAGTCCAAGTTAAAGATGGTAACTTGTATCTTGACTGGGACTCCAGGACCACTCCCATAGGCTTAACTATGCTTTGGTCTACCAGTGTTACAGTGAATTTGGCAGGCCTAGAAGGGTAAAGTCCAATCCTTTTCATGGTATATTCAGGCATCAAGTTAATGCCAGAACCACCATCCACAATAACTCCTTGAAACTCATGAGCTTTAATAGAGAGTGTTAGCTGAGGGCTCTTGTAATCTGTGAGGGATGCTTCCCCTATACCTTTATCTTTATGCATAATAGCAACCTTTGCCACTAAACTTGTTGTGGACATTTCATCAATTATTTGCAAGAGTTCTGACTTGAACTTCCCATGCATCTTTATTAAATAAAAAATACTAAACTCCTTTTTCATGGACTTCAGTAGTCTGGAAGCTTCTGATTCCTTAAGAGCATGGGCTCCATTTGACTTATCAAACTCCTCATGAGCCCTATTGAATGCATGTCCAATGGCATCACTGGTACCTATGAGATTTTCTTTTTGCCTTGTATCTGCACATGTGTTGTCTTTGTCTTCAGATGCAACTTTGTCTTTGTTCAATCCATTAATCATTGATTCTTGACCTATTTCCACTTGAGCTTTCCCCTTGCTTCTTGTCTTCACTGTAAAAGATTCAATTTCTTCTAACTGCAACACCCTGGTGGGTGGTGATGGCACCCTGGCTTGCTCTACCATTTCTTCTTTGCACACAGAAATCATTTGAATGTGGGGCTTAGATGAAGATGCTTGGTTCTTAGTACAACAATTAGTATAGTGGTCTCTAGTCTCTAGGCAGTTCCTGCAAGGAGGGGCATTTTCTGGTAGAGTGCACCTACTTTGATAATGCCCACATTCTCCACATCTGAAACAAATAATTGGCCTCCTTGGCCCATTTCCAAAGTTATCCCTCTATCTAGAGTTGTAATTGTTACCTTGATTCGGTGCAATCGCCATCACATTTGCTGGTGGTAGGGGTCCTCCTTGTATCCAATATGTTGTTGCAGGCATTCCTCTTGATTGGCATTCTTGGGCCTCATGACCAGCTTTCTTGCATAGTTGGAAAGTCATACTTAACAGAGGACATTCACTTACTATATGACCTTGCTTGTTGCACATGGTACACCAAAGTCCTCTCTTGATGCCACCCCCTTTGAGTTCCTGCAACTCCTGTGGCAACTGAGCCAATTCCTCTGCTTGGGCTTCCTCCTCTTTTTGGAGCTTTAATGCTTCAATCTCCCTCCTCAACTGAGTAACAACATTCTCCTCCTCTTTCTAGGGCTTATTCCTTTTTAAGCCCTCCAGCTCTTTCCTTAGCTGGATTACTGGATCCTCCATTTCTGTAGAATAGGGTAGTTGAGAAGAAATGGCTCCATACTGTTGCCTTATCTGCTCCAGCCGTGTAGCTGTGTTGATGAACTCCTCTATGGAGGCTGTGGGCAACACTAATTCCTTGATTTTACATTGGGTGGTCACTGGAAGTGGCTTAGCTAACCATTTCTTAACAAAAGAATCATGTGGTGGATCTGGCAATTTAGGCATTAGTGCCTTGGCCCTAGTCACAAACTCTGGGAACTTTTCACTTGGACCCAATCTCAAATTTTCTAGTTCTTCTATGATGATCTCTTTAGTATTTCCATGCTGGAATTGAGTCCTGAATGCATCTTTCATTAAGTCCCAAGTTGTAAAATGGTTCTCAGCAAACTGCATGAACCATTTATCTGCTAACCCTTCTAATGTGGTAGGGAAGAGTATCAAAAAGGCATCCTCCCTTCCCATTAAGCCTCTAGTTTTGCATAGTGCTAAAAACCTTCTAATATGCTCGTCCAGATCTTCCTGAGCTAGGCCTTTGAAAGAAGGAAATTTTATATTTAATCTTGATAGTAGGGTTTCCAAGTCTACCTAACCTGCCATGCTCTTTACTAATGAGGCTGAAGAAAGTGGACTGGAGGATCTTCTAACTGCCTTCCTTCTTGTAGCTTTGCAGGTGACCCTCAATGTTTGGGACCGGGTTGCGGTCATGAGCTGCGCATAGCGCTCTTAGTATGAGATAATTGATAAGAATATTTACCTCTTAGTCCAATGAAGTAGTACTGTCGGCATTTGAACTCTTCTACCCTTTGCACTTGGCTTCTCCTATGCTCAAATCTCCTTGGAGTCCCATTGGGCGTGCCAAATTTTCTTGGGGGATTCTTGGACAAGAAGGGATTTGAGTGTTTGTAGGAGAAAAGGGGAAGACATTAAGAAAGATACATACTGGAAGCCTCTGTTGGTTGATTATAAGAAGAGAATACAATGGTGATGCACAATACAACCCAATGCTTTTGTGCAAAATCCCAGAGAATGCTCAATCACAAAATACCAAATACCCAAGGGTCTTGTTGCTGTCGGCCTTCTCTGCACCAGACCTCCACCTTCTCCAAGCCTGCACTTGTGCACACCGTGCATCAAGCTTCTAATAAAGGGGAGGGATGGACACTTTCTGTCAGCACGTGCACAGCTTCAATGAGGCGTTGGGATCCTTGGGGTGAATAGCTTTGTCCTTCTCTGCACACTTCCTTAGTCACTTTTCATGCACACCTTGCACTTCACTTCTCTCTGTCATACCTTGTGTGTCTCTTGCACTACTCTCTCTTGCCTAGCTTAGACTATCCTCACTCTTGCTTAGTCTTGCTTACACTTGCTTAGTCCAATAATAGTCCTTGCCTTGATTTGAGTATCGATTCACGTACGCTCCTAACTCGAAGAGCATCTTGGTGCTCACTTTGATGTCCCAAGATTGTCTCCACAAGTGGGCAGCCAACGAATCCCTGTTTTGTCATGTAGTGACTTTAGACTAAAACAAAAATTTTAATTGGGGGGCCATACTTTCACTTCTGCGTATGCTACCGTTTCACATACCTTCACATTTTGTCTTTTAATTATTCACTTGTGCACCTAAGAGAGGGTTCACCTGAACCTTCCAAAACACTTTAAAAACACTTTTGAACCTTAGGGAAATTAAAGAAATACCTCTGCAACTTGCAACCGACTTTCTGCAATTTTACCCTTTGTGGACAATTAATTGTGCACTACTTGTGCACCTTGACACCTACACTTTGAACACTTTGACTTTGCCCCTGTTGACTTTGCCCTTGACCTTGTTGACTTTTATCACTTTGACTTTGATCTTTTGATTTTGACTACAATTGACTTTGACTGTGGTTGACTTTGACCAATATAACTTTTATGGGCTCAACAATAACCTTGGTCATGTAGACACAATGACGAGCCATGTAATTGTCATATGTTAATCATTGCGCTGAATTTTGCATCCTCCCATATCCTCTTGGTCTTGGGTCACTTCTCCTTGTATCATCTACATATGCCTTTCTTACTCCTGGAGTCTTCACAGAGGGCAATCCAAGCTCGTCATCAAGACTATTTTATGAACCGCTTGAATCTCCATCAATGTCTTCAAAACCTCTAGATGTTTTACTACTAGCGAAAAGCTTTTTTTAACCTTTCTTGGATGTATTAGATGAATTTTCTAGACTACAATTTCCATGCAACATGGATTTGATTTGGAACTATTGCTTGGTGATGCATCGCGTCCACTCAAAACTTGATATTCTGCACTTGATTTTTCAGCATTTTCTTTGTCATTTGGTTCAAGATTACGTCCACCTTTGGCATCTACATAGAAGCTTGAAATTTCATCAAACACCACATCTATGCTTACCTTCACCTGTTGTGTGAGTGGGTTATAACATTTATATCCCTTTTGCTCAAGGGAGTACCCAATGAAGATACGTTATTTTGCTTTTGGATCAAGCTTTTTTCTCAACTTATCTGGAACATGTACATATGCAATACAACCAAATACTTTCATATGTGATAAGTTTGGCTTTTTATTTGTAGACTTCTCTTCAGGTGTAACTTGATGTATAGCAATAGCCGAAGTTCTATTCATGATGTATAAAGCAATTCGCACAGATTCTACCCAATAATAATGAGGCATATTCTTGTCAGCCATAAAGGCTCTTGCTATTTTTTCAATATGTCTATTTTTGCATTCAGCAAAGCCATTCTGCTGTTTTGTGTACTTACATGAAAATTGACATCAAATTCCATGAATTTTAAGAAAGTTGCAGAACTCATTTGACATGTATTCATCTCCTACAACAAACCTAAATGTCAGAATATACTTTCCTATTTGCTTTTCCACCATAGCCTTATAATTTTGGAAGTGTGTGAACACCTCACTCTTCTCTTTCATGAAATATACCCATATTTTTCGTGTATGGTCATCAATGAAAGTAGCATAAAACCTACAACCACCTATAGATGTGGTCTTTGTAGGACCCCAGACATCTCTATGTACTACTTCTATCACATTCTCACTAACATGCCTGACATGCAGAAATGATGCTCTTGATTGTTTACCAAATTGAGAGGTTGCACATAACTTTTGCATCTCTGCAACCTTGAAATTTGGTAGTTCATTAACAATCTCCTTTGATGGTATCAATTTCAGCCTCTATAGGTTTGCATGTCCAATTTGTTTGTGCTAGATCTCTATATCAACAATAATTCTTGCACCTTTTGCAAACATGGCTGCATTGTTTTCAGGAATTTTCACATTTAAGTGAACATCCTACCCACTTTATTTCCTTTGGCAATGAATCTTTTATCCTATTTGTACTCTTCTACATATAACCCAGGAGCATTGAACCTGACTTGTCATCTCTGGTCAACCATTTGTCCAACAAAAACCAGATTCTTTGCTATATTTGGAAGATGCGGCACATCAGCAAGATGTTTTACCTTTCCATCCTCCATAGACAATGCTATGTTTCCCGTATGCTTGATAGGGTGTGATGTGTAATCACCTATTTCAACATATCCAAGAATTGGCATTTTCTACAAACCACTAAACCATTCCGCATGTTTGGTCATGTGATTTGAAGCATCTGAATCAACATACGAGACATTACCATTCGATTTTGAAACATCAACAAACATCGTATTCATCATGTGATGTTGGACCATGAACAACTTCTCAAAATCATCTGTAGTTGTGGATGCATAGTTGTTTTGATGCCTTCCGATATTTTGATTCTTCAACCTGCAATCACTTTTAAAGTGTCCAGGTTTACCACAATTCCAACATCCTTTACTGTCATTACCTGAATCATTTCTTTGGAAATTTCTACGGCCTCTTTGGCTCCCCCTGCCTTGAAATTGTCCTCTACCTCCTGCATGATCCTATTTGTTGACCTTGCTCTTGGTTATTTTATCCTCTTCTGCTTTCAAAGCCTCTATCTCTGCCTCTTCCTCTACTACAGTAGAATACTTGCTCAGAATTAGGTTTTCCTTGGGAGGTTCCCACGTGTTTTGATAAGAACACCAAAAAGACCCAATTTGGCTTTATGCAAGATAGGCAATGTACGTTTAAGAAATCCCCTTTTCCTCAAGAAAAATTCCTCAATGTTTGAATGAGATATAATAAGAATAGTTATGGCGCAATCATTCACTGTTAGGGCGATGATGTCTCTGGTTTCAACCTAGGATGGTGGAGAATCAGGATAAGCATTTATCAACCAGTCCTCATCAGGATTCTTTTCTTCAATAATCAACATGGACACCAGATCAACAAAATTCGAAATATGGAGCACAAGGAAGAGGTGCAACTCAGCAAGACCTTACTAACCTTCATCCTTTGCTTTTCATCAGGGAAAGGGTACAATAGCAAAGGACGTGACTCCCCAGGAAGGGTACAATCATCCGTGGAGGTCCTGATTGAGTGGCAGTGCAAGTGTGTGGCTCTCTGCTCGTTGGTTCTCTACGGGTTCTTGACGGCTATCTGCAGGTTGCACGTGTCAGTGTTTGAAGGGTGGTTCCGTCCTCAAGTTCATTTTGGCTCCTTTGCTACGTTACCCACGAGTTCATTCTGGCTCTTTTGCTTTGCTACCCACCCCCAAGGCATGTTCCATCTTTCAATTAGCTTCCCGCTATTCCTTAAGAGGCTCAAGGATTTAGTACTTTAAGCGAGAACCGGAGTGTTTTCTTTAATTAAAATAAGAGAGAAGGAAAGAAAAAAAAGGAAAAAATAAAGAAACAAGAGAATAAGAAGAAGAAAAGAAAAAAGTGAAAGAGAAGCGAAAAAATAGCTAAAGTGGAGTGCGTTCATTAAAGTGGGTTGCACGGGGGCTGTTTATGTGGGTTGTCACGTGTCAACCTTGGCAGTTACTTCGGTGTACGATTCGGGGTCCCTAGTATGGCTTTGGCGGCCCCCTCCCTTGTGATAAGCAACTTGACCTCGACCCAGGGGGTGATTAGTAACCTGGCTCCTATTTTGGAGGGGGGATCTCTTAGGGCCCTCAGGGGTGCTAAGGTTCCCTTGGTCTCTCTTAGTAGAGCTACAATCCTATCAATGCAAGAAGAGCTCAAGAAAGTATGTCTCATTGGACAAATGTTTGGCCTTAGGCCGCCGCTCGAAATTGTGCACTAGTGGCTTTGAAAAGTCCCAATGCACCGACCTTGTCATCTCTGGCCACTACCCGATCATTATCACATTCCAACCTCTCACCAAAACCCGTAAGGCTCCTTGGTTTCACGCCTGCTCGACTTCCCTCTCTCTCCCTTCCATCCATCAAGAAATTGCTGAAGTTTGGAAGGAGGTGTTTCCCTCCTGCTCGTCCCCAGCCAAGTGTTGGAGGTGCGCGGTCAAGAAGTCACGACAGATCATGATAAGAGCCAGGAAGATGCTCTCTTTATCATAGACTCTGGAGACTTGAGGAGGAAGTGAAAAAATTTAAAGCTCAATCCCAAAAGGGTCTACAAAAAATCAGAGCGTTGCTGAGATATGAGGAAGAAATACAAAGGAAAAACCTGCAAATATTTTTTAAGGATTGGTGGGCTGGCAAAGCCGAGAAACCCACCAAAGGGATGTGCAACATTCTTAAAAGGAAACAAAATATATAGTCGATCCCCCTATTGCTAAACTCAAATGGTGACAGATGCAATATGGAAGAAGAAAATGTCGGAATCATCAAAGGGCGCTTTACGAGACTCCTCGAGATCTCGAGCCCCCTCTCCTAGAATAGATGGGACTACATGGAAACCATCTCTAGGATATCCTCTCATAGGATCCCACACAACCTTCGTTCCCTGCTTGATGCCTCTATATCGGATGAGGAAATCATGGAAGTCATTGACACCCTCTCCAGTGGGAAAAGCCCGGGGCCAGACGCTCACTAATGAATTATTTAAGTCCTTAAAGTTGGTGGTTGCCACCCCTCATCATTTGGTTTGGCAAGAGAATCTCGAGTTTGGCGTGCTTCGGAATTTTCTCAACAATGGCATCATCAAGTTAATTCACAAAAAGGGGAAAAGAATAGAATCGAGAACTAGCATCCAATTATGATGCTTCAAACGGGATATAAAATCATTGCTAAAGTCATAGCCAACAAAATTTCTAGCCATCTGAGAGCATGGTTAAGCAAGGACCAAAAAGGTTTCATCAAAGGCAGGTCAATATTGAAAGCCATTATAGATATTTGGGAAGGTCTCAACTTCACAGAGGAGTCAAGACAAGATATGGTTTTTCTCAAGATCGACTTTGACAGCTTACAATAGGCTGGAATGGGACTATATTTTGTAGTCTCTTAAAGATATCGATTGTAGCCGAAAATTCACAAGATGATCTTGACCCTTCTGGGAAACATGTCGACTCAAATTAATGTTAATGGCCAACTCTCGAAGGTGATCAAACTTAAAAGATTAGAGCATGGAGTCAACTCTATACAACATCATTGGGTAGTAGATGTTGTGGGCATACCATTCTACATGGTGTTAGAAAGCAGAAAAAGATTATTAGACTACTAGAGTAAGCATAAGTCCAAATGGATTTCTAGAATATGATGAGAAGATTGAAATCACAAAACAACTTTTCAAAATGTAACCCATCCTAGAGAAATAGATGGCTAGATCAGAACAAAGATTGCATAAAAATATAGTTGGAAATTCCCAATCACATGAAGATAAATACAGCATATTGCCCTAATCCAATAAGACGAGATTGGCATAAGTTTTGGTAGATGAGGAAAGATGGCATGATCCCTTGAAAGTGGTTGAATTTTCCAAATTTGGCAGGACCAAAGTGTTGAGATATCAAGATCAACATGTGATGATCAAGGATGACACGTATCACTTGTTCATATCTCTGACATATATAGTAATCACGTCGGTATATGGCAGGAATACTTCATTGAGCTTTTCTAGATTTATCTACGGAGAGTGATGGCACATTTGTTTCTTGCCAGCTCACTGATTCGTAGACATTAGGATTTTCCTTATGTAATAATCTCTATATATCGCACTTGTTGTATTGTTGTTTTAGGTCATTCTTGTAGATTCCTTTTATGTAATAGCAGAAGAAGAAGATCATTCTTCCTTGTCTCAATCTGTGTGTTTTTGCTCCTCTTTGATTGTGAGAATGTGTGTATGAGCTCGCTTCGTTATCTCCTTCCTCATGTTTTTATTTAACATTTGATTGAACTCATGGGGTTCCATATAACAACATTTACGTACTAATTCCTAATCACTATACGACTGTTTTCTTTCCTCTCACTGTGACTAAAATTTCTTAGGAAGTTCTTATGTAATGGACGTGCCTTCAAAGTTTTCCTCAAGGTGTCAGTAAATCGCTTATTTGTTTTACTCTTGTTTTCGTTTTATGTGTCAATCTAAGTTCATTTTTCTCTTTATATAAAGCCAACCACATTAACTCCAAACATTTCGGAAATATTCAGAATTAAATTCTAAAACAACCAATAGTTACATACGTGCAAAGATCAGATTGTGAGCAGGTCGTATATTTCAAATACCTCTATAGTTAAACACTTTACATGAGCGTACTAGAAAATTCAAAGAAAAATACCGAAGGAGTAAAAAGGGAATACAAAAATTCAAACAGAGTCTGCAAATGTTTATCTTCCATAAGGTTTTAAAATTTTAACCATGTTATATATATATATATATATATATATATATATATATATATATATATATATATATATATATATATATAACATGCTTCATATTTGACACTCGTCGTTAAAGACACTCAACCCATCCTTGCAAAGTTCAGAAGTCGAATTATTAACCTACTCAATAAACACACATATATATCTGCAACACTAAAGTTCCTGACCATCCGTTGTTGTTAATGTAGTCAATTTTCATAATATCCGGTTAATTATTTTTCTATAAGCCCCCCCCCAGGATAATCATAATTTCACTGTTTGCAAACAGAAGGAACATATGAACTACCAACATTCCACTTCAAAATTAAATCTCAGACCATTGTTCATCATTTATATCCATAAGCACCATTCCTAATATCACCCTTCAATGTGGTAATGGACTCATCAATCAATTCTTTAGTGAAGGCCTTCGACGTAATGTGAATTCTGGTGTCAAAGAAAGAGGGAACATAGCATGTAAAGCATTCAGATTATGAAAACAAAGACCTGAGTGAACGAAACTCATTACTTGTGCATCAGTATTAAATCGATTTCTGTCATCTTCAATCGCTCTGCATCACTCTCATAATATCTTTCTGTTTGTGCATCAGTATTAAATCGATTTCTGTCATCTTCAATCGCTCTGCATCACTCTCATAATATCTTTCTGTACATCTTCCAGTTCAATCTCTCTCTGTCCTTCTATTACTATGTACATGCTACCTTCATCATCAATATATGACTAACTCTCTCTTGAGGAAATGTTCAGCGCAAGTTTGCCAAAAGCTCTTCCACCTCAGTCTTCTACGTAGCAGGACCCCCCTTCTTTGTTCTCTTCGTCATTGTGGCTGCTGGCGTTAACTGGACAACTAGCTCACGACGCAGAAAGCAGAACGGAGTGCAGAAGGAGTGAAAAGAAAAAAAAACCGGGGGGCCCTCTCTCGTCGTCTGTGAATATCTATAGCCTTCCCCCTTTTGTGATCGAAAATGGCATCCTTTTGATCGTCTGCCACTCCTCCTCTTTTCTCAGATTTCCACGGATTCTTTCCCTTTCTAAGTAGTGAAGGCTTCTAAGGCTGCCGCTTTCGTGAGCATAAAAGTACCTGAAGATCTCATGTTTCCAAAGTAAATTTTACTTTAGGTCACTTGAAGATTGTTTGCTTTCTCAGATTTCCAGGGATTCTTTCCGTTGCTTAGTAGTGAAGGCTTCTAAGGCCGCCGCTTTCGTGAGCATAAAAGTACCTGAAGATCTCATGTTTCCAAAGTAAATTTTACTTTAGGTCACTTGAAGATTGTTTGCTGCTTACGGCATAAGTCCATCAACTGTAAAACCCATTCAGTGCCACTCCATGCTTCGAAGCTAACCATGACATGCACAATGATTTTCATAGTCATAGCTAGAACCAATTGATGTCTATGGTTTCTCCATCACTTTTGAGAGTACTTTTATCCTCCATATGCTCAAAAGGTAATCGATCATGGGAATGCAATCGTGGAGAAGAAATCTCCACGACACCGTTTCATGTGCAAGATAGCTCATCTTAAAGCTCTTGTTGTAAGCTTTCTTTTGAATGTAATCTTAGTATCAAGTGTTCCTTATTCTTGTGTATATTGAGCTTGAAAGCTCTCTGGTCTATCTCTCCATATTCCCCAACATATGTGTGTGAAGAGGTACACATAAGTGATAGCTATCTGTTTGGGCATATTTTGGTCTGTCTTGTACAAGGAGGTTGACATAGGTCACATTCTCCAAATTGAGTGATCTATGGCTTGTTGGAAAGCTTGAAAAGTCTAGTTTTACTGTGCAAAGTTTCATAAGTTCAGTCCTCATGTCTAGAGAGCAATCCAATTTTTGGTGGACTCTAGTAGTGAACTGTTTGGTCCGAGGAAGGGCCTATCATTCTTGTGTTGCAACTAAGAGTGGATATACTCCATCAACTATTCCATGCTTAAGGTAGACCTTTCCCTACCTCTTATCATTTTCCTTTCACCTTAGGTTCATCTTCTCCCATCTTCCATCCTACCACTTTTGTCATTCCCTTTCTCTCTTCCAACCCCGTTAATGTTGGATCCTTCCCATTTTAATCGTCTCTAGGTTCTAGATAGCCCCTCTAGATTAGGATTTCTCACAGTCATCCATATTTCAAAACCTCTTTTCAATCTCTCTTCCTTATCATCCTTCCCCTAATCCAAACTTTTACCCCTTCCCACTCTCCTCTGCTCCCACTTATCTCTTCTCCTTCTATTTATTATACCATCAATAGTAACCTGTTTATCTTTTGCCACCCATAACAACCCACTCCTTTCCTTCCATTTTTCCTTTCCCTTCACTTCCCTTTCTCTTCATCAATCCTTTCCTTTGACTTCCCTTTCTTTTTGGCGCTTCCAAGAACTTCCCCTCTCTTTTTGAGCCCCTCAATGACTAATAATATCTTGGCACGTTAGGTCGAGGATTAGGACACCAAAGTTGGGCAATATCGAATTTGAAATTATGCTCAATAGCTTAAGTCATAGCGACTAAGTTAGGATAGCACTCAAAAGACATTCTTTTTGTTTTTTGTGAAGGAAAAAATGATACTTTAGCACGTACAATATAAATTCCAAGTGAAGATAAGAGTTTTTGTTTTGGTAGTGCATGAATGGAAATCAGTAGTTCAGGTAAGCAAATGAATCACATGTGTCTTGAGACTCTCGCGGTCTTCTTTAGTAGATAGTTTTTGAGAGTTTGGTTAAAAATCACTTTGGCTAAGCTTGCAATAGATGAAAAAAATGTCCCACATGGATGATATATTAGGTATAATTGGCATATCTACAATATTTTTTCATGTTGACATACCTCTTTTGCATCTAGTTGGCAGCATCTACATACGAAAGTTCTTTATTTACATGCACATGATGCAAGAGCATCATAACCTTCCTCGAGCTCAATGGAGATGAAAGTAATCTTAATGCACCCCCTTTTTCTATTTTCAAAGGTTGGGGAGATGATATCCTTGTTTTTGTTTAGTGGAGGGAAATCAACACATACATAAAAAGTGGAAATCTCTGCGTCTTTAGCCTTCAAGATAAGCAATTGTTGTAGAAAATGCAATTGTTTCTACATGCAAGTGATGCTTCATAGCATCAATGCAGCCCCTCAAGATTTTTAAGCATATGTTCCATCAATCTACTTTGTATATCCTCTTGAAATTCGTGTACTATTCCTCTTTTAATAATCCAAGTCAAACTTTTTAGATCGAAGACACAAAAGGAGGGTAGACATTTGATTCCATCCTCTACAAGTGAGTTCATGAAAATCCAATTAAGAAACCCCATGGTTGGATGTAAATTTTGGTCATTATGGACATATTTGTAAATGAGAATACCTTAGGAGAACATTGTGACACTAAGGGTATGATCTGAATGGATTGTTCATGATGAATGTTATAATCAAAGAGATACTTTGCATAGGAGAGACATCTGTTCTCTTGAATGTGATGATGAGCCACATATGGAAGTTCTCAAACCAGATTTGTTGCACAAGCAATCTGCAATTGTTGACTACCCCATCGGATGTGTAATGCTTTACAATGGACATTTTAGAGGAACATTATTGTTCTTTGATTCATGTAGATTCACAAATGGACTCGAATGATTGATAGCAACTGAGGAATTGCATTCCAATGATCCTTTATTGGTAACATTGGAGGACACTCAAAATGAAAGTGAATACAAGAAACAATACAACAAACTCCCCTCGGGAGTGATATGGTGAACAAGGAGCTAGCACTCATGTATAAGGAAGTGTCAAGCTATGTGGAATGAAGTCAATGCACAAAAGGAAGTAAATGCAAAGTTTTGCAACAAAAGCTTTGAACTTCTTTATAGGAAGAGGCTTTGTGAAAATGTATGTAGCATTATATTATGTGGGCACATAAGCAAATTGATCTCTCCAACAAAAAGTCTCTCATTCACATAATGATAGTGCACCTCAGTGTGCTTTTTGTAAGCATGGAACTTACGGTTCCTTGTAGCTAACAATGCACTCTGACAATTAATAAAGATGGTTGTTGCAGAAGAATGACCAACACCCAAACCAGCCAAAAGTCATGTGAGGCACAAACACCCAAAAGTAGGCATGAAAGATGCTCTATACTTAGCCTCACAACTAGAAGTGGCCATAGTAGGCTGCTTCCTGCTCAATCAAGATACGCATGAACTACCATGCATGAAGCAAAACTACTGCTGGACACATGAGTGTCATAGAAACTGGCCCAATTTGATTAAAAAACATGTAAGTATGAAGATAATGATCATCCCTTGGGATAAAACAATTCATGTAGTTGGGTACTGCTTAACTAGAAAAAGATGTGCTTAACTACGTGCTAGTTCTTGAAATCTCGACTATGCATAGAGGTGCACATATGAGAGACATCAAATAAAATATTAGCGCAAGTTATGCATAATTAAATCAAGCATTCAATAGCTTATCGATAAAGAACAACATCAAATGCATCTCCCACATCAAGAAAATTGAACCATAAATTTATCTCCATGGGAGTGCTAATAGATTTGCAATCGGCAAAGCCAAAATATTCCTGCGATAATGTGCCAATCTATTGTCAAATTATTCCCTCATCAAGTTGCATGAGTTGAATGCCCAGATAATGATGAAACAACACCAAATCTTATGTCTCAAAAGAGGCATGAAAATTAACTTTAAATTTAGGAAATATGCTTTTCTTTAAGACCATTGACAAGCATATCATCAACATATACAACAATAATCAAAAGTATGTCATTTGCATGCTTAACATATAAGGTGCTCTCCATCGGACATATCTCGAATCCATGTGCTAGCAAGTAGCCATGCATCTTTTCTTACCAATCAAGTGGTGCGTCAGGCCGTATAATGCCTTTTTGAACTTGCATACTCGGTTTTCATGCCCTTTTCACACAAACCACATGGTTGAAATAAATACACTTCTTCATGTAAATCACCATTCAAAAATGTAATACTAATGTTGAACTTATGTACATTCCAATCACAATGAACTTCAAGTGCATAAATGCTATGAGTAGTTGTCAGTCAGCACATGGGAGAAATGGTCTCATCAAAATCAATGCCCTTCCCTTGAGCATAATCTTTGGCAACAAGCCTAGTGTTATACCTATCAATTGTTCCCTCAATCTTATGCTTTAGCTTGAATGCATAGTTCATTGCAACATCATTTTTTCTAGGAGGCAAGTCACATAAAGACTAAGTATCATTCTTCATAATGGCATCAAATTTTGATTTCATTTAGCCATCCATTTTTTTATTTCTATGCTTCATGAAAAGACATAGACTCATTTTTCTCATGACAAAGACTAGAGGCAACCATTGCATAAAGCAAGTATGATATGACAAAGATGCATCTAATGTGTTATCTATCAAAGTTGGCATTAGTCATTTAGGCATATTTTTTGCCTCTTCAATGTCAAATTTCTCATCAATAAGTGCATCATGTAAATTGACAAAAGAAATAGAATGGTTTGCATCATCTATAAACCTGTAAAAGTCGAGAAAATTCCTTGTTAATAGTAACATTTTTTGTCCACTTGTAAAAAAAGGCAGCAAAGTGTCATACTCATCCTTTGAGCTAACTCATGCCTACTTAGTACATGAAATTAAGGGCTGAATGGCATCTTCCATGAGAAAATATACATTATTGTTCATGTCCTATTGCATTTTTACAAGAAATGCAAAATATGTAGATGATCAATCGATGGCTTTGAACCATACTCACATGGAATGATAGGCTATGATGTTTTGGTGGGACACATATTAAGAACATATGCTACACATATAACAACCTCAAGCTAGACGTTATGTAGTAGAGTTTCACTTTTGACCATACACCTTGCCATTTCCATGAGGAACCTATTCTTCCTCTTAGAAACTCCATTTTTTTGAGGTGTATTGTCACTCTACCACAATGGGAGCACCACTATGGTGAAGATCCACCTCATAAATGTCAATTCACGGAGGCGTGAGGATGGTATGACAACCATGAGCAATTTGAGTGCACAAGTGAGTGAGTGAGTGAGAAGCACAACCAAATGCACACAGATACACACACACATGCACACACAAGGTAAGAGAAAGGATGGAACAATGAAATCTTCTATTCAAGAATTCAGAAAAATGCCCAAGAGAAGGCTTAGTCTCCAATTTTGTAACATACAAAATGAGCTCTCTAGCTCTTTTATAATTTTTTTACTAACTTTGTATTATTTCCTACCTAGTTTCCATCCTAGTTAAAAATTGGGTTCCTAAGCTAATTTGAAGTCTCAAATGAGCTCCCAAAATTATGCAAATTGAAACATAGATTATACTCACACTTCTAAAGCTTGGGGACTCCTATTCTTGAAAAAATGGATTTGGAAGTATAAAAAATGATTATATACAATGAAGGCAGTTACAAAAAACACTCTTTTTATAAAGGAAAAGTTTTGAATTTTTTATGAGGCCCAATTATCTGCTTGTTCTTCTCGAACTTCCTTCTCTAGTAAAGCCCATTTTTGAGCCTTGTCCCTTTCTTTGACCTTCTTCCATCAAGCTCCCTTGTTTGCTCAAGCCATCTTGTCCACTTCTGCCACTTATACCCCCCCTCCTCTGATTCTGTCATCTGTGATAGGCCCTTGTGGTGTGAGGTGATCAAGATAATACTAAATAATATTAGTGATTAGCTCTTGCTATCTTCCGTGGATTCCCCTTCCAAATTCTAATTCAAGATGTTTCCATTCAACTATGCCTAGGACATCTCTATGTAGTAGTCTATGGTGTGTGGAGTATACTGGCTATTTGCATGCACAGAGCTATAGCGGATGAGTGGGTTTTGAAATAAATAATTCAGAGTGGTACTTCCAAAATCGTGTTGTGAACATGTCGTCAAAGGTCTGTTTGTAAGAGGTAGGGAGGTACTTGACTTTGTAGTGCCATGCATATACAATCTCAAGAGAAGGTGTAGTGCTTAGGTCATAAACCACATCTAGATTGCCATTTTCAAATCCGAGTGTGCATACATGAGGAGTGGGGACATTCTAGAATGTCTTGAATACCACAAGCATGAGGTGGAATATATTGATAAGCATCTATGCTATGACATCATGCATGGGCTTTATGCATGGCATCCAATGATGAATGGTTGCAATAATATAAGATACTGTAGGAGGTGCAAGATATGGATAGTTAACCCAATCTATGTAGCATGCATTGTTCTTCCTAGTGGTTTTTACATCTACCCATTTGGTAAGATAATATGTGGCTATTCTGCATGGGAGCTTTTAGCTGGGGGTTGATAGGACCTACAATGTCTATAACCCACTTGCAGAATGCATGTCCTCCCATCATGAGTCTCAGTGGCATCTCATCTTTGTGGATCGGATATTGGGTTCTCTAGCATGTATCAGATCTCTTCACATGGGCATGTGCATCCATATGAAGAGTGAACCACCAAAGCCCTAAAAATAGTATAGCTTTGATCACTTGATCATGTCCAAAGTGTCCTCCTACAACACCTTGGTGTGGTCTCTAATATTTTTAGATATTCACTCTTGTGTACACATAATCTCAAGTATCCATCTCTTCCATGCTTATATAGATTATCTCCAATGAGTTTATAGTGTTGAGCTTCTTGCCGTAGACTCCTTTGTCACACTAAGGTCATCTCTTGGGGAGATTTTTTTTCCCATAGGAAGTCACCTAAAGTACTGCTCCAATCAAGTATTAGAGACACTTGGTATAGATTTGCATATTCAACTAGGGGTTTACTAATACAAGAAGGACACTCCTTGATCAACCCATAGACATCTACTTCAAGAGTGCACCAATACAAACCTAATTGCTTGAATGTTTGTAGGGTTTTGTGCTTTGAATAGTGTTTCCCTAAATAGTGTTGCCCTAATGCACCTACATGTGCTGATTGCAACCATTTATCATGCTCTTCCTCTTCCACACAACAAGCCAAGATTACTTGATTTGTTTGCTTGTAGATAGATGATGCAAGTATGTGATATTTTTGGGACTTGAATATGTGTTCATCTTTGATTCCTATCACAAGGTTCTTGGGTCCAAATGTGAGAACATGCTCTAACTATTTTTCTCAGTGTGGAACTACCTCCAGGTTGAACAAGTATGCATCAAGAAGATCATCAGACACACCTTGTAGTGATTCTCTTGAAGTAAGTTGTGAAAGGTGATCTTCCTAAAGGTACTTCTTACCCTTTCTAACCACTACCTCAAAATCATATTCCATTAGTAAGAGAAACCATCTTACTAATCTGCATATATTGCAAGGTTTGTTCACCAAATATAATAAGACTTGATGGTTTGTAAATAATTTTAACTTATTTGCAAGCAAATAATATCTAAACTTCTTGATTGCATGGACCATACCTAATCCTTCTCTTTTAGTGGTCATGTAATTCCTCTCTGCAGCATTCAATTTCCCACTTGCATATGCTATGGGAAGGTCTATGGTTCCTTCACATGTTGGTTGTTCTAACATGCATCCAACATCAAAATTTGAAGCATCCACATGAACATGGAATGACTTATTTGAGTATGGTGTAGTTAAGATTGGGACTGAGCAAAAACATCATTTAAGCTCTATGAGTTATTTCTCACACTCATCGTTGCACTCAAAGTTGGTAAAACGATTATACAGAGGCTTGTCAATGCTAATATACATGTGGCTAAAATGGTGGTAGTATCCACAATGACCCATGAAAGATTGTACTCCCTTAAGTATCCTAGGTCTTCGTACCTCTACTATAGCACTCACCTTGTCTTCATATGTTGATATCCCATTCTTTGACACAATATGACCTAAAATCTTGCCTTGTATGACCATGAAAACACATTTTTATGGGTTCAATCATATCTCGTATTCCCTACATTTGTAAAAGATTTGTTTGAGCTTTGGGATGTGAGTTTGCCTTATGTGGGAATGAGTGCACAAATCATCCATGTAGACTTCTAAGTTCTTCCTCAAGAATTCATTAAACACATGACACATTAGCCTTTGAAAAGTAGGAGGTGCTTTGTTGAGCCCAAATCACATCACACAAAATGCAAAGATTCCCCATTTTGTGGAAAAAGCCTTCTTGTGTTCATCCTCGAGGGAAATGACTAGTTGAGTGTAACTTGCAAATCCATCAAGGAAGTTGTACAGTTCCTTGCCTGATACATGTTCCAATAGATGTTCAATGATAGAAAGTGGATAACTATCTCAAATAGTGGTAGCATTAACGTCCTTCAAGTTAATGTACACATGCAACTTTACATCCTTTTTTGGCACAACAATAATGGGGGATACCCATTTTGTATGCTTCATTTCATAGATGAATCCAACCTCCATCAATCTATCTATCTCTTCTTTTATTTTGGTTGCATCATGTCATTGTAGGTGTAAGACATTTTTTGTTGGAATGGCCTCTAAGCTCATGGGGATCCAATTCCAAGCAAACACATCTCTATACTCTCTTAGTAGATGTATCAACTCTCTCTCTCTCTTCTTCATCACTTAGGTTGTGTCCTATATATGTGTATCTCTCTTCTCCCTCTTCTATTTTCACTACAAGTTTCTTAGTTTTATGTTTATTATCATATGCTTATCCCACGAGGGCTTCTCTCTTTGGCATCTTGACTATGATCTTCGTATCCTGTATCTTGTACTTCTTGAAATTCTCAAGAACTTCAAACAAGGATTCTTTTTCATCTTCTTGTGTGGGGAAGTTCTTCTTTCATTTATTTTTCTTAGTCTCTAGGTCTACCTATGTAGCTAACATTATTAGGGTTCCATTGATCTAAAGTCTTAGCTTCTACCAAGTATAGGTACTCTTCTTTTGAGGTGCAAAAAGGATCCATGATGATGGATTCTATATCCTCCTTGCTCTCTATTTGTAGTACGTCCATACTAGGTTTGCATTCCTCAAATATGGGTTCACATATGAACACAAAAATGTCATTTCCAGCTTTGTTAGAATGGGGGATCCATTGTTCTTCATTCACCATCTCCATCATTGTAAAGATTTGTTCCCAACCCTTGGGTCCAAATGCTTCCTCTGGGAAGATCATAAGCATGTAGGATGGATCTTGAAGTGATCTATGGTTTCTTGTGGCACCTAGGTTAGCTTCTAGCCTCTTTTCCTCTTCTACTGCAAATTTACACATCCATAAATGTGTATTCTCATGCATCCATGAAGGATCTGATCCTATGGAGTGCACGAATTCAATCTCTTTTCATGTTCTATGGATATTATTCCATTGTAGAGGTGGTACATCTCTATGTGAATAGACCTTGATATTGATCTTGGTAGTTATCACTAAATGTTATAAGTTCAAGGAGTTGGTTCCCCAATCCTACACTATTTTCAATTGTTGCATGAAAGGTCTTCTCAAAATTATATCACAAGCATGATTCTTTCCAAATTCAGAGACAAAAAAGGTGTGCTCGAACTCTACACCACAATACTTGAGAGTGGGAATTAGCCACTTTTGGCAATTGGTTCGTCTAAAGTGAGATGACACTACACTTTAGTGTTCTTAACTATTTTTGTGTTCCTAGGTAGAATGAATTATTCATTTCTAATTAATTCTATGGGGGCTCTCATTTGAATAGACTTTGTTTCCAAAGGGCCTAAGAAATGAGGCAATTCTTGCAAGGAATTAGATTTGAATGTAACAGATGTTAGAAGTTCTTTAGGGTTGGCACAATATCAAAGAGTATATATTAAGAATTTCTCTAAGATAGCTAATCCCCTCACAGAGTTGACTAAAAAGAATGCAACATTTGTATGGAGTGACCCCTGTAAAAAATCATTTGAATTCTTGAATCAAAAATTCATTGAAAATTGTGATTTGAAAATACTAGAAATGGGAAAGCCTTTTCTGGTTGCATGTGATGCAAGTGGTGGTCAAATAGGATATGTTCTTTCATAGGATGGTAGGGTGGTTGCATATGAATCCAAAAAATTAAGAAAACATGAACTTAATTATCCTACTCATGATCTAGAAATGCTTGTTGTTGTACATGCACTTAGCCATTGGAGTCATCTACTCTTGGGGGTTAAGTTTGAATTGATAATGGGCTTAGCAAAGACCCGATCAAGGTTAGCTTAACCATCATGGTAAACTAACTAGATTCCCTAACTGGGTAATAGATCATTAGATTCTAAAGTGCATTCTCATGCAACCATTTCTTAACAATAGGCAAAAGCATTGGATTGAATTATTAGGTGAGTATGATTTTGACATTGAGTCGAAAACCTTTATGTAATCTCCCTTTTATAATAAATTTTGGGTTGCTCAACCAAATTCAAGAAGACCTGAAATGTGAATCTTTTATGCACCTATCTTGAATTTTTTTCATGTGAAAAGGGGATCGATGTATCAAGACAAATTTCATTTGTAGAATGGATCTTTATATTGTAAAAATTGATTATGCATATCTTCTTAGTCTCCATTGAAAGTTTAGATATTGCATGATTGTCATGGTGCAACCTTTTTGGCACATCCAAGTGTTGTGGAAGGACTCCATAGCCTCCACACACAAACTAAGAAGACTAACTCACTAGAATAACACTAGGAAGAGACCAAACAACCCCTCCAATATGCAGCTTCAAGTCCAAGGGGGTAAGTCCCTCTCAAGGGGACATGTGTACCTTCCATCATATGCTAAAGTTTAATTCGACAATTTGAGAGTACTATTCCTTCCAAAACTCCAAGAGGATGCTCTGCGTGTCCATTTGCTAGCTGTAATTTCATCCAGATGTGCTTAAGGGTCGGTTTTCCCCATTTCTCCTAAAGCTCTCTAGTAGTTATACCAATCTTGCACCTGAATCTAAGATTCCTTTGGTTGTAATCATTGTAGAGGATAGGCAAAAAAGGTGTTACCTTCATGCCCTTCATTATAATCTCCAATCTTATCAAATAGGTTTTGTTTTGCACAAGAGATAGCTTGAGTAGAAGGGACAGGTCTTGCAGATTCACTTCTTGCACTAGATTTTCCCAAAGATGTGGTTTTACTTTCATCAATTCTCCTAGGGTGAGCCTACATCAAAATTTTGTATATCTTAGGGCCTTTATCATCGATGATTTTTGTTCACTCCCCTTAATGCACATGTTTTTTCACTGTTGGCACTCTCTTATACTCAATTCTAGCTTCATAATCCCCCATATAGTTAGGAAGAGTGTGTGGAAACGTAGAGTCTCCCTCATATATGTTGAAGCTTTGATAATCACCATAATAACCTCCTTCAGGATGTTATAAAGGTTCTCCGATGAGTATCTGAGGATAGGGATGTTGGTCTACTTCTCTTTCTTCCACCTCATTTTTTGAACTCTTTTTTTGAGTTCTTGAGGCCAAGCTTCATCCATATGTAGGATGGTCTTTTCAATATATGCCTATGTTCTCGATAGTGTTAGTATGTGAGGTGTTTCCTGATGTGATCTACTATGTTCTTATGGTGGATCATTGTGTGCTTTTTGTGTGAATCCCTAGAATTGAGTTTCTAGAATAGTGGTATTTGCTATGTCTATGGGCACTCTTTCTAGCATACCTTGAGCAACCTCTACAATTTTCTTGCATAAAGCTAACCTTTTCCTTTCTAGGTCTTTTCTAGGGTAGCAATGTTCATGGTGCTCTAAGCTTGGTCTTATGGCTATTCTTGCTTGATATGCCTTCAAGAATATTTGCAAGTTTTCAGACAAAGGATCTGCTAGAGCTAATCCTACGTCATACTTCATGTGATTCCTCCTAGGTCATCTAAATTTGGTCTCATTTGAGGTGATGATTGTGTATGGTTTCTGACGGATTCATTGAGCATCTGAATATTTTCTTGTTTTTTTTGTAAGTTTTCTTGTAGAGTGGTCATTCTTTGTTTCCACTTCTATTTTATCTTCTATTTCCTAGCTTTCCAAGCCACTTTTCTCTTCCTAAATGGACTCCCGCACTTTTTCAAGGTGTTCTCTACAATTCTAGGGTTTTACTTTTCCTCACGCTCATTAGATGGCTTAAAAATATAAAAAAAAGGTAATAAATAAGGTATAAACAAGTTAAGGACTTGATCATATCTATAGTAAGGTTCTTGAAAATGGGAAAAATTAACTCACTACCAATAGATTCTAGGTGGAAAGTATGACAACATGATTAATTCAAAGGGATGAAATAAAGTAGTTAATCCCATAGGAAGAAAAGCTCAACAAGATGTTAAGACTTAAGAAAGATATAATTCATGAAGGTATGAGTTTAATATCACAAGAAGGGACCTAAGGGGAGACTTACTTATATTTCGAACTAATATTTCTAGAAGAATTCACAAAATCCAAATGATCTAGATTGATCAAAAGAATCCAAACTTTTATTGATTGATAAATCATCATCCAAAGTTGATGGTTGACTAAAAAAAAATTAATATATAAAATTATTTTTCATGTGAATTAGACACCTTAGTCCTTGATCTCATTTTTATTGTGCCAAGGATTTTCAAATGGAATTTAAGATCACAAAGGATGATTAGAAAGCATTGAGGGGACGAAGCAAGTGAAAAGATAAAGGATATAGTTCTATGAATTGGAGAAATAACTCAATGGTATGGGACAATGAAACTTGAGTCCCTTTGATCATTTTTCTATGATGTCCACATAGGTAAGATACTGAAGGTCTAATATAAAACATCAAGATAATCCTTAAAGTAAAGATTATACCGCTCAGAGTAAGGTCTTAAGTTCATATAGAGGTGAAGAGATGTACTTATTGACCAAGTGAAATACACTTGGTTGTATTGCAAAAGGATAAATGTAATAGGATGATAATTTACCTTAGAAAAGGCTATCATTTATCCTCTTAAGATGATATATCCTTTCAATAGAAGATTTTATTGTATATTTGGATAAGAAGAGGATAAAAAATTTAGAATGAAAACAGGAGTTTCTTAATAAAACGCCAAAGTGAGGGATTTTGTTAATTTTCAATCCCATTCAAGTATAAATCTTTGGAATTGCTAGATCTAAAGCCAAATGGTGTATGAAAAGCATCATATTTTGAATCTTTAGATGGCATTAGAAAACCATTTGTCACTCTAGCACAATGGCAAGTACCAACGTGAGGAGCTACACCTCATAAATGTCAATCTGCAGAGACGTGAGGACCGGTATGAAGACCAAGAGCAAGTGAAGTGCACAACTGCGTGAGTGAAAGCACACAAGCATGCACACACATACACACACGTGCACAAAGTAAGAGCAAAGAGTGGAACAATGGAAGGACTTTGATTACACAAGAAGTCTCTTACAAAGCTAAAATCTACAACAAGCTAACCCCAAAATGAGCTCTCCAGCCCTTTTTATAGTTTTTTGAGTGGTTTTGGCCCTGTCCAGACCTAGTGTCCAACCTAGTTAAAAATTAGGCTCCAGGGCTTATTTGGGGACTCAAATGGAATCTAAAAATTATGAAAAATGGTAAGATGATACTTCTAATACTCCTCAAGCTCAAGGACTCCTTGGCTTGAAAAAAATGGAGTTATAAAAATAGAAAATGGTATTTAAAATGGTTTTTAGTGATAAAAATCACTATACTTATAGGGATTTCTTCTGAAAATTTGACATGTGCTTCTTGGAGCTCCCTACATGCTCCTTCTTCTTGTGTGTCCACTTCATTGATGCGCTTCACTGCTTGTGTGTGACCTTGACTGTCAACACTTCCCCCCCTCTAGAGTCTGTCGTCCCAGACAGACCCTTGTTGTCGTGGTTGTTCCATGGTGCTTGGAGAGATAGTGTCCATCATGTACCCATAATAGTGGTCCATCTTCCAGTTGTCACTTGGGCAGTTGTCTGGTTGGTCATTTTGTCATTGCGACCTTTATCTGGAGTTCTTCCTTGTATTCCAGCTTGATGGTGTGACGGTAGAGCTTGTGTAGTTTGTGTCTACTTTACGGGTGATCTTCCTTGCCCAAGCTGTGCTTGTGGCCCCTTCTCTCCTCGACGCTGCTCAATAGATATACAGAGCCCTCGGATCAACCTCTCTTGGGTGTCAAGCTTCTTCTTGGCTGTGATTTCATTTTTTGTGGCGGCTCCCATTGGACCTAGGCTTGGCTGTGCGAGTTTGAGCCTTTCTTCTGCGTTCTGCTGGGTTTGATCACCAGTTTAGCACGTTTTTTCTGCCCTTTCAAGGCCTGTTGTTGTCTCTTCTGGTGTGATGTGTAAGCTGAGCTATGGCTCTCTTTGATTCTTCTCTGGCAACCTGAGGCTTTTTGTTGTGCTTGTTCTCCCTGCCTCCATAAGCTTCTGGTGGAGTTTTCGCCATAGAAGCTCTTGGCAGGCCGAGCACTGGTGTCCTCACGCTCGCCTCCGCTATACTATGGATCGGAGTCCAGTTGTTGGGTGTGAGTATGCGCTGGCTGCCATGTCAATGTCCACTACACATAAGAATGAGGCATTTCAGTTTTCGGGTCCCATTGTGTTTGATAGATGGTCTCCATCAACTGCTTAAATCCTCTTTGGACTCCTGCAAAACGAATTGGTTGATCTGATGAACTCTAGATCTGTACTTCCCCTTTCCATCATCTGCATCAAATTTGGGCATGGATTTGCTCACAATGGCCCTGGCCGCCCTTCTTTATGCAGTGGAATGGTGCTTTTCCCTTACCATATTCCACATTATCTTTTGGAGTTTGGTCTCCTCATCCTCTTGGCTTGAGCACCTGATTGTGCTTCTTGGATTCCGTACTCTTTTGGAAAAGTTATGCTTCTCGAGATCATTATCTGTAACAAAGATATCAGGGATCTGCATGCTTCACATGAAAGCATAAACCTTAAAGATTATCTCTATGTTGTTCCTCTTTGGGTTCTATTTTTGAATTGATGCTTCGTTTAGGGCAGGTCTCCCACCATCTTGGTTGCTTCCCCTTCCTCTCGGCTCGACAATGGATTCTTTTGTTAGATTGCACGACATGTTATGGATGTGAGTTGGTGCTATGATAAGTTTGAATGTCTGCTAGTTTACATCCAAATCACCTTTCTTATATTCCTTGAGGCATAAGTATTATGACACGCCTTGGAGGACACCTGGGGCTGTGGCTTGGGATTACGAAGATGCACCCGGTCACTCTCTTTGTTTGCAAATATCCACCCACCTGTGTGAGGGCAAGGCCATCCCCAGCCTTGTAGTCAAATCTACTCTCTCTGCCTTAAGGGTCCTGCTGTGCGCTTGGTGACACCATTGGGTGCAGATTCTAGGTACGTCCCGGGGTAGATACATGGATAAGTAGGTGCTTATTGCTGTAGTTTTTGATAAGAGGCTTTGTATGATATCAATTTAACTCATGCTTGTTACCTAAGAAGTCATGCATGCACTATCTATCTCTGAAATTATTGCCCTCGGATCTGTTTTGAAAATATCGAGATTGGAGTCTTGCTCGTTCAACAAGGTTATTCTGTTTTGATAAACGTACGCAGAAATCCATCAATGGGTGCAATAGTGTGATTTTTTTTTTGATGTTAGTTGTTCTTGACTTTAGTACTTTGTTTTTCTCCCCTAACTGCAGAATGATGTGGGGCCTAGTTGCAATCCATTGCTAGTTGTTTGACCCTTGGAGGTGCCCAATGTGGTGGTCATTTGAAAGAATGGCTGCCTCCTAAGTACAATAATCTCCACGAGAAGCAGAATCCTAAAATCTCAACCGACAAGATAAGATTTTTTTTTTATAGACAATAAGAGACTCGCTACATTTTTTATTGAGGGTTCGGGTGACTGCCCTCCATCAGCCTCATGGCCATGCACCTCTACCATCTGCAATAGTAAATGTTTCCATAGAAGTAGGATCTGATGAATTCAGGCATCAAGCATTAAGATTCTGAGAAGTAAGGCTTTGAAAGACCACTAACAGAGTTCGAGCCAACCACTAGTTGTCCTAGAATATGCACTTAAAAATCATATAGGTCATTCATGACTTTTGAATCAATGCTAACTGATTAATTTTTTGAGCACAGAGCTACGAGAGGACACAGTCTGTGAGCATGCGACTTAGTGGATGGCTCATCTTCAAAATCATTCAACAACCCAATTTGAAGTGGACAGCACAATATGGATGTGGTGGACCTATGGAGGAGTGTCAATATTTTGAGGACTGCATCATAAAACTTCCCTAAGATGGGGAAGCCACAAGGAATATAGTTAGGGGTATAACAATTCATGCTTAATTTGTTTCTAGTTCCTTGGAAATTGTCTTGATGTGTTGCAGGCAACTTTTACAAGAGTGCTAATCTGTTGATCTCCTCTTTTGAGAGGACAACTATAGTCTGGATGACTACTTCATGCTCCTATGGCGGAACATGTTTTTGATGGGCAATTGGAACATGCATTCTTTTCGATTCATGCTCGCTCTTCTTGATGAGGCATCTCTTGTTACTCTAATGAAAGGATGAAAAGGTATGAGGTGTGACTGCCCCAAGGAGGACTGTGCCCATATGCCTCTATGAGTTTGTATATTATCTCTGTAGATATTTTCTCATGATGACGCACAAGGTACGAGGTGGTAGGACACTTATGTGCAAATGGTTTTGTTAATACCACCCTTCGAATTTTCTGATACATGTGTCTGATCTCTACAACACTTCACTAAATTGTCACACAAGGTTATCTCATTGCATTTTTTTTCCAGTGGTTTCATGTGTTTTGATGTTTAGTGGAAAAGCGGATCATGGCATTATATATCTCATGTGTGCAACTACTCTAGCTAGGGATTGTGATTAGTTCCCCAACTCTCTGGAAATCCTTGTGCCTATTGTAGAATCAGACCAGACCCACACTTGTGTGTATTAACCCCATGTGTGATTACTAAACTTTACTGTTTGTCAGCCTCCAATTGTAGGGCTGACTTTGGTCTTACATATGAAACATGTTGTATGTCCTTGGGAATTCATATACTTACCAAAGACTCCATAGTGGGAGGAATGCTGGGCTGACTGCCCCCCAAGGGGATTGTGTCGCTCAGATTTGAAGATTGAAGATTTTCAGTTGGAAGCTTGGAAGATTTAAGATTTGCAGATTGAAGAAAAGATTGAAGACTATTGACTGAAGCATTACAGACTGAAGAATTGCAGAATATTGAAGATCTGAAGAGTTTCAAGACTTCACTCCAACTTGGAACAATTTTGTTATGTATGATCCTCTTCTCTTAGCTTTGTCGAGGATGACAAGGTCTAGGGGGAGGGAGAGTGTTGGGTTGTAGGGTATGCACACACCTTGAATGGTGCATAGGAACCCTTTATAGACCATGAGAAATAACCTTTTTTGTATATATGTGAGTGTCACATATGAACACTCTCCTAGAGCACTTTTTAATATTCTCTTATATACCTCAGTAAAGAGGACTCTCATATTTCACCTTTTTGGCTCTCTAGAAAATCCCACGTAGAAATATTCTCACGCATGCCCTTCATTGGGATTTGGTAGTTACATATTTGATCTTGGAATATCCTAGAAGATTGGCAGTTAGAGAGAGAATCACATTTTTTACTTTTCAAAGAGTCACATGGGGAATAGAGCTTAGTCTATAAATATGAGCTCATTTTTGTAAAGAGGGAAGCTTTTGGTCGACGTGCTCTCATGTAAAATCCTTTATCAATGGAAGATGCTCTCATTTACTCCAAGAAGACTATTTACATTTACATGTATTGTGTCTTGTGAGTGTGTCAGGGTGGTGTGTGTGTGCATATGCATGTCTCTCCTTTGTGTGAGTAGAGTAGTTGTATTTGCTTGTATTTTCCTCATGGACACTGGATCTACTCCCTTCAAGTCTCTATAGTGCCACGCAAACACATCCCTATATTCCCTTAACAAAGCTACCAACTCTGCTTCCTCTTCTTTACTTAGGTCATCTCCTATGTATGTACATCTCTCTTCCTTTTCTTCAATGGAGACTACGACTTTTTTGGTCTTTTCTTTGTTATCATACGCTTCTCCTGTGGTGGCCTCTCTCTTAGGCTTTTGTACCAAATTTTTTTGGTCCTCAACTTCATATTTCTTGAAATTCTCTGGTACTTCGAACAATGATTCCTTCTCTTCTTGTTTCACTCCTTGTTTTTTCTTTTTCTTTTGACCTCCTTCACTTCCATCCTTTGAATTGATAGTTTTAATGCTTGTTAGAGGTTCTTCTTCCTTTTGGGTAAATACTCATATTTCTTCTAGATAGTGCTCCTCTGAAATAAAGCAACTATCCATCACAATGGACTCTAGATCGTCATCGTTCTCTTCTTTTTCTATGAAGTCACTAGGGTCACATTCTTCTAGCAATGGCTAACACATGAACACTGAAATATCATAACCCTCCTCATCACAATGAGGTGTCCATTGTTCTTCATTAACTGCAATGTCCATGGTAGCTAAGATTTTTGCCCAACCATGAGGCTCAAATTCCTCATCTCGAAAGATCATCGGTGTATAGGCTGGGTCTTTGACTGGTCTATCTCCTGGAGAAGTTCCTTTTTCTCTGGCCTTTAAGCGTTTTTCCTCTTCCTTTGCAACCTTGCACATCCACAAATGAGTATCTTCATGCATCCAAGATCTATCAGATGAACTTTTAGAATGCAGAGAGATTGAATCTTCTTGCTCCTTGTGGATAGGATTCCACTGTAGGTATGGTACATCTCTGAAGGTGTAATCCTTCAAATTGACCTTGGTTGTGACCCCTAAGCGCTGCAAGTACAAGGAATTGGTTCCCCAATCTTGTACAACTTGCAGTTGTCGTAGGAAGGGTCTTCCTAGGATCATTTCATATGTATTAGTTTTACCAAAGTCACATATAGCAAAGGTGTGCTCAAACTCTACACCACAAGTGGTTAGAGTTATCCCTTCTAGCAATCCTAGAGGTCTTTCCACATGGCCATCAGCCATCTGAAGTTTCATTCTCGTTGGTCTTAATGCAGGTTTGCCCCATTGCTTCCACAGGGAAGTGGTCGCAATAACAACACCAGCACCAGAATCTATGATCGCTTTGGTTGTGTAACCTTGGTAGGTGATCGGAAGATAAGTATTACCTTCCTCACCTTCGCTCATGTCCCCTATTTTGTCTAGAGGTATCTCTGGAACTTTCTGCTTAAAGTCTGCTTTTGGCATATTGGAATCAAGTTCTGGAACCTGATCCTTCAGATGATTCCATAGCTCAGGTTTTGCTTTGAGCAGCTCCTCTATAGTGAGATGACACTGAACCTTAGTGTTCTTCACGGCATCAATGTTTCATGGAACCACCGAGTCTTCGTTTTTTATCAATATTATGGGAGCTCTGATCTAGAGAGATTCAGATTCCCATGGGCCTGTGGATTGTGACAACTCTTGTAAAGAATTGGATTCAAATCCTGAACTTTCTTTTTCTTGTTGCTCTACTTTGTCTCCATAAATAGATGGAATGTCTGGTGGGAGTTGATCGTGACGGTCATCAATTTCAAGAAGAGGAGGGGAAACATCCTTCTCCTTGGCCCATTTCTCTTCTTGTATTTCCAGCAAGAACTTTTGAGTGTGTTGTTGAATTGAAAGAGGTTCTCCGTCATCTATGGAGTCAGGAACATAGACTTTCTTTGGTGATGAGCTTTCTCTTTCAACAGTTGGTTGAGCCTGGAAGTGCAAACCCGGTGTAATAGCATTCGTATGATTGAACGATTGATTGGCCTCTAACATAGCTTGAGCTAGTTCCACCATTTTTATACACGTTTTTGTCCGTTCAATCTCTAAATCTGCTCTAGGGTAGCTCTTGTCTAGGTTCACAGGTGTTGGTCCTTCTTGAAGTTGAGCCTGGTAGGCCCGCTCGATCAACTATACGATACCAAAACAAGAGGCGATACGATACCACTTGGTCGACGATACGATACCGTGACCCTCGTGATACAATACCACCGGGGTGACCGCGATCGCGATACCAGCACTTGACTATACGATACCAGAATGGTATCACGATACCTCAAGTGGGCATGCACGATATGATACCTCGACAAGTATCGCAATACTCGAGAATTCTGGTATCGCGATACCAAAACTCAACCGGACATGATACTTAGAGAATTTTAAGCCCAAATTCAAAAAGTTTTGCAAATATTTGTACCTTATGTTCTCCTTGTCACTCCTATGTGCCTGTAGGTGCAAAGTCACCCTCCAAATGCACGATATCACCGCCGTGATACCAAATGCAGGTTTTGTCACGCCACGATACAATCACTCAGATTTTGGTGTTTTGGTGGTGCAAATCTCTGTATTTCAAGGGCGCCTAAGATCTGAACCATCTCTGAACTCCTCGCATAACAAGAAGGAAGAAAAAGAGGCAAAATAGGGAATGTACAGTAAAAAAAGCGAAAAAAACAAAGAAGGTGAAGAAGAGAGGAGATGGTGGTGATGATGATGAAGAAGAAGGAAAACTCAGTTTGACGTGAGGAGCTACACCTCATAAATGTCAATCCGCGGAGACATGAGGACCGGTATGAAGACCAAGAGAAAGTGAAGTGCACAAGTGCGTGAGTGAAAGCACACAAGCATGCACACACATACACACACACGTGCACAAAGTAAGAGCAAAGAGTGGAACAATGGAAGGACTTCGATTACACAAGAAGTCTCTTACAAAGCTGAAATCTACAACAAGCTAACCCCAAAAATAGCTCTCCAGGCCTTTTTATAGTTTTTTGAGTGGTTTTGGCCTTGTCCAGACCTAGTGTCCGGCCATGTTAAAAATTAGGTTCCAAAGCTTATTTGGGGACTCAAACGGAATCTAAAAATTATGAAAATTGGTAGGATGATACTTCTAATACTCCTCAAGCTCAATGACTCCTTAGCTTGAACAAAATTGAGTTATAAAAATAGAAAATGGTATTTACAATGGTTTTTAGTGATAAAAATTACTATACTTATAGGGATTTCTTCTGAAAATTTGACATGTGCTTCTTGGAGCTCCCTACATGCTCCTTCTTCTTGTGTGTCCACTTCATTGATGTGCTTTGTTGCTTGTGTGTGACCTTGACTGTCAATACCATTCAATCATCTTCATCAAAGTTCCTAGAAAAATCTGAAATATGATGCCAAGCGATAGGTGTCTTCACATCTTGAAAGACTTTGGAACTAGAAGACTTGAAACATCTAAATTGAATGGAAAATTCATTCAATAGATTGAGGATCTGGAATTTTTTCCCTAACTAAAAGAAAAGCATCATGAAGGCTTGATAAGTATTCTTCCTCAATATGTCTTGAGATTTGCAAGCATTGATTAAGAAATAATGATTTTTTCCTCTTTGCAAAGCTTTCATTACCTTTGAGGCTAATATACTCAACTATCCACGATATGAAAAAAATCTTGTTCAAGATAGTTATTACTAGTACTCTTTGGAAGAACTTGCAAAGCTACATGAACAAAGAAGTTGGGTTGAGACCTAGAAGAATGGTATAGCAAGAAATTGCAATTCATAAAACAATGATAAATAATTATAGTATCTGGTTCTATGAAGTATTGAACGCCAATATTTTCTATAAGCATTGACCAATGGAAGAACAAGGAAATGTTCTTAGGTTTGATCTAATATTAGGGAAAGATCAAGGACGATCTAGATATGGATCCACTCTACTAGGAGGACTTTCAAAATTTGGTGTATTCTCTATCATTCATAATACTTGAACATTATGTTTAAAGAAAAGCTTATTGATGTATGTCCACCTGACTTGTCAAGGATTGAGAAGATAATAAATGTATGCATGGTATTGAGCATGTCTAGGTAGATTTACCAAGATCATACATTTTGCTAAGTACAACAATATAATAAAGTTAATTTGTATTTGAAAAGTATTATAGAAGAGTAATTCAATTAAAGAGAATTTGAAGATTCTTCTCCTTTCTATTCATAGTGGAAAATGAATCTAGATAGTTATTACTAGTACTCTTTGGAAGAACTTGCAAAGCTACATGAACAAAGAAGTTGGGTTGAGACCTAGAAGAATGGTATAGCAAGAAATTGCAATTCATAAAACAATGATAAATAATTATAGTATTTGGTTCTATGAAGTATTGAACGTCAATATTTTCTATAAGCATTGACCAATGGAAGAACAAGGAAATATTCTTAGGTTTGGTCTAATATTAGGGAAAGATCAAGGATGATCTAGATAAGGATCCACTCTACTAGGAGGACTTTCAAAATTTGGTGTATTCTCTATCATTCATAATACTTGAACATTATGTTTAAAGAAAAGCTGATTGATGTATGTCCACCTGACTTGTCAAGGACTGAGAAGATAATAAATATATGCATGGTATTGAGCATGTCTAGGTAGATTTACCAAGATCATACATTTTGCTAAGTACAACAATATAATAAAGTTAATTTGTATTTGAAAAGTATTATAGAAGAGTAATTCAATTAAAGAGAATTTGAAGATTCTTCTCATTTCTATTCATAGAGAATTTGAAATGGAGTTTTTCTCTGCATATCATGAAATGAAGAGTTAATCTAAGAGATCATTGAACTCTTCTCATTGCCTTCTTTTTTGCCAACCAAGGAAAGTGCATGTCTATCTTCTCTTCTTGCTCATCAAGATCAGAAGCCATCATAAATCCTCTTCCAAGCCTCCTCAAGGAAGAAAGGTTTCAATTTGCAACCTCTCTAACCATATAAATAGAGGCATTATATATTTGAAGTAGAATAAAAGAAGGACATTTGTAGCTTCAAGTGAGCATAAGGGATAGGAACAAGGACATCATCCTTACATTCTTTGAGAAGTGGGAAGACATCCACCCACTCAAGAATACTATTCTATCTTTAGGCCCAAAAGCCTATGCATGGTGAATGAGTCTCTCAAAGACCCAAAGAAAACCCTCAACTTGGATTGAATTTGCTAATCTCTTCAAGAAAGTTTCTCCATGAGAATGAGGAGTTCGTTCACAAAGCTTTCACTATGCTTGAAGAAAAAAATTTCCACTCCAAGTTTCAACCATCATAGGGATGGTGCTATACATGTATTTTGGGAGTAGCAATTATGTTCACACCTTTCTTTGTATTGATTGTATGATAATTTATTTTGTAGATATTCAAGGTATTTAACTTTATAAAAGGAAAGATTAAAAGGCACAAAATTCATGAATTGGAAGTACTTGAAATTTTTTCTTAATCAATCAACCAAAAGCTTGATATTATTTCAACTTCCACTTTTCCTATAAATAGGAAGAGATTCCAACCATCCTCAATGACAAACCCTGCAAGATTTGAGTTTGAATTCATAGGATTTGATTTGTGGAAAGGTCTATATACGAAGATGCACTCATTGTACATTAGATGAGTGATGATTTGATGTAATACATATACTCTTTGGTCATTGCTTGGTGCAATATCAATTCTCTACTCCTTCTTCCTCAAACTCAATCATCTGGAAGGGTTTGCTTCTCTCTCTCTACACAGCTCCAAATCTAGCCACTTGGCACTCATTAGAATGAGATTACTTTCTAGTTTATGTATATAAATTTTCAAGTCATTTGGTTTTGTAAATTTATAGAAATATCTAGTTGAAGTTCTCCTAGTCAATTTCTAAATAACCTTGATAAGTTGGGGGTACACCCAATCATTGATAAACTTTAATTATCACTCATTGGTTAGTATAAATTGGGGATTTTAAGCATTATAGCAAGCTAAACCTATGTATGAGATTCTCGTAAATTGAATTTTTACAATTGTAACTTTGATGGCTGCTCTGAGTATTTCAAATCATAGCTTCCATCCAAATATAGAAGGTTTTTGTGAGTTAGTGAAGATGCAAGTTATTTGTTTTGCATCAACTTGTTCTTGTTAATGTTCCAAAGTCCCCATTGGTTTTATTGCACTAACCACATTCCTAGAAGGTCTATTTGATATTTTCAAAGAGTTAGGGCAGGTCGTCTGGTGGTTTGTTGGACCATCTTCATCACTTTGCAACTCAAGTTTTATCTTCTCCAAGCTTCTCCAACTTCTGTCAGTGGTATAAGAGCAACTTCAAGATGGGATATGGATTTTCACTAATGATTGAGAAGCTTGATAGAAAAAACTATGCTACTTGGAAAATCAGAATGGGGGCCTATTTGCAACGAGCAAATCTATATGGGATTGTATGAAGTGATGAAGTAATGACGATTCCAAGATCCAAAGGAGGACCTACTCGAGAGGAAATTGAAAAGCTCACGTTTTGGTGTGCAAGGATGCTTAAGCAAGTTCATATATACAAAACTCTATCTCTATTCTATTACCACATGTTAGAGGATGCAAGACATCTCAAGAGACTTGGGATGCCCTAAAGACTTTCTTTTTTGCTAGTACAAAGCAAGATAGACTCACCTCTAAAATGAGTTCAACCAGATGAAGAAGAATCCAAAACAAACAATTAGAACATTTGTTACAAATGTCAAGGAGATTGCAGATCAATTGGCATCCATTAGAGAGATGATTGAAGAAAAAGTTATTATGATGCAAATTCTAAATGGGATTAGAAGTGATAAGCAATGGCGATCCTTCACCAAAGCCTATGATCTCATCATGGATGTGCAAACTCGGCTTCAATAGGAAGACCCAAAAAGGAAGTGTAAGAGGTGGATATGGAAACAATAGAGGCGGGTATGGACATAACTTTAATAGAAGCAATAACAGAAAGAAATAAAACTATTCTAAAGACCCAAAATGTGAGGACTCATTACTTCTGATGAATCTAAGCCAAATGGAAGGCAAAGAAGATGATCATTGATTCTACATAGATTCAAGATGTTCAAATCATGTTACAAGCAACATAGTGTTGGAGTTTGAGGTCTACGGAAGCACGTGAACAACACAAGGAAGAAGAAGAAGAAGCTTGGAGCACATGACACAATACTTAATGTATTACCAAGAGAATGTACAAAGATAAGTGACCTGTTAGGATTACAGGACTATATACAAGCTGGGGGGGAAAAAACCTCCTAAAGAGGGAGTCAGAATATATAAGCACATACCCTTTGGGAGTGATGTGATGAAGAAGGTGTTAGCATTCATGTATAAGGAAGTGCCAAGCTACATGGAATCAATCCACAAAAAGGAAGTAAGCCCAAAGCTTTGTGGAAAGCTTCAAACTTCTCCCTAGGCAAAGCCATTGTGAAAAGGTCTGCAATGTTCTCTTGTGTGGGCACATATGCCAAATTGATCTCTCTATTAGAGAACCTCTCCCTGGCAGAATGGTAGTGAACCTGAATGTGCTTAATGAGAGCATGGAACACAACTTTCCTCGCAACTACCAATGCACTCTGACTATTAGTGAAAATGGTGGTGGTAGAAGACCAACCAACACCCAAATCAACCATAAGGCATCTAGGCCACACACGCTCAATAGTTGCTATGAAAGCTACCTTATACTCAGCCTCACAACTAGAAGTGGCGAGAGTAGGCTACTTCTTACTCAACCAAGATATGCATGTGCTACAAAACATGAAGCAAAGACCACTGGTGGACACACGAGTGTCATAGAATCCAGCCCAATCAAAGTGAGAAAAAGCATGTAAAGGTGAATTCAATCACATATTCTAAAGTTCAAAGATTTATGAGATCAATTACTCAATGTTGGAGTCAACATTTTAGATGAAGATATAGTAAACACACTTCTAAACTTGCTTCAATCATCATATCGTGCTTTTCTTACTTCTTTATCTCTTTCTACAAGAGATAGAGAATTTTCATTTGAAGAAATACAGTTTGTGTTACTTCAAGATGAAGATCAACAAAAGGGTATGGAAGAGAATGATGAAGCTATGTTATCATCATCAAAGGGAAAGAAGAAGAAGGAGAAGAAGAGTTAGCACTCCAAGAAGGAAAGTAAGTCTTTTAATCCTAAGTCTTCTAGTCTTTTCCTAATGTTTCCTCTACACCCAAAGAAAAGTCTTTGACTACATTTGATTCAAGAAAGGATCTTGCCATTACTATAGAAAACTAGTTCACTTTATAGTAGAACGCAAAACAAGGATTTTCAATGAGAAGAAGAAAGCATCAAGTAATAGTGTTGAAGATGAACCAAAACCTAAATTTTCAAAGGTCATGATTTAGATGTTTTTGGTGTTGGAGAAGTGAACCTTAAGTCAAGAGCAAGTGTAAATTTCACAATTTCCAATGTTCCTTATGTTCTAGACATGAAGAAGAATTTGCTCTCTATCTCTACTTTCTTTTTAGATGGTTATAAAGTTGTTTCTAAGAAAGATTCATGTCATATCCTCTAACCTAATGAGAGCATTTTCTACTTCAAGGTGAAAACAGAAGTGGCATGTTTATGTTATCCAAAATTAGTCATGTGAATGTTTTTAGGTCTAGTACACCTATGGAGAAATGAAATTTGATCATATTAGCTCCACAGCTCTAAAGCATATCAAAGATCAAGGTATGGTGGAGATTTTTCCTACTTTTGCTTTACCAAATGATGTAGTGTCATGTGAAGGATGTCTTGAAGGAAAGCTTCATAAACTTCCTTTCAAGAAACATGAATATATCATGACCACAAGGAAGTTGCAGATCATACATTCAGATGTGAGTGGTCCAACGAGAACAAATTCTATTCAAGGTTTCAGGTTCTCTGTTACTTTTATTGATGATTTATCAAGATATTCATGGATTTACGGTCGTAAAGTGAAGTCAGCTAGATGTTTTTCCTACTTTTAAGAATTTTTTTATCTTTGGTTGAACTTGCCTAAATTTTGCCACATGATCATAAGGGTCTCTTGTACCATCGAAATAATTCTTCATAGACTCAATCAGTTGTGTGGGCCTCAAGGTCCTAGTGTGTTCTTTAGGTCTTGACAAAGGGAATTCATCTGTGTCTCTTTGATTTCTTGGGTCTCTATGTCTCTCATCTTCCATTCGTTCCATCCTAGTTCTCATTCTTTCTCTTCCTATTGGGTTAGCAAAGCTTACTTCGGGCCTATCTCTACTCCTGTCCCTTTGAGCTCCATGAGCTTGGGATTTCGGGCTCCTTGGTGACCAAAAGAGACATTGGATCTTGGTTGGGGAAAAAAAATTCACCCTTCCAAGTGTAGGCATGCCTACCACACTTTGAGACCACAAATACCCTTTCTGAAGTATTTTCCAAGTGGTCACTTTGCCTAGGGTATCAAGATCTTTGAATTCATATATTGTAAGCATTCCCAATTCATTAGGATGCTCAGGTTTATACCTCCAAAAAGCCTCATCGGTCTCTTGGTTTAAGAACAAATCTATGCTCTTATTGTCCTAGGGATGCTCGGGTTTATACCTCCAAAAAGCCTCATCGGTCTCTTGGTTTAAGAACAAATCTATGCTCTTATTGTCCTAGGGAACCCATTCTGGAGTGATTATTCTAGTGAGGACTGATTTGCCTTGAGGGGTTTTTGGCTCTCTTCCTAATTTCCCTTGCTTTATGTCACCTATTTCAGCCTCCGAGATTACATTGCCAAATTCATATGTCATATCTGGTTGGGTGGTGACCAAATACATGGGCCCTTCTTTATCTATGTATGCACCATTTTCAAATTTGAAAATTGGATGTTCTACGTATTTATAAGATATGGTTTGCCGATAGAATTGATGAGTGATCGTGGTACCCACTTCTTGAATGAGGTCATTGAAAGCTTTTTACAAGAATTCATGGTGGTTCACAAGAATTCGGCTCCGTATCACCCACAAGCCAATGGCCAGGCTGAAAGCACAAACAAGATAATTTGTAATGTTCTCACTAAATTGGTTAATAACAAATGCTCTGATTGGGAAAAACAACTACATCAGTGATCTCTCCATCATTTTCCATGATCTATAGCTTGTTCAAAATTTGCTCAAACTACACGTCAAGCTATCAAAATTTGAAGCATTTTAATTCAGCCAATTGGGAGAAATCCACATTGAAGTGCTCTCTTGGCATTCTCTATGTAGCTCCTAAAAAATTAGGGGTAAGCTATTAATTGTTAAATTGATTGCTAAGTACATAGTGCATCATTTTAAGTGATTTCACTTGGAATCATTAGCTCTCTAAGGTAATTTGATTCTCCCAAAAGGAATTTTCCTAATTGCTACTATATTGTGAGCATTGAGTAGAATACCCAGTAGGTGTCAAGACCAAAATAGCAAGTTTTTGGTGACTAGCTATTTGCAAACTTATCTGTTTTGATCTAAATGTTTGAAGCATCATCTCCAACATACATAGGCACTTATTTAGTTTCATTAGCAAGCTAAAGGGGCTTAAAATCTGAGGTGAAAGAGGGCAGGTACAAAGCTGGGATTAGCAGTACCAACTCATCCTCTTGTGGTATCCATCCATCTCTTCCAACAGTGGTATGAGAGCAATTTGGGGTAAAATGGGAGATGGTTTCCCTTCGTTTATTGATAAATTGGACAAGAAAAACTACCAAGCATGGTCCTTGAGGATGAAGACGTGCTTACAAGGAAGGAGTCTCTATGGATACATATCAGGAGATGAGGAGATGCCCACTTTCAAAAGCAAAGGACAACCTACAAGAGAGGAGCTTGAAAGACTCAACTCATGGTGTGCCAAAGACGCATTAGCAAGGTCATATCTACTTAAATCTATCTCTAACTTCCTTCTTCCACACATTAGGAATTGTAAAACTTCTCAAGAGACTTGAGATACATTGTCTTTATACTTTTCTTCCAATACAAGAGTAACAAAAAATCAACTATGGATTGAGTTTACCACTCAAAGGAAACAACCCAAGCAGAGTGTGTCAGACTATGTAACCAAAGTTAAAGATGTGGCTGACCAATTGGCAAGCAAAGGAGAGGAGATTGAAGAAGAGCAAATAGTGAGACAAGTAATCAATGGCATCAAGGCAGATGATAAGTGGGAAGCTTTCACAACTGTTATGGACCTTTACATGGATATGTGGATTCAAGATCTTACCACACTCATGGGACAACTCCTTATCCATGAAGCAAAGCTCAACAAAAATGGAGAACCATCGAGAGGTAACAACTCTTCTGCCCTATACACAGATAAAGGAAAGTCTAAAGAGAAAGGAAAAAGCAAAAAGAGTGAATATGAAGGTACTACTTCTCAAGCTAACTATGCAGGAAGGGGTAGGAACTCAAGAGGTAGGGGCAGAGGAGGTAAGAAAGGTAGGGGGAGGCCTTTAAACTCTTCCTCATCCAACATATGTGGACTCTCTAATCACACTACATATGAGTGCTATAGGAGCTTCAAGAATCAAAGAGGAAGAGGACATCAAAGAGGTGGCTACTCACAATCAAGAGGAAGGTTCCACCATAATCAAAGCTACGACCATGGCTACAATAGCAACTACAACAACAATTATCAAGTAGGATACAAATCAATAATTACACAGAGGATCAAGAGGATTCTCTTCTCATTATGAATATGACTTCAAAACAAGGTATGAATAATGAGCACCTCTTCTATATTGACTCAGATTGTTCAAACCATGTAGCAGGCAATGTAGCTCTTCTCTCTGACCTTGAGGAACCCAACGGAAAGCACCAAGTACAAAAAGGTGATGACACAAAGCACTCAGTGGTCAAGGTAGGAAATGTCAAAACTTCTGATGGGAATAGAAATCTGTTGAGCAGGGTTTTTTATGTACCTACAATCACCAAGAATCTGATGAGTCTTGGAGAGATAGTGGAAAAAGGTTTGTAGGTTAGGTTTAACAAATATGGAGCCTTTGTGGAGGACCCCCAAAATGTATTAAAGACAATTGCCAAAGGAGAAAAAACACGTAGACTATTTACATTTGAACTTGAGGACACTAGAAATATTGCACTCTATAATTACAAAGATCAAACATTGTCAAAGCTTGAGATTTGGAATAAAAGATTAGGGCATATTGGTGAGAGAACCTTGAAGAAAATATGTAGAGATCAATGTCTGCTTGGGATACCTAATGTATCCAAGCAACACATGATCTATAAATGTGGTGCATGTCTGTTTGGTAAATGACATAGGTTACTCTTCACAAAGAAAGGCTACATGCATGAGGATTACTTGGAACTTGTCCACACAGATGCGAGGGGACCAAGCAAGGACCCTTCAATTTCACGCTCAAGGTACTATGTGTCTTTCATTGATGATTTCAGTAGGTGGACTATCTTGTACTTTATGAAGCATAAAGATGAAGTGTTCAATTTCTTTAAGAAGTATCTTGCACTTGTGGAAAATCAAGCAGGAAGAAGTCTAAAGAGATTAAGGTCAGATGGAGGAGGTGAGTACTTCTCAAATGAATTTGATGCATTCTTGCAGGATAGAGGTATCAAAAGGGAGATTACTACAAGGTATACCCCTGAGCAAAATGGGGTAGCAGAGAGGAGAAATAGGTTGATTGTGGAAACAGCTAGATCAATGCTTAATGAAAAGAAATTGCCTAAATATTTATGGGTAGAAAGTGTTTCTACTACCGCTTATCTTATTAACAAGTTGCCATTCAAATCACTTGATGGGATTACCCCATATGAAGCGTGGCATGGTAGGAGGATATCACTAAATCATTGCAAAATCTTTGGATGTGTTACTTATGTGCATATTCCATCTCAAATCAGAGGTAAGCTAGACCCTAAGGCACAAAAGTGCATCTTCATAGGGTATGATTTAAATCAGCAAGGATACAAGTTTTAGAATCCATCCAACAAAGGATTTATGGTTAGTAGAGATGTTGTGTTTGATGAGACTGATTCTTGGTTTGAAAGTGAATGCAGGAAGTTCAAGTTGCCATATGACTTGGAAGAGGGGTTTCCAAGCCTCACCAAGGAGAAGCCAAACCAAATTGAATACATCAAATTAAATGATGAGGATATCATCAACCTAGAAGAATTCAAGGCATGGAAATCAAAGGCCAAGGCCAAGATGAAGAAGTTGGAAGACTTACCTGAATCGTCCAACAAAGCTCTAAGGAAATCACAAAGAGAGAGCAAGAAGCCAATCAGATATGGGTATGACAATTGTGTACCTAAGTCACAAAGCCTTATGGACTTGTGTCAAAGAGACTAAATCTCGTTTGCCACACAAGTGTGTATAGTGGGGAATTGACACACGCTTAATTGTCAATCCGACGAACCGAGCTAACCAAACATATGAGGACGTGTGCACACGTGATGGTAAATGAAGTGGTTCAACTCTCATGCATGAGAAAAGACTAATCTATCTCTCAAACTCACTCAACTACTAAAAATGTATGCCGTGATACCACTTACAACATTTTTCACTAAATCAAGGATATCACCTAGCTTCGAACTCCGAATAAGGAAAATAACAGGTTCATTTTGAAGCTCTCAACGAGACACATCTATTGGTGGTAGTTTCACTTGATTCTAACAACTTTGCTTCAAGTTATGACTAAAATAGTGAATGGTAGGAAACACCCACACTCACTCCACAACTCACACTAGCTCACACACACACTATAGTAGCTCAAAAACAGTGGGGAGGGGTAGACAATAGTCTTACACATACATTCCAAGCATTACACACACATAGAAGATCCAAGAGGAGATGAAAATCTGCAAGGAAGAAGCAAATTCGAAAATCAGGAGCTCTCCTTCTTCACAATGGCAGAAAGTCTTTACAAAGAGTCACAAAATGACTTATATACATGTGCCCTAAAAATGGTCCTTTCACACAAGTGACCGGAACTTTATTGGCTAATCTCTATTCTCCTACTATTTTACAAGAAATATATTACAATGATTTGGGGTTATGCATCTAGAGGACTCCTCTAGTGCATTTACATGGCTTGAGGGAATTTCCTAAGACTTTGAAGAAGAAAAATATGCCCATTAATTTGAAAATTTTGGGGCTCCCCTTTCGTGCCTCATTGCTCTGCAACACTCTCCCCCTCTTTGTCTCTGTCGTCCCTTGGCAGGCTTTTGCTTCTCATTTATAGCTCGTCTAAGACTTCTGAATACGCACCCAATGTTCGAAGAAGCGATAAGGACTGTTAGAGAATTTGTTACTTTATCTGAGGTATGTCCTTTGCTTCTGTTTGCCCCTTGGTATTCCTTATATCACATATCTGGGTTGCTGTATTAAGACGGGTAGTTGTGCACGCTATCAGTGGAATGATTATTACCTGCCAATTATCTTCTTGCATTTCTTCATGTATACTTCTTGGCCTTGATCCGCCCTTCTTCCTCACATACCTTCCCCTGTTGTATTGCGTTGAGCATGTTTCCCTTCTGCCACTGCACGCCTTAGTTTGCTGACCTCTACTCTCTTTTAAGAGAGCGTTACGTTTCAAAGGCCCTATTTTTTAATCTTCTTTGTCATCCTCTTCTTCTCTTTTTGCTTGATTCCCCTTCCACACGTCCCTCCTCCTTAACTCTGTCGTCCCCGATAGGCTTTTTGTGGCGACGTGAGTACGTTTGTATTGTAGCTTGCTCTCGTTGATTAAGCAGATTGGCATGACATATCATGAACTCTTTCCATTGGCTTGATTTCACCCCATCTTCTGGTGCCTGTCGGTGATCTGCAAAGAAGCTTGTTTCATAGGCCACCAGTCTTGCATTAAGATTGGAAATCATTTTCACAAAAATTTTTGAATCAATTTCGAAGAAGCCGGTGAAAAATGCTTCTTCAAAAGTCTATATATATGTGCTTGGCAAGAACATGAGCTATGAGTATATAGCCATAAGTGTTAATCGGCTCAGGATAGTTGAGAGATAAAAAACAAGAGCTTCGGATCCCTGAGTAATGCCAATGAAGTTCAAAAAAGTGTATTTGGCATGTTGGAAAACTTTGATAACTGTAAGTAGCATGCTTAGAATCTTATTAGTCATTTTTACTGCCAAATCAGGTACAGTGGCGTAGCGAGCAATCCAAAATTCCATGGTTTTAACCATGTATTCTTTCGTTGGTAGATAGTTATGCGGTGGACTTAGTAACAGTGGACAGTTGAGCCACTGGTTATTTATGCTACCCTGGCGCTGTCCTTCCCAAAAATGCATCCAGGAGCATCTACGGGGTACTGAACAAAAAGATGGATGTACCTGAAGTGCATATGGCAATGATTCCCATTGTACCCGCAGTGTAGGGTTTTTTTCCAGAATTTTTCTCCTCCATACAGGGTCAGCTCTTTCAAACTCCTCTTGAGTATAGTTGAATGTATTATTGCTAAACTGGAGGTTGTTGTCAGGCTCCTTATTTGTCATGGTCTTTATGTATTGCCGTGTTTTCTCTTTTAGGAGTCCATATGGTACATTAAATGGTTTTAATATCTGTTCTAAATTTTTGCTTTCGATCTGAGCTTCCTTCATGACCTTTATTATTTGATCTTCAAATTCTACAATGAGTTGGGACACCAGTAGTGCCCTCTCATTTCGGCTTAGTTCTGCAATATCTCGATGAGTACGTTTAGAGTGGATCTCCGTTTGCTCCCTTATCGGCGAATGATGTAAGGGGGGAGAGAGAGTACGTACCTCAGTCTCCTCAGTACCCGCTGTGGAGTGTGGAACTACTGGTGTCCCCTCCATTGCCTTCTATGCGAGCTGATCTTGTAGTTGCTTTATTATCTCATCTTTTTTCTTAATTTCTTCGTTGGCCTTCAGAATTGTTTCTTTGTTTTTGAGGAGCTCTTGACCTATGACTTTGAGTTGCTCATTGTCTTCTTTACATTGTGCCATATATCTATTTTCAGCTATTTCCCATTTTGTCCTTAGAGCTGCGGTATCATCCATATACCTCTTCTCCCATTCTGCAATGATGGCCTACTCTTGCTTGAGCTGATCTTCATACCTAGCTATCTTTTCCTCCATTGCCTTTATGTCTTTTCCTGGCACTTCCTGAGTTTCTATAGGTTGATTGCATAGAAGAGTTGTCATCAGCTCCTTGTTTCTGTTCCTTAAGTTCTCTGCCTCATCCATGTATATTTTTATTTGTGATTCCAATATCTTGCTTCTTGCGTTCATCCGTGTCTTCTCGGCCTCGCTAGCATCATATTTCTTCTGTAACTCCTGTAGTTGCTCTTTCAATTTCTCATTTTGTGTCTCTAGGGTTTTACATTGCTGCTTGGCTTCTTGGACTTCATTCTCTTTATCTGCTACATTCTTTTGAACTTGAATCAATTGGGCAGAGAGATTCTTACCCATTTCATGAAGTTTATGCTTTTCCTGCATTAGTGCATCATAGTCAGCATCAGCTTCAAGCATTAATTGTTGTGTATCCATAACAGTCTTGATCATATGTTGAACCGCTGGCTTGAGCTGAGCGACATCTACATTTAACCACCTTTTTGGGATGCTTGGAGCTTCCCCTATTTGTACGTCCTTTCCGTGTTCCACATGGATAGTCTCGTTATGTGCTTGTCTGATTTGTAGTTGTACTTCCGGTTCTTTGCCTTCTTCTTCTAGATTGATAATCTTCATGGCACTCTCTTGAAATGTAACGTCCATAGGGGAGGGTTCTGCCACTACCCTTATTGGTGTGAAGGGTTCTGACTCTTCGACCGTAGTGTCTTTTGGTTCTTCTTTGGGATTCTTGAATGATCCCTCTCCTGCAAGCATAGTCTCTTGTATTTGAATGTTGGAAGCCTCATTTAATTTAATGATGTGTACTCTTTCTTGTGAGGCCTCCTTTCCTGTGGTGTCTTGTCTATGGTTGATAGGAGTTTGATTTACCCTCATGCCCTCTTCCTCTGCATTGTAGTTCACTTCATTCAATTCCTCCAATGGTCCATCATCTTTTGACTCACTTCGAATGTCCGTATTCAGTAAGGAGTTGTCTGGTTCCTCTGTGCATCTGAAGATGAGCTTGAATTTACCAACCCTAATTCCCTGTACCGATGCACCTTGGTGAGCTTCTTTTTTACTTCCATATCTTGTTGGGCTTGCTGGTAATGGTGCCCTTGCACTGGTAGATTGACTTGACCTTCAGTGTATTGATGTGTGTCTTCCAGGGCTCTTGTTAATTCCTCTTCGATAATTGGTCGGTGCTCTTCAATTCTTGCCTTCGGGAGCACATGCACCCTTTTTGTGGCTCGGACTTCTGCTTCTACTTGCATTACTTCTCTTAGTCATTTTGTACCTCTCATTTTAGGTTGGGAGCTAGTTTCTGCCTCCTCAACAATTTTGACACCTTTTTTCTTTCTGGGGACTGTAGTGACCTTTGCATATTTGGCCATGGCTTCCGATGATGCCATTTCTTGCAAATGCTCTCTAATGGCCAAGGCATGATATATCAATATGGTCAAGGCCACACTGCCGTTCAGGAATTTCTTGTGATTCCACTACTTCTTTGCCTCCAATAGCCTCTCTTGAATATATGGAGGCATATTGATTTGATTTTCAATTTGTTTAATAGCATGAGACAACATCTGTACTATGATTTTGTGAGGAGCAGTGTATCTATGCATGTTAGGAAAACAAAATTGTTGACGAATGAGTCTTACTTCTTCTTCAATATCAGTGCGATTAATGTCAGTAAATGTCCTGGTCTTTGCCCCTCGACTTTCTTCTTTAAATACCGTATTGCCATCCTTCTCCCATCCAAAAGCTTCTTTGATTAATTCATGTGTAAATTCGATTATGACCCATTCACCAACTGCATCCATGACTCTTGCCTCTAGCACCAATGGATCATGTACTGCTGGTTGTAACGTATTCATAACTTGCGTGCACCTTTGAAAGTCGGGTTTATAGATTGGCAATTCAAAGTATTTGTGAATGTCCGCTTTCTTCATAATGTCAATGGTCGATGGGAGCTCATGTACCACTTTAAAATCTTGGGACATCACCGGGAATTGATGATCCGTGTTCATGATCTTGATGGTCACTAGGAATAGATAATCCCCAGCCAGTTGATCCTCTCTAAACCAGTGTCCTTCTTCTTTAGTCACGCTTTGTAGAGGGAATTCCATCACTTCCTCCTGAATGGTTGCTTCAGAATCTTCGGAGGCCATCTGCACTTGTAATGAACAGAGCATTAGCTACTATAAAAGATGTGGCATTAGTGTTGTGTGTTGTAGTAGCTTTTGTTCTTTACGTCGCTCCGTCTGCTTTTAGTGTATGAGTTAGATCCCTTACCGCATATATCTTTTCATTTATCTTGAAAGAAACAAGAATTAGCATAGCCGAAGCATTTATTTATTTACAGAGTACATCCATTTCTAAGAAGTAGAAGCTATGACCTATTCCCCATTGGAGAATGTGCACCACTAATTCTATTAAGCACATCATGTGCCGAATGCCTCGCCTTGTATTGTGGCCCTATCATGCATACTCTATGTGCATTGGAAGCTTCATGTGTGCAACAGAAATCTTCTTGGTTCTGGTGTTCCATTCCTTGCTGTTGCTTGGGTTTCCAGATCCCTTTCTTAGTAGAGGTATTGAACCCTGTTTTTGGCTCATTGTGACGTGTTGCATGTTTATCTCTTCTGTTTTTGGTTATCGGAGGTGTGGGGTTTCTTCTCTTGAGGTATCTGGGATGAAGCTCGCTAGTCCTTATGGTACTGTTGTGTTGATATAATGTTTCCTCGTGCTTGTCTATCTCTTTAATGGCCGCTTGGCTGACCTTCTTGGGAATCCACATTTGTTGTCTTGTTTTCTGAGCTTCAATCAAAGGCCTAGAAAGCCATACTTGCAAGATTCGGTTGAAGAAGAATTCTTGCCCACCTTTTCATCCTTATGAGCTGGTGTTGCGATCTCTGATTCCTTCACTTGATCCTTGCGCACCAATTTGAAGTTGATGTTTCCTGAATGCGAGTAGTTGATGGTGGTTTTCCAAGTTGGTGATCGTTCTTTTGTGTGAGAAACTCTAAGAGTATTGATCTCCTTGGTTTCCTTATGTTCATCAATCAAGTAAGATGAATCTACCTTCTCCCTGGATACATTAGGGTTTGACATTTCTTCTCCTTTCGGACCTGCTTCTGAGTGATTTGTGCTGGAATCACTTCCTATGTGCGCTTCTATAAGTTGTTCCACACTTTTGATGACTCCCGGTCTCTGAGAGGGTTTCTCTCCTAATAGACTGAAGATTTCCTTATGCCCAATTTTGGCTAAAATGTATCCTTGCACTAGGTGGATGCTTACCTCATTCTCAATGATCCAGTCTTGTCCTAGTATCAAGTTTTCTATTAGATATTCATCTCTGCACACTAGAACTCGTTGTTCCATAGTTGAATTTCCTAGGTGGAGGGATACCATGGCTTCCCCAATGCATGTTATAGCTTGACCTCCAACCCCTATCATATGTGCTTTTGTGGGTGTCATAATCATTTGAAGATCTCGGGTGACCGTATTTTGTATGCAACTGAGTCTTGCTCCTGAGTCTATCAAGGCATCTATCAGCCAGTACTCCGTTGTTCCAATTCCTAGGTTTAAGTAAGGCTGGGACATGTTGACATTAGTCGTGTCGGACTTATGAATCTGGTAATTAGCCATGGGAATAGGCTCTTCTCCTTGTAGATACCGTTCATCTCTTTGCTTTATCCACTCCTTCCGTTTCTTAATACGCTCCAAGGCTTCTCGCCGTGCCTCCTCTCTAATCCGTTCTTCCTATTTTGTGCCCCCACAAGGCATGCTAACATTTCATCCATCAATGGCTCCATATATCGTTTGACTCGGCACCCACTTATGTAGTTAGGAAGGACATCTCCATCTAGAGTAGCTAGATTAACTGCTCCACTCGTGGAAATCCTATTGATGATTAGAGGTCCATATCCACATTTATGTAATTTCTTGGCATGTTGCTTCAAGGTGTAGACCACGACGAAGTCTCCTTCTTTTAGTCCCTTGTCTTTTATGTGTGCATCATAATATGCCTTTTGTCTTCTCTTGGCCATGTAAATCCCTGCAACCGCTTGTATTCTAGTCTCATGTAGCTTCTCAATTTGGTCTACTTGCTTGGATAATTCATGTCCTATCCATTCATATTGTTGTGCTACTCTCAAAGTGGGTACTAGAAAATCGATTGGCAGAATTGTGTTCTCTCCATATACTAGATTGAATGGGGTGGTTCCAATGGCAGTCTTATAAGCGACTCGGAAGGCCCAAATTGCATGATGCAATTGTTTGTCCCAGTAAGACCTCCCATTATTGATGATCTTTGTCAATACTGTGCATAACACCTTATTGGAACTTTCTGCTTGATCATTGGCTTGAGGGTGGTATGGGGCTGATTTTTTATGGATCACTAAGAACTCATTCATTAAAGACGCTATCACGTCATTAATGAAATGCGTTCCTCGGTCACTCACAATCTCAATTGGTAACTCGAACCGAGTGAATATATGCTCAAAAAGAAACTTAGTAGTGGTTTGAGCATCGTTCCTTCTAGTAGTCTTTGCCTCTACCCATTTTGTCAAATAATCTATGGCTACTATGATATATTCGGCATGAGACCCTTTGGCTGGTGGATTAATGGGTCCTATGAAATCTATACCCCATTTGGAAAATGCTCTAGTGTAGACCATAGGTCTCAATGGCATGTCATCTCTCTGAATCGGGTATTTAGCCCTTTGGCATGTCTCACAACTTCGTAGATAGATTTCTGCATCCATATGTAGAGTTGGCCACCACAAGCCCGCAAAGAGGATCATTTTTATAGTTCTCTTGGCTGAGAAATGACCTCCTGCCGCACCTGCATGTGCCATCTCTAATATGGGTAAATATTCTCCTTCATGCACACATAGCCATTATTGATTGTCTTCCCCTCTCTTAAACAAGTTTCTTCCCATGAGCACATAATCCTTGCTCATTTTCTCTAGGGATCACTTCCTTGCCAAGGTAATTTCCTCCTCATGTTCTCTTGTCTTTAGGAATTTCACTAGTGCTTTACTCCATTTGGGTGCTATTGTAGAGAAAGGTAAGGATGTATGATCCTCGGGGATGGTCTCCTAGCATTCTGCGCAGTTACTAAAGCTTTAGGCATATCAAGCCAGTATACTCTTAATCGTTTCAATTCTCTTAGAGTTCCATGAATTCCTTTGTGTGTCCTCCATTTGTTTACATGAGCTTGTTTAATCAACTTCACTTGTTCATCTTCCTCAACACATCTAGATAGTACACCATTGGGTTCCTTATGGTACACACTCCCTGCAATAATGTGCAAATTCCTTGACTACAGAATTTCCTTTTTACTCTCTTTATTGATTGAGTGTTGAGGGCCATGAGTGAGTATCGGAATTAGTTTTTTTGCCCACTTTGGGCACACTTCCAAATTAAACAAATAAGTGTCTGGCACTCCACTTGGTGGTTCTCCATGTGTCAACCTAGAGAGGTGATCTGCTCTTACATGGGTATTTCTCTTTTTCACTATTACTTCAAAGTTGAATTCCATCAATAGCAGAAACCATCTCACCAGTCTTCCCGTGTTACAAGGCTTATTGACTAGGTATAATAAGACTTGATGATCTATGAAGAACTTGAACTTGTTGGCTAAGAGATAGTGTCTAAATTTTTCACTGCATAGACCATTCCCAATCCCTCTCGCTCTGTAGTTGTATAGTTTCTTTCATCTTGATTCAGTTGTCTACTCGCATAGGCAATTGGGTGATCTAACCTTCCTTCGTCTGTCGGCTGAGCTAAGATGCATCCTATTGCGTAATTTGAAGCGTCCACATGAATATGGAAAGGCTTGTTCTAATTCGGTGTTTTTAGAATTGGAGCCATTCTAAGTCGCCTTTTTAACTCGTTAAATGCCTTTTTGCATTCATCAGTCCAAGTGAATTGAGTCAACAGTCCATACAAGGGTTTGGCAATTATGGCATACATGTGGATAAATCGATGGTAGTATCCACAATGTCCCATAAATGCTTGCACCTCTTTTGCATTCTTTGGTCTAGGAAGCTCCCAGATGACCTTAATCTTGTCTTCATCTATAGATATTCCGTTCCTAGAGACTATGTGTCCTAAGATCTTCCCTTGTCTTACCATGAAGACACACTTCTCAGGGTTCAGGCAGACTCTATATTGTCGGCATTTATCAAATATCTTCTGCAATTCAAGAATGTGGTCTTGCCTTTGATTTGAGTATGTACATAGGTCATCTACATACACTTCCATACTCTTCTTCAAGAATTCTTTGAAAACATGACACATCAACCTTTGGAAAGTAGTAGGCACGTTAGTGAGTCCAAAAGGCATCATTCGGAAAGCATAGACTCCCCATTCTGTCGTGAATGCAATCTTATGTTGATCCTCAGTAGCAATGTTTACTTGGTTGTATCCTGAGAATCCATCTAAGAAGCTATAGACTTCCTTTCTTACAAATCTTTCCAATAGATGGTCAGTGATGGGTAATGGGTAGTTGTCGTGGATCGTGGCTGCATTCACTTTCTTCATATTAATGCATACTCTAAGTTTTTCATTCTTCTTAGGCACAACCACTAGTGGTGATACCCATTTAGTATGTTCTATCTCATAGATGAATCCAGCCGCTAATAGCTTGTCTATTTCTTCTTTATTTTTTGCAGCATAGACCTCATTGTATGTGTAAGGGCATTGTTTAGATGGTTTTGCCTCTGCCGTCATTGGTATTCTATGGGAACAAATGGAGGGTTTCACACCCTTGAGATCCTTGTATGTCCTGGCAAATATGTCTCGATATTCCTAAATCAACTATATCAATTCTTCTTCCTCATTTGGGGACACATCTTTTCCTATGTAGGTACATCGTTCTTCCCCGTCTTCTACTATCACTATGATTTTTTTTATTTGTTCTTTCTTGTCATATGCTTCTCCTTCTCTAGCCTCTCTCTTACGCATTTGAATGGCTATCTTTCTCTCTTCTACTTCATACCTTTTAAAATGCTCCGGAAAAAAAGGTCAGGATTTGGTTCGATCTTACTCACTCCTTCCTCCTGCTTTGGTACTATGGGGGCTGCTTCTATCGCTAAGACCTTGGTCATTTCTTCGAAAGGTTTCTAGGTAGCTTTCTTCTAAATCAAACTATGGTTCCATTTCTATACTCTCATATTCCTCTTTCCACTCCTTTTCTAAGAGTTCCCCTGCTTCTACCTCTTGAAGGACAACCATGTACAAATTTATGACATAGCCTTCTTCGTGTACACATTCATTCATCGTCAGAACTTCCTCATTCACACATACATCCAAGGTTGCTAAGATTTCCATCCATCCATGCGGTTCAAATGTTTCATCCGGAAAGATTTGAGGCATATACATTGGGTCCTCTACCGGTCGGTAGTTAGGATGTCCTACCTTTTATTATCCTCTTTCTTGGCTTCTTTACACATCCATAATTGGGCATCCTCATGCATCCATGATTGATCGCTTGATCCAACACTATGGATAGACAAATCGTCCTCTTCCTTGTGTACAGGGTTCCATTGTAGTGGGGGTACATCTCAGTATGTAAATGTATGCAAATTTATTTTGGTGGTGTTTCCTTGATGTTGAAGGTATAAAGAGTCTCTTCCCCAATCTTGTACTACCCTAAGTTGTCTCATGAAAGATCGCCCTAATATCATCTCATAGTTACTTGCTTTTCCAAATTGACAGACAACTAGCGTATGTTCAAATTCCACTCCACAGGTGGTTAGCTTGATCTTTTCTAATATCCCTAATGGTTTTTCAACAAACTATCTGCTAATTGGAGCTTCATGCGAGTGGGTCGTAAGGCAGGCTTTCCCCATTTCTCCCAAATCTCCTTGGTGGCAATTCCTACTCCTGCTCCTGTGTCTAGTATAGCTTTGGTCATATAGCCATTGTAAGTGATGGGTAAACATGTGTCACCTTCGTCCCCTTCGCTAAATTCTCCAACCTTATCCATAGGGATTTGTACCTTAGATGGGTTTTCTTTTCCCTTGTTTTCCTTTTTGTCCTTCTCCTGTCCTAGTTCCAGTTGACCTGCTAGTTGTTTGCATAGTTGCGGTTTAACCCGGAGTAGTTCTTCCACACTCAGTTGGCATTGTACTTTTGCCTTTTTAAGTTCTGTTAGATTGTGTGAATTCTTATCTGAGTTTCCCTTTCCTTTTCCTTGTATTGTGGGTGCTCGGAATATCATGGAGTCCTTTTCGTACTCTCCCATGAAATTTGGTAGGGTCAAAATGCTCTGAGCTTCTTTTCTATTTCGGTCTAGTCTCGATACTTCCTCATATACTTCTTCCATGTTGGGACTTGGCTGATACACTTCCACATCTAATTCCTCAAAGGGAGGTTTAGTCACTCCATTCCTCTTCCATTGTTCTTCTCGGATTCTATTCCATAATTCTTTTGGCCAATCAGCCTCTAAATCAGGTATTGTTGGCATATGTTCGTCCTAGGTTTTCACTAGCTCACATTCATCATCTTTCTCCTTAGGTTCTTTGTCCTTAGCTTTAACACAATCCTTGTATTGATCCTCTGCTATCCTTGTCTCGAGGAGGGCTGGGATGGTCTTTTCTAGGGTTGCTTGTGCTACCTCTATGAGTTTTCTACATATGGCAAGCCTCTCTTTTTCTAGCTCTCCTTGTGGGTAAAGCTTTTCGTGTTGTTCCACATTTGGTCCAGTCTTAATTCTAGCTTGGTAGGCTTTCAACCACATATCCAAATCATCCGGTTTTGGGTCAGCCAGATCCTGGTTTCTCTGATTCTCGGATAGGCGGTGGAATGGGAACTTCTTCCCGAATTTCTGGTTCTTTATGCTTCTTAGTGCTTCTTGTGTGTTTCTTATTTTCTTGACTTTTGTTTTTCCTCCATTTTTCTTTGAGCTTCTCTCTTCTTTCCTTCCATTTTTGTGCTTTCATGTTTTGGGTATTCTCACGTGGGTCCTCTGAATCTTCCACTATTTGAATTTTGGGGTTTAAGGTTCTATTGTTTGCTTGATCCAGATTAAGTTGTTTTCCTTCTTGTTCCTTCGTTTGTGCTCATGTAATGGCCTTTAATGGTACGGTGTATTCCTTATCACTTCTCGGTGCTTCTATCACTTCGATTACATTAATAGGTGCAGTGTCTTGAGCCTTGTTAGGATTCTTAGGACAATCTCTGAAGAGATGTTCTTTCCCACAATCACTACAATATCCTTCCCAAGTCCTAGGAGGTGGTGGGTTGTAAGGCCGAGTGCATTCTCTGATAAAATGGTCTCCTCCACATCTATAACAAGGTCCTCTGGGCATAGGTGGTCTGAAGGGTGGTCTTACGGGTGGCTGTGCTTTAGGTGCGGTGTACATTAATGTTTCCACTTCTGGCCCATAGGAATAGTCAAATCCTTCGTATCCGTAGTAGTGTGGATCATAAGTTTGTTCATACTCAGACATGTTAGCGTCATAGGGATAGTACTCCCCCTGAGATGGCTCGTAACTTGGGTTTGTCGACTCCACGCTGGTCATAGGTGATGCTGGTACAATGGCTCTTTCTAGGTTTTCCTCTGGTCGAGCATACTTAATCGGTACCACATGTTGGGGCTGTGATAGTTGTGGTCCTAACACTGGTTGGGGTTGTTGTGCTTACTCGTAGGGCATCGGTGCTCCTGGTGATGTTGGGTAGGGATTGTATCTGGGCATATCTCTACCTGGCTCTCTAGGTGGATACCCATATGGCCGATACTGAGGTGGTTGTAGAGGCCGTGTCTGCCTATTGAACGGGAAATTTTCTATGCTGTGATTGGTGTATTTTTGTTCTATGTGACAATACAGGGTTGTTCCTTAATGGGGTTGCCTATTGTAAGGATATGTCTGTGGTACACCTGTTCCTCCTCGAACACACATGTGAGTGGGGTGATCACCTCCACATGAGTTACATCTCCTCAACATGGGTACTCTTAGAGCTGGGTGTTGATAATTTCTCTGTCCTTGGACTCCCAATTTTTTCGCTACCAGCTGTGCCAATTCTTCTACATTACTAGAGTTGGATGTTATTGTGCTTCGCGTGTCTTCTGATTTAGTAGGGCTGGTTGTACTTTTGAGATCATCTGTTAAGTTGTCCTCTAAGTGGATACATTCTTGCAGACATTCATTCAACATATGTAGTCTCTTCATGTAGACTAATGTTCTCACAATTCCGTTTGTTAATCCATCCAAAAATAATGATATCATTTTCTGTTGCATAGGTCTTTCTGCTATCGGACATCTATCCACATACTGATTAAATCTTCGTGCAACCGTTTTCACAGTTTCATTGGGGTTCTGCTTAAAACTATGGATTAAAGATGCATAATTGTGTTTAATCCCTCTCTTAGTGAATTCCCCAATGAATTCTTGAAAGAATTGCTCCATATTTCCAAATTGGTTGGGTTCTAATGGCTGGAACCAAGTCAGAGCCGTTCCTGTGAGGGTGAGTCCGAAAGACTCATACTGCACAAAGAAGTCGTCTACTTGTTCAGCTCTTAGAACTTCTTTAAATTTGGCAATGTGGTCGTAAGGTTCTCCCAATCCGTCATAATGATTCCTCACGCATTTGGCCACCTGAATAGGTCTTAATCTTCTCATTAGTTCTGGTTGTCTAGGCATTACGGGAAAGGCGAGAATGGCTGGTCTAATTGGGGGTATTACAGGTTGTACTCCTATTGGTGGTCATGGCCTTATTGGTGGTCGGCATTGATTTCCTATTCCAGGGTGGGTCTGATTGTGTGTTTGCACTCCGAGTGTTGTGAATTGCACGTGAGTTTGGTTCGAAACACTCCGTTGGCTTGTTTGTCCCGACATTGTGTGCTCTGCCTCTTGTTGAGTTCCGAAGGGGTTCTGAGAGGTGGTTGCTTGTTCTCTCTGAGGGAATGCAGGCAACCCCATGTACTTTAGTCGAGATCTGTCTATGGCGTCTACCAACCAATACCTTCTTTGGTTCTTATCTACGTATGTTACTCTAGACTCGTCTTTCAGATCCTTTAGCTCATAAAACGTCATCGTACTTTCTTCTCTTCCTTGAGTCGGTGAGTCAGTTTGAAGTAACAAGTCTGATCCATGGATCAAATAGACTTCCAGTAAGTAGTCGTCTTGAGGTATCAAGTCCCCTCTCAAGACTCGCATTACTATTGACTTGCCTCTAGGGGTAGTCACTAACTCCTCAGGGTTTGGTCTCCTTGAGTTTTCTTGTCCCACTAACTCTCCCCTCTCATTGATCAAATTAGGATATTCAGTCACTATGTAGATGTGACCCAACTTGTCCATGTATGCTCCACCTTCATACTTGACAGCAAGTCTAGGCACAATTGTTGCATCTAGGGAGTCACCATCCTAGCCACAGATCTGTTTAAACCATCCAGGTAGATGGGGATCTCCTAGGCATTAGTGGAAACATACTGCAAGGAGGTACAGTATTCTCCTTCTACTATGGTCATGAAGTTTCTCCCAGGAGCAGGACCCTGCATGTCTTCCGAGGCCATGGGTATTTCCTCCTCCGAGTCACTAGAGGTATCTGAGTAGACAGAGCAGTGACTGACCTGAGCGGTACTTCCTATAGATGATATGACACTTCTCTGACTACTCAAAACTCGTCCTGACCTCAAGTTCATTCACCCTCCTGGGGCTCTCTTGACCTCTAAAACTCTCCCTAAGTGGCTCCTCAAATGCCTCAAAATCACCCAAGGAAGTGCTCAAAATGATCTGGAGGATACCACTTTGGTGATACTGCCCTAGGTGATACCAGGTTGTCGACAATACGACACTGGAGAGTCACACGATACGATCCCTGACTTTATCATGATACAATACCAGAAGACTAGATGATACAAGACTAAAAGCAACAGGCGATATGATACCTCTGAATAACGCGATACGATACTAGGAATTCTGACGATACGATACCACTACACTAGGTGATATGATACCTCAAGAATTGGTGATACGATCTTGGGTGCACAATACGATACCAACTCTGAGGGCGATACGATACCAAAATCAGCCACGATACGATACTGAAATTTGACACGATACGATACTAGCAAGTCACACGATACGATACCAGTGCAACTGGCGATACGATACCATGGAGCTGCACAATACGATACTTGTACAAGTCACGATACAATACCAGTGTAGCTGGCAATACGATACCATGGAACTACACAATACGATACTAGTACAAGTCACGATACGATACCGCAAACTTGCACGATACGATACTAAAATTTGACACGATACGATACCGCTAGGTCAATGATACGATACCGTGATCAAGACGATATGATACGATACCACTTGGCCAATCGCGATCGCGATACCAACTAGGGGATACGATACCAAAAATGGTATCACGATACCACAGCTGGCAACCGATGATACGATACTTTGGCGAGTATCGCGATACAAGGGAATTTTTGGTATCGCGATACCAAAAACTCAACCGATCGCGATACTCAACCCAAATCACCTCCAAATTCAAAAATTTTTTCACCCCCTAGCTCTTCTCTCACCCCTCTTCACTCCTAGACCAATGTTTCACAAATAGCACTCCTCCAATCACTCTCTCCCACCCCGCGATACCGTGCGGGCCTTTAATCATGTGTAAGTGCAATTTTTCAACATTTTTGAGATTAATTTTTGCATGAAGCTTACCTTTAGGTGGTTATGCTTAGGCCTTGAGCTCACTAAGTAGGTTGGGAGGCTTGAAATGCATGATACCACTCAGGCGATACCGGTCGTTGGTTGTAGAAGATACCAACACTGAGCAAGTGAGAAATGACTACAAATTTTTTGGTTTTTATAGTTTCCAATGACTGAAGCCTAACTACACTAATTTGGAATTTTTTTGGAAATTTTTCTTGAGCATTTTGACTTACTCCTACTCCATTTCTCTTCCTAACCTCACCCTTACTCTTTCTCCTCTCTCTCTCTCTCTCCAAACCCTAAACCTAAAAACTCATTACACACACCTCCGGGATGTGAAGTAACAAGTGCTGAAACGTTGGACTACTTGCCACTGAGCGAATTCACTCCTACAAGTACGATTTCATCACTCTAGAGCTATAACCATCACGAAGGCACCTTGGTCGAGTGTGTCCCCGGCAACGGCGCCAAAAACATGTGTACCTAAGTCACAAAGCCTTAGGGACTTGTGTCAAAGAGACTAAATCTCGTTTGCCACACAAGTGCGTATAGTGGGGAATTGACACACACTTAATGGTCAATCCGACGAACCGACCTAACGAAACATATGAGGACGTGTGCACACGTGATGGTAAATGAAGTGGTTCAACTCTCATGCATGAAAAAAGACTAATCTATCTCTCAAACTCACTCAACTACTGAAAATGTCTGCCGCGATACCACTTACAGCAATTTTCACTAAATCGAGGATATCTCCCAGCTCCAAACTCCGAATATGGCCAGTGCCAAGTTGTTTTGAAGCTCTCAATGAGACGCATCTATTGGTCGTAGTCTGACTTGATTCTGACAATTGTGCTTCAAGTTATGACAAAAATAGTGAATGGCGGGAAACACCTACACTCACTCCACAACTCACACTAGCTCACACACACTACAGCAGCTCAAAAACAGTGGGGAGGGGTAGAAAACACTCTTACACACACATTCCAAGCATTACACACACATAGAAGATCCAAGAGGAGATGAAAATCTACAAGAAAGAAGCAAATTCGAAAATCAGGAGCTCTCCTTCTTCACAATGGCAAAAAGTCTTTACAAAGAGTCACAAAATGACTTATATACATGTGCCCTAAAAATGGTCCTTTCACACAAGTGACCGGTACTTTATTGGCTAATCTCTATTCTCCTACTATTTTACAAGAAATATATTACAATGATTTGGGGTTATGCATCTAGAGGACTCCTCTAGTGCATTTACATGGCTTGAGGGAATTTCCTAAGACTTTGAAGAAGAAAAATATGCCCATTAATTTTAAAATTTTGGGGCTCCCCTTTCGTGCCTCATTGCTCTGCAACAACAATTCATTAGTTGCTAAGCATTCCATTTATCTTGCTAAGGATGTATCACTTGAAGATCCTACTTCATATGAAGAGGCCAAGATCAAAGCAGAATGGAAGGAAGCTATGGATGAATAAATAGAAGCACTCCACGAGAATGATACTTGGGAGCTAGTACCCAGGAAGGCATCAATGAAGGTAATTGGTTCTAGATGGATTTACAAAATCAAGAGAAACTTAGATGCATCCATAAACAGGTATAAAGCTAGACTTGTGACTAAGTGTTTTGCACAAACTCAAGGAGTTGATTATGAAGAGACTTTCTCACCAGTGGCTAAAATGCCAACCATAAGAGTATTGGTAAGTGTGGCTACATCTAGGAATTGGAATACGTATCAATTGGATGTGAAAATGCCTTTCTCAATGGCTAGATTTCAAAGGAGGTTTACATGGCTCAACCTCTTGGCTATGAAGACCCAAGCAAGGTAAATTATGTGTGCAAATTGAACAAAGCTCTTTATGGTTTGAAGCAGGCACTTAGGGCATGGAATCATAGGTTAACTACCTATCTTCAAGATCAAGGATTCATTATGAGCAAGGCAGATTCTTCTCTGTTTGTCAAGAGGAGCAACTCATAATTGATATATTTATGTGTGTATGTTGATGACATCATCTTGATAGGTAGTGATGCCAATGGCATCAAAGAGATCAAGAACCAAATGATGCAAGAGTTCAAAATTAGTGACCTAGGGTTTCTAAAGTATTTTCTTGAGTTGAATTGGTCTATATAAATTTTGGAATTTGCATTACTCAAAGGAAGTATGTGCAGGATATGTTCAAGAAGTTCCACTTGAAGAATGCCAAGACAGATAGCACCCCTATGGAGGTAAATCATAAATTGAGTGCTCATGAAGGTGATTTTCTTGAAGACATTACAAGATATCAAAGCACAGTTGGAAGTCTAAACTATGCAACAATGACAAGGATTGACATAGCTTATGGAGTAAGTGTTTTAATCCAATTCATGCATAAACCTAGAGCACCTCACTTGGAAGCTGCCAAAAGGATTTTGAAGTATATCAAGGGTACTCAAAATCAAGGTCTATACTTTCCATACGTTTCAGATTTAGACATCAAGCTTTACTCATATGCAGATTGGGCAGGTTGTAAGGATGACAGGAGGACTACTTCTGGTTATCTTTCTTTTGCAAGTCATAAGCCCATGTCATGGTCTTCTAAGAAGCAACCTACTGTTGCTTTATCTTCAACAGAGGCTAAATACAAGGGATTAGCCAATGCGACACAAGAAGCCATATGGATTAGATTACTATATTCAAATTTAAACACTCTAACTCACCTACGATCTTTGGTGACAATACGAGCTCTTTGCATCTTGCAGCCAATCCTACCTGTCATGCAAGAACCAAGCATATAGAAGTTCACTATCACTATGTTAGAGAAAATCTATTGAGCAAGGAGACTCAATTGGCATATGCATCCACAAATATGCAATGTGCTGACTTGCTTACCAAAGCACTTGATCGTACTAAACTTTTCAAGTTTAAAGCTATGATTGCATTGCAAGACATTCAAGAAGAATGATGAAGAAGAACAAGCCAAGATGTTCGGCTTGAGGGGGAGCTATTGGAGCAAATCCAAGCCTTCACACTTGGCTAGGCATTAAAGAAGCTATGTGCAAACATTTGAAGGATCACATGAACCATTGCTTATAATTTTTTGACCATTAACTAATGTAAAAGTTATTTGACTTGGAAGAATCTTGTAAAGCCAATGATTTCATGGAGTTAGGAGAATCAAAAGTTACTAATTCCATTACGTGGAATCTCTCCTAATTTGGAGGAATATTTTTAGGTACATCCAAGTTTGAATTCAAATTCAAACATTGGAGATAAATCACTTATAAAAGAGATTGTAATCTCACGGCCTTTGTGCCTCCATTCTTGAGCTTATTGTTGATCATTTGTAGAGGTTGAGTGGCTTACACCGTAGCCTAGTACATAGGCACTTATTTAGTGTCATTAGCAACCTAAAGGGGCCTACTATCAAACTCTGAGGTGAAAGAGGGCAGGTACAAAGCTGGGATTAGCAGTACCAACTCATCCTCTTGTGGTATCCATCCATCTCTTCCAATAATATAGAAGATTTTTTTGATCTAGTGAAGATGAAAGTTATCTATTTTGCATCAACGTGTTGATGTTCCAAATTACCCACTGGGTTTTATTCCAGTAACCACAAGCCTCGAAGGTTAACTTGAGATTTCCAAAGAGTTAGAATAGGTCAAGTGCTGGTTTTCTGGACCATCTTCATCACTTGGCAACTCACTTTTATCTTCTCCAAACTTCTCCAACTTCTGTCAAGAGGAATGAAACTATGAGTCCTTGGATAGAGTCCAAAAAAAAGGAATATCAATGTCAATTTATGTTTTAGTATATCAAGAAATTATTCTAAAATTGAAAAATCTAGATGATTTTCACATGCTTTTTAGTTTTCCTAGAGGGCTAAATACACAAATCAGAAATGAAGTGAAACATCATGCACCGAAGTCACTTGAGGAAGCGATAAAGTTTTCAAATCTATGAGTATAATTCATGAATAGATATGGAGCTAGATAGCGGTAATCTCCTATAGATTTCCACAAAGAAAAATGGCAAAGGATCATAACCCTTAGAATGCACATTTAAAAAGCATCACATTTTTGTAAACGTGCTTTTTGTATAAGATTTTGACAAGGCACAAAAGGATAATTTATGTTTTAATTGCTTAAAACTTGGACATTAGAGTAGGTCATATTGAGTTGGAAGAGAAACAAAGGCCTAGTTGATGAAGGAAAGGGGAAAAAACAAATTCATCTCATACAATCCTTAAACTTTCATGAAAATTCAAGTGCTAAACAAGTATAGATAATGCACTATGACACTACCCATCAATATTAGGTTTTCAAAAACATGTGGCATCCACAAGGATTCAAGACACATGATTAAGTCAACCTACATAGTTCACTCAAAGGACACATTGTGAGGAGCCCTTTGTCACATAGGCATATAGTGTCCATGATGCAAGGGCAAGACACCCGCACTTGGGAGACTATGATTTTTAACTTGGAACTTGAAATTTAGGACTTCAAGGATAAGTTGGATTTTCAATTTATGAACATGGATAATGTGAATATATATATATATATATATATATATATATATATATATATATATATATATATATATATATATATATATATATATATATATATATATATATATATATATAGCTATCTTTATTGGACTGAGGTTCTATAGCATCTACTACTTCATATAATAATTTTGTTTATAAGTATGCCCTAATCACATCCTTCCAAAAGTTGGAGTTTGTGACATTCAACCTCGCATCCATGTAGATAGGTAGAAAGGATGGCATGTACAACATATTTGAAGAAATCTTATTTGAGTTTGTACACATTGTCATCGTTGAAGAGAGAACTTCACAAATGAATCATCACACTTGCAAAATGGAGTCACCACCAAAGTTTGAGATGGGGGGAAGGGGGGCTTACAGTAGCCCTTTGGACACATTGACACCTTTGAGGGTTTTAGAGTATCCAAAAATGCACTTAGAAACACACTTGGGGGCTTAGAGTAGCCTCTCAAAGTATACACATAAAATTGTCTTCTTCTGTTACTTGTGGTATTAATTGTAAGGCACTTAGTGCCAAAGCATGTGTCAAATAGTGTCAAAAGAAGGGTCAAATGCCCTTTGAAAATTACAAAGGGATGCTTGTTTTTTAAAATACAATGGTAAACACTATCATAAAATGTGCAAGATCTTATGCAAATTGAATTACAAAGGTAGTCACTCAATGTCACCAAAGGAAGTGGTAGTTAAGGGCTTATGCCATATGAATAGAAGAACTAGACCATTCCAAATAGAGTTGTGATATTAAAATTATGGGTATGTAGTAGGAGAGTGGACTCTTAGTGTTGCAACATGAATGTAGCCTTCTTAAATGAGCTTCATATGACCCACTAGAAGAGCCTCCAGGACTTTACTCTAATTGATACAAAGGGTAACCTTTACAAGTGCGAGAGAAAAAATGGATAGGACCCCATGGATTTATTGATTAGTCTACAATATAAGAAAACAGATCACTTGACATCAATGATGATGTCAATAGTCATTGCAATTGGCTGCCCATGTGACTTTGCTAGGAGGGAGCATCAGAGATAATTGGAGGCAAATTTCTTTCGCATACCCCTCGCACATGGCATTATTTCATCATACTTCGAGTGAAAAGTAACCCTTTTGGGTAAGCTGAAAGTGGTGAGGCCAACAAAATGGTGCCCTTGAGCACTAGTCTATTCGGATCACCCAAAATTAGGGAGCTATTTTTTTAAGGTTCATATCTTTTGAACTAGAACATGGTAATTTCTTGAAAGAATCAATAATGCTAGAACCCTCTCTTTTATGCAAAGAATCAATAAGTTTGATGCTAATATGTTTCACATAAACCCACATATTATTGAGCATTCAGGCTTGCAATAAGAAATAAATTATTACAAGAGAAACTAACATACATATATGTGTGAAAATAGAATATTACTAGAATCAAATTACCTTTCTTTTACAAAATATCATTAACTCTCTTTGCTCATCTAAGATTGATTCATTATTTGGATTGAATTGTTACATACAAGTATATAGCCAATATGTGAAAGAAGATATATCTATATTCTCATTATTATCGAGATTATGTCTATATCTTTTATTTATATGTCCTTTACTTTGGACATTCTGAATTTATTGTTCAATTGAAATGGAACTCCATATCTAATAACACTCCATTTGTCAATTTTGAAGAAGACCAGTTATTCCATGCATGTGGAGCTTCTTCATGAAATTTTTCAAGGTATTTCACTAACATAGTACATCTACTTCTCAAGCATCCATCCTTTGCCATAGATCCTTCTAGTTTTGTTCTTTGTCACATATAACATTTTAATATGCCCATAAATTGCTCGACCCAAAACATCCATCAAGTGTTTACAAAATTTGCAATCTCTATTTCATCCACAAGGTGGATCAATAAATGAACTTGAATACCAAAAAATGATGTTGGAAGCTCTTTCTCCATCAGACATAGTAGCTCCCTATATTCACGTTTCTTTTGTGGGATCGTCTGTTTGTCAATCTCTTTTGATGTAATCCACATATTAGCAATCATAAAAAATTATCCAAGAGGATAGAGCATGTCCCATTCTTCTTTCTTTGCACATCCATCGATAACAAGAGGTAGAATGTGCTTCAAAATTTTATGTCAATCATGTGTCTTCAACCCAGATAAGCTCTTGTCATCCAAAGTAAAAATGTTTTGGAAAGATGCTCCATATCCTAAAAGTGTTCCAATTGAGTGAGTCCTATTGTTGATATTTTGCATCTCTTTTGTCCTAAGTATCCAAGGAGTAGGCTCATAAGTTGTTTCCTATCAATTTCTATCAAAAATTTGCCATGATTTTGGTTTTGAGTTTTTATTCTTTAAATCATTTCTCGATGCTAT